>OZ024908.1:64676903-65066792 GCA_964017125.1 Flabesymbios commensalis
TAACAACCCTGTACAATTCCGCCCCAACCCATTCCCGCATGTATACTTTGCATTATAAGATTATTAATTATATTGGCCATTGGGCATAATATAACATTGGTGTGTTATTTGGTCCATTCTGCCATATGAGCCAGTGTTAACACAAGGGTGATTTGAAGGGGGGGGGGGTAAAAACCCCTCTAACCCTACATGTTATCAATGTAACCACTCGAGGGGGGGGGGTGTTTTGGTATAGGTCCGCGTTGGGATCTAGATATGTTTCAAGCCATCATAGACATCTAAAGTGAACATAATTGTAGAAAAAAAACTATTTTCAACTGTTTTGTGTTTATTTGACATTACCGCGTCCTTGAGATGACATTGCCATGACATTGGAGTAACAACCCTGTGAAAACCAAGTTGGACTATCCAACCCCAACCCATTTCATCATGTGTAGGGGCCTACTTGGGTTGGGCCTTATCAGATATAATTATTGTATATTGGCCATTGGTCAAATTATAACACCAGTGTGTTATTTGGACTGTTCTATAATATGAGACAGTGTTGACACAAGGGTGATTTGCAGGAGGGGGGAGGGGTTAAAACCCTTCAACCCTGAATGTTATCTCTGCAACCTCTCGAGGGAGTTTTGGTATAGGGCCGTGTTGGGATCAAGCCATCATATACATTTCAAGTGAACATAATGTAAAGGCCCAGTCACACTGGGGTACAGTTTGACACGGTCACACGCGGAAGGAGCAAAAGCCACGCACCGGGAATCAGCGTCCGTAAGCGTCCGTAAGCGTCGGCAAGCGTCCATGATCGTACATTTCCGGGCGGTCACCGCGTCACTTTTCGCGGCAACCGCGTCCATCCGTCGGCTGCCGCGAATCATCTTCTTGTTCAAAAATTCGTGGCCAAGCGTGGCTGTCCACGGGAGCCCAATCATCCGTGAATCAGCGTAGAGACACAGCGAGATGGTGTATAAAAACCGTGGACATCGTACATACACCGTAGGTATCGTGGGCGTGCGCGACGGAGCGTAGACAAGAAATGGCTCACCCTGCACCCCTCTCCAAGGCGGAGCCCCTACACTGGCACACGCTGTCCCTACGCTGTTCTACACTGTTATACAATAGCCTACGCTACCCTACGCACAGCGCAAAATATTTTTAGTGTTGCACCGTGAGACGGTCAGCGTAGGGGATCCGTAGCTACTGGCTGCGCTTAGTCACGCTTAGTCACGCTGCCTACGGTCTCTGTACTCCATGTACGGTTTCTGTACACCGTTTGACGACATATCACGCTTACTCACGCTATGTCACGGTATGTCACGCTGCCTCACGCTGTCTACGGTGTATGTACACCATCTAGCTGCGTCTGTACACAATTTTGCGGTGTCCGCCACCCAAATGTGTCAATTCCCGAACCGCGTATGAAAACGTCGTGGATCGGAGTATTTTTCATTTTTCTCTCTTGACCTTCCCCAAGTTCCATCTGCTCTGTTGCTCTTCTGTTGTTCCATCATTGTCGTCGTCCTCTCTGGGTAGTGCTGTATAGATTGTTTCTGCATGCAGTTGGCAGAGCATTGACGAATTACTACTGTGAAACTTGGTCTCGTGGCAAAAGAGAAGGGAAAGTAAAAAAGAGTAGCCGCAAAGAAGCAGTTATATGAGAGAGAAATTCCTGATTTCTTATTTTCTGAGAGCTTAGAAATGAAAAGACAAAGCAAGAAAAAAAGCCGCTAAGAAGCAGATATAAAGACGAAATTCCCGATTTCTTATTTCGGACATGCATGTCCAAAGTAAGAAATACGGGAATTTTCAATTCAGTTCTGGTCAATGGACATATTTACATTATGGTCATGTTAAGAAGCCGAAATAAAAATACTGATTTTTTGATGATTTTAGCCTGATTGTCGCCTTAATTATGTTTGCGAGAATACTGTGGAGCATATAATTTTTCCAGACGTGCAGTAGGTCCCGTATACACTTTTTAAAACTACATGGTCGGAAGATAATTAGAGGCTAGAGCCCTTTTATTTACCCTGTTTAAGCTATTTTTGTCTCTCATTTAAGCTTGAATTATATTTATATCCGTGTTTGTAATTCCCTGATTATTTTAAATAAACATAAATCTAAAATGAACTCGGACCTCCTGAGACCATTAGCGGCCGGTTACGCAATGCTTGGCGCCGTAATTAACAGTAACAGTGGCTAATTGATTGTGTCGCACCATTTCAAGCCTACTTGTTAGGCTATCATATGAATAATATAACATCAGTGATATGTTGTTTTATTACACAATTTGGAAAAACATAATATTAGTGTTGTAGTGATTTATTGCACGATATAAAAAATTGCAAAGACATCGTGTTCGTGTTGTAACGTTTTATTACACGATTTAAATGGAAAAATGTAAGGGAACATCGTGCTCGTGTTGTGATGCTTTACTGCTCGATTTAAAAAGATTATTATTTCGTGTTATAATGCTTTATTACACGATTTGAATAAACATGTTACTTTGTTGAATAATTTATAAATTATATTAGCGTAATGGATTTAAAGCTGTTGCATAAATATGTATATATGCTGACACGGATCACTGTCATTATTGATAGTTAACCGACAAGGCTGATTGACAGGCATGTTCAAACTCTTCCCATCTCACTAGACCTTGTATCGTATGACCTCGCGTCGAGAGTGATATTTCCCGAGATTTGAGAAGCACACTGGGTTATCTTAAAAAATACCATTTATTTTAGATATACTATGTTCAATTTTTTTTAATAGGCATTAATCATGTTAATCTATAGTATCATTATTATTTATTAGTAAAGGCATTTATATTGCTTTATCTCAATTGATTCTAAGTCGCATAAGCCGCAAAGATCAAAATAATTACGTGGAGTTCGGAAATTGGTTTAGGCGACTGAAATTAACATCTGACGGGCCCACATGACTACCATAGTTTTTGTGGGTATCCAGGTATCTGGACACCTGGAATGAGATATAATTTGAAGATATCTTTTGCTATAAAGATATTTTTCAATTTATATATCAAATATTATAACATGCATTACAATAAATAGAAATTGAGAATATCTTTCATATAGGAGAAATATATTCTACAACGTAGGCCTAGATTTGTTACGCAATGAGAAATAAAGAAGGAATAAAATAAATATATATATCTAGGCCTAATATACATAAATTCAAATTAAAATAGAATATTGGACAAGCCAGTGTGAAACACGCGGACAAGCGCACGGACCAGCATGTACAAACCTAATGGGAAAAGTCATGTGGGCGCGGCTTTTAAAATGTCGTATAAACACGTGGACGTGCGCGGGTTGTCGCACTTTTGTGTACACATACCGTCTCTATGTGCAGGCAGACCGTCGCATCGTGTAGGCATTCCGTCTGGACGTGCGGTAAGCGTACACACACCGTCTCCCAGTGTCGCCATCGCGTCAGACCGTCTCTTTTCGTCGGTTCCCGTGAGTGAGCGTCCGTAAGTGTAGAGACACCGTAGGAAGTGTGCATGGGTGTACACGTACCGTAGGTGGCGTACGCACACCGCGTGCGGTATGCGTACGCCACCTACGGTACGTGTGCACTTATCCATGCTCATACACGATTCAGACGCTCACAGACGATTTCTACGGTATGCATACGTCCGTCCGTCTGGGTGTGTAGGCACACCGCGCGGAATAAAACACGCGGTTGGAGACGGTCTGATGCGGATTGCCGATTTCGGCTATTTTGCTCAAACCGCGGGCAGCGTGTCAATCCGCGTCTCAGTGTGACTGTAGCTTTAGCAAAAACATCAAAAATAGGCTTTTTTCAACCATTTTAAGCTGATTTGACCTTGATGTGACCTTGGGATGTTCTTAACATGACCTTTGGAGAACTCCCCTATGAAACCCAACACCAACCCATGTCACAATGTGTAACCATGGGTATGGGTTCCGACCGATTTATTGGAAATGCTGATCCAAAAACTTTTACATATTTTTTAACAAACCCCTGGTGACCTTGTCGATGTATGTAAAATCTACAGACGACCTGAAAGTAACTTGGTACATGATGAAGTAAAAATAAATATGGTCTACAAAAATCCCCAGGGGGGAGGGGGTACAGGTGGGGCCAAGATTTAACTGGTCAACAAGTGCACGACGGAACGCCACCTAGCGAATACGATGGGAGTTAGGTCAAATTGTGCCCACCCGGGGTGAAAGGGATAAAAATGATTAGGCCTATATTCTGTATAAAAATAGGCAAAGCTATATATTACAATTTAAACTACTTAGAATCTAGAGTGTTTAAAACGTCACAGTGATCAGGGTTCCTGCATGTGTGAACACTAACTACGCTGCATGCATCAATCGCACATTGATAAATTGTATACTGGTCTCAACCCATTATATTCACTCCTGAGATTTATTGCAAATTTTGCAAAAAGAAAACCTTGTTCATTTCAATACACTTGACACTTCAAGACATTTCTCAACATAACCTAACTAGTATTAGTATCTGATACTTCTGTGTTTGTCATTCTGTTGATATATTAGTGGCAGGGTATTCTCAAAAGCTCAGGTAAGCAAGACATATAGTATTATGAAATGCGTTCAAAAGAACAGTAGACTTATTTATAGTAGACTACAGCAGAAATGAAATGTTCTGTCGCGCCCACAGGTCTGTTCAAAGCTTTGATAATGCATCGCATTGTTAAATAATGCCTTTCCATTTAAATCGATCAGGTCATTTTATTTATTATTAACACATGTAAAAGTAACATATATTGGAGCAGTATAAGCTAATATCATTTATTTTTATTAAACTTATTAATCATGCAGCTTTGATTAGTATGATGCATGATGATTTTATTGGATGTCAGATTAAACGTATGGGCTGGACCTGTGATGTTTTATGCCAATAGTTTGTTTACACTATGTAGAAATGAAGTGTTCTACAGTCTGTTTCACCAGAACCTGGGAGTAGCCTTTTTCTAATTTGCTCGATCGTTCTTTAAAATTTGTTAACAACGTTTTTCTCGGATCATTTTTTCATGTTCCCCTAACATCCCTGAAAATTTGGTGCAATTTTGTTGTGTATTTTGGAAATTAGACCATTTGGCATGTAATAGGATTCTTGTTTCACGGCAATGGTGTTAAAGAGAGCTGTCATTTTGAAAAATTATTACATGTCAAATGGTCTAACTTCGCTAATACACAAAAAAAAAGCTACCAAATTTCCAAGGATGTTGGGGGAAGGTGAAAAAATAATCAGAGAAAAATTTTGTAAAAAAATTTTAAAGAGCGAGAGAGCAAATTGGAAAAAGGCTACTCCCAGGTCCTGGTGAAACAGACTGTAGGATCTTTATTAGGCACCAAAATCACGTTTTAGGAGCTGCTAACTATTAGAAATGATTGACACTTATATTCTAGCTTGCATGTTGAAAAATGATGTTAGCAATGTGGGGACCTTTAATAACATTTTGTCTGGATGATGTTTGTTAGCTTGTTTGTTTGTTTGTTTGTTTGTTTGTTTGTTTGCTTGCTTGCTTGCTCGCTCGCTCGTTCGTTCGTTCGTTCGTTCGTTCGTTCGTTCGTTCGTTCGTTCGTTCGTTCGTTCGTTCGTTCGTTCGTTCGTTCGCTCGTTCGTTCGTTCGTTCGTTCGCTCGTTCGTTCGTTCGCTCGTTCGTTTTGTTTGTTTGTTTGTTTATTTGTTTGTTTTGTTTGTTTGTTTGTTTGTTTTTCCTCACATCGGTGTCATGTCACTGTTTCTGTGCTACCTGGCGGTGAGATGTTGAGGTGAATCAGATGGCACCGCCCTCTAGCATTATCTTATATCATATCTCTAAAACATTCATGCGGTACCAGAACGGGAAATTAACTCGCGCGCTCCGGCATGACAGGACTGCAGCGTTAATCACTATGTACATCAGTGTCACTGCCACGGAGACACATCCCACCGGGCACACGACGTTGTAATGACGTTGAATCAACGTCAATAACGTTGATTCAACGTCGCAACAACGTCATATGCCACGGAGAAATAAATGTCCTGTCCGGTAGCATGTCATTTATTACCATGAACCTGTCCAGATTTGTATAGCGGCGAGTTGAGCGGACATTTGCTTGGCGTGGTGATCACCCGCCATACAATGACAACCACTTTACAAAATTATATCATCCTCACTCTGCTATTGCTGCCATAGGCATGTACCTATGGGCGATAAGTCTACGTACAATGGCTGTCCATGCGGTCGGCTGGCGTCTTCACCCTTCTTTGCCCAAGTTCGCAATGATGTGAATCATCGGTATAGCCTCTCAAATTCGCAATAATGCGATTTCCATACAGTCTGGCCGCCACACTCCCCCGCCCCGCCCGCGTGATAGAAATATTTCAGGGTGCATCCTTCTCTGAACTCTCACATTCTGTTTTACAGTAACAGACTACCTAATTAGCACAGTTTGTCAGATATCAGACATAATAAAGTTAATTGTGACCGATGATAGGCCATTTAAGTAGGTCACTGTTTATAATCCCCAAAGGGCTAATCCACACTGCCTAAGGGATGTGTATGTGTGCAATATAAAATAAATTCCCCAATGGGTTCTCGAGATCTGCTCCGGAAACGAAACGTTACCAGATATCAGGCATATTAAAGTTAAGTATTGCCGATGGTCTGCCATTTAAGTAGGTAAAAGCTCATAAACCCTAACGAATAGGCTATATACCAGCCGGGCTGATAAATAACCTTCTGATTCCCGTTGTCCAGCAGCCCGCTGCAACCAATCACAGCCCACATAACATCACTATGATCACAGTGATATTACATGGGAAGCATCGAAATGGCGCGGTTCATTGAAGGACGCGAGTTCAATGATTATGAGGAATTTGTGACAGAAATAGAAGATTTGGAGAAGGAAACGTTCTGTAAATTCATTAAAAAAGGAGCCAAAACAATGGAGGCTAAGAATAGAGAGCTGTCGACCGATAAAATACAATATGGTGCAAAGTTTGTATATAGGAGTGTGCGGTTTGACTGCAAGCATGCTGGAGGGCCAAGGCGGACGGGGACAGGTAATCGGCCGAATCAGCGGTGAGTCTAAAGTTGGAATACACACAACACACAATAGGCACACAATACTGTACTAGCAGAAATATGCATTTCTGATACTAGTCTTAATCAGTGTTAACACTGGTTAATGCTTGTTTCGGGTTAATGTGGCGGAGGCCAATGTTGCCAGCGCCATACCCACAAGCCCATCTGGAGAGGCGCTGGGTTATCTTATACTATCAAGCCCGCTGCCAGATAGGGACCAATGTTAAGAATCATAACGTTACATGAAATAATGAAAAAAAACCTTGAAACTATGAATAAATCGCATGACCCCCCAAAAAAACTGCTATCAAACTGCTGACTGATATCAGTTTTTTTAATATTAGAGCCTCGCTGCGAAATTTGGCAAAATTCTTGAGACGTGACTGCCAATTAAAACAAAATTGTGATAAGGACATGTTTTACCTAACACGGGAGCGAAATGTATGGTGAGGAAATGTCAAAACCTTACGCAGCAGCCGGCTGCCAGATAGGGACATGTGATACCTTACACGTCAGCCGGCTGTCAGATAGGGACATGTCATACATTAAACGTCAGCCGGCTGCCAGATAGGGACATGTGATACCTTACACGTCAGCTGGCTGTCAGATAGGGACATATCATACCTTACACGTCAGCCGGCTGTCAGATAGGGACATGTCATACCTTACACGTCAGCCGGCTGTCAGATAGGGACATATCATACCTTACACGTCAGCCGGCTGCCAGATAGGGACATGTGATACCTTACACGTCAGCTGGCTGTCAGATAGGGACATATCATACCTTACACGTCAGCCGGCTGTCAGATAGGGACATGTCACACCTTACACGTCAGCCGGCTGCCAGATAGGGACATGTCATACCTTACACGTCAACTGGCTGTCAGATAGGGAAATATCATACCTTAAACGTCAGCCGGCTGCCAGATAGGGACATGTCATACCTTACACGTCAGCCGGCTGCCAGATAGGGACATCTCATACCTTACACGCCAGCCGGCTGCCGGATAGGGACATCTAATACCTCACACGCCAGCCGGCTGCCAGATAGGGACATGTCATACCTTGCACGTCAGCCGGCTGCCAGATAGGAACATCTCATACCTTACACGTCAGCTGGCTGCTAGATAGGGACATGTCATACCTTACACGCCAGCTGGCTCCCAGATATGGGCATTATTTCTATCAGGCAATTAAGGTACAATAATTCGCAATACAAAGATTGTTTTGAGAAAATACTTTGTGTAATAAAATATATCTATGCATTACTTTCAGGTAATCAGATGATACAAAAAAGACTTATCATGTGGTTTTGTAACATGATTGGTATTTTTTTAAATCATGGAAGCTAGGATGTAAGGACCAAATTACAGCATCTGTTGATCGAAAACGAGATAAGACAATTGTGAACAGCGTGCATCTGGAGCACAATCATGAGCTTTCAAGAAATATTTCCATGCGATATCCAAACGTAAGTCATGGATGGAGACTTTACCATAATAATAAACGGAATTTGAAACACAATTATAAAGTGTATTTAATTCACGATAAATACAATTTTCTATTGAACCATGGTGAAAATAATAAAAAAAATCGGAGTTTCAGTTGTAAAAGCTCTCTAATAAAATAAAAAGGGATTTAGCAACCTGAAATTTCATAAACTATTTGCGACCATGATTGTGATTTTTTTATAGATCTGTAAAATTTCTTCTGGCTCCTAAATAACTTGCATCATTGCCTTAAAATCGCTTATTATCGTTTTTGTATAGTTCCAAATGTATTGAGAGTTATCTGTAGACAATGACTGATCAGTCGTAAGTCACGGGACTCAGACTGAATCATAATCTAAAGCTGGCATTCGTGACGTAATCATAGCAAATTATCGATCTGATTGTGCGCAATCGGGGTTTTGCATTTATATATATATGATGTTTTCTTTTCGAAGGAAACATACACAATTACTGTACATTTGATGCGAAATTAAAATACCTTGGTGTGACTATGAAATGACCAAGATATTTCGGATTGCCTTTAATGTCAGATATAATTTTGCATCTTTTCGTTTCAGCGTAAGCTTAATCATCATATTGGTTGAATGAATCAAGCCTTTTCCTCAAATAGCTCACGCTAAACAATTGACCCAATTTTTTCAACTCTGAATATTCTTTTTTCAGAATCGGCGAATGAGCAGTGAAAAGAAAAGAAAAATACAGTTGATTTGTTGAGATTACACGTAACATGTATGTGTGCTAAACTCTCCGCCACAGTACAGAGAAGCAACAGGAACATATATCACACGATGGCAGTGAGAACAGTTGTATCTTGTTGTATGCTTGCTCCAAATGAAAATCATAAATTCTATTTTGAAGTTTGTGTTTATCTTGATGCATTTGAATCATTGTAAATGAAATGAAATGAATCGGGCTTTAGGCCACCTTTGTGCACAAATAGGCTAAACTGGGCCAGGAGAACCTCCTGAGGATGGTGAGATGATTGGGATGACACTGTCCTCCAGACACAGGATTCGAAATTCGCGCCCTGGCGGTCTGAGGCCGAGCACGCTACCTCTCGGTCATGGAGGCTCCCCACAATACCGACTTTCACACGTGGATGGGGAAGAAACATTTTTGTTTCTTTCAAACCGCCGAGACCGGGAACCGAACCCCGAACTCTGGAGTGAAAGGCAGCGGTGCTAACCACTACCCTAGGGCCCCCGCCCGAATCATTGTACTATCTTGTTTGTTGAAGAAAGTAATATGGTGTATCGAGGTGAGCAAAATATTGAGCCTCAACTTGGAATTGTTTGGAATAGATGTGAAAGGCCTTGTCGGACACAAAGAGATGACTCCAGCTGTGGAATATATGTTTTAACGGTAATTACGTTGATATTAACTTACAGCACACTTTCTGTTGATGTAGCTCATGCTAATAACCGATATTACGGATATTACTTTTACTGCTATAGTTTATACGCTTGTAAGAGAACCACCCCGGGTATATTATTTGGAATTGATGAAAACCAAATAACCATTACATTTTGTGTGGCCAGCCTACTGGGGATATTATTAGCAGGTCATACGAATTTCAAGAACATTGAGCCTACGCCTTTTTCAAAATCAGGCTTAGTATGGCGTAGTGCAGGGAAACATAAAACACAGAGGCAGTGATTACACATTACAACTGTTTGAAGTTCACATACTGCGTTAATTTCCCCGATTTCAAATTATTGCTTTATAAATTTAATTGTAATAATTTATTGTATAATATTGATATACCATGTGTAACATTATGTATTTCAGAATGCTGAAACATTGGCCAAGCATGTGGCAGTTGGGGTGTTGGGACAATTGCAAGCAGCATACTACCAAAGCTATCGGAAAGCTAGACTGTGCCAAAACACAAAAAATAAACGATACAAGGTGCAGTGTGACAACTGCTATTCGTGGCGGCACTTCGAATGTATTGGAATGAAAAAGATTGATGTAGCAGATTACTTTTACTGTCCCCTTTGTGAATTTAGAATGCAGCAAGGTTATGTATAAGGATAGACGGGAGCTTATATAACGGAGGGCATAAGTATTGAACAATTATGGTTTAATTTTTTTAAATCGAAACTCAGGAACATAAGACATTGCGCCTATTTAAAATTTCCTCATAACTCAGCAATGCTTGAAATTAGTCCATATTTTTAAATTTATTTTTGAATAGTGGGGTCCCTCAGAGCTGTATTCCCAGGATATTCCCACCATATACCCTAAATCGTCGTTTGTAAGGCGAAAAGTATGTACAAGAACTGAACTGATTTCTAGAAATACAGTTTTTCTAAATAAATAGATTTTATTATTTTTATTTGATTATACCATTACTAATTACAATGCTGGATGTTGTGTCAATATTTTTGTCGTCATACGAAGAGCGTTCAAATGAAATTTTTCAGTGTCTGTATCATTTGCGGGACAGGTTCATATTTTAAGGGTAGTGGTTGTGTCAATATTATATTTTGATATTCTAGTTTTAACACAAATAAAATGTTCAAATATCTTTTTATGTGTTCTCATCATTTTTTTACTTTTCCAATTTTCTCGCCATGATTTGTCAATCTTCACATGATGTTAAACCTTGGCATCATATAAGGCTCTATAGACTGAACACTGCTACTTATTTGGCTGCTATTTTAATGGTTTTGTTCTGATTTATGGTGGTAATAATAATGTGATATTTTGAAAGATTATACTAACCACTTGAAAATTTAAGTATCGTCAAGTTAGCTATGTGCCACCTCGACTTATTAGCCTAGCTGCCAGATAAGAATATTTCCTACCTTACATTTCAGCCCGGCTGCCACATAAGGACATCTCCAATCTACACGTCAGCCCGGCTGAAAAAAGAGATATCTTACCTTACCTGACACACAGCATATATTGGCATCTCTCACCTTACACGGCCATCCTGCTGCCAGATAAGGACTTTTAACCCTACACGCGGCTAGGCTGCCTTATATTGCCATCTCCCCCCTTACACGACAGCCCGGCTGCCAGATAGGGACATCTCCCAATTTACATGTCAGCCCGGCTGCCAGATAAAGATATTTATTACCTTACCAGACACACGTCAGCCCGGCTGCCATATAAGGACATATCCCAATTTACATGTCAGCCCGGCTGCCAGATAAAGATATTTAGTACCTTACCAGACACACGTCAGCCCGGCTGCCATATAAGGTCATCTCCCAATTTACATGTCAGCCCGGCTGCCAGATAAAGATATTTATTACCTTACCAGACACACGTCAGCCCGGCCGTCAGATAAGGACATCTCCCAATTTACATGTCAACCCGGCTGTCAGATAAAGATATTTATTACCTTACCAGACACACGTCAGCCCGGCTGCCATATAAGGACATCTCCCAATTTACATGTCAGCCCGGCTGCCAGATAAAGATATTTATTACCTTACCACACACACGTCAGCCCGGCCGTCAGATAAGGACATCTCAAAGTTTACATGTCAGCCCGGCTGCCAGATAAAGATATTTATCACCTTACCAGACACACGTCAGCCCGGCTGTCAGATAAGGACATCTCCCAATTTACATGTCAGCCCGGCTGCCAGATAAAGATATTTATTACCTTACCAGACACACGGCAGCCCGGCTGTCAGATAAGGACATCTCCCAATTTAACCAGGGGTCTGGCCGGACGAATGGTTGCCAACTGGTGGCTTCGTCACTCTCAGACCAGGGCCGGATGATGCCGCAGCGGGCAGGAGTTTTTGTCGAATCGATATAACTATGATAGTACGTTATCTCACACCAATTCAGTAGTCATAACATATTATATATAACATATACTTACAACAAATAGATATTTTAGACTGTATTAATGACTTTAATAGCCGTAAGAAACGATTGAAGTGACGAACGATGGCTTCTCAGAAGTAAACAGTGTGCGTCCATCTTAACAAACCTGTTTCCTTACGGTCACATTTGAACTAACATGCACAGCGGCGGAGACGCGATTCGTTTTAGTTGGACCTAACCTGTAGAGTGCCTACCTCCCAACAAACACGATACATTGTTCTGTGTTGGTGTAATGCTAGGTGACCCAACCTTAAATAAATCGATCAATCAATGATTTATTAATTATAAAAGTTTTAAAGGACTGCTCGGTAATACATATGTATAAAAAAAATACTCATAGTACATAATGTACAACAATTTTTTATTTGTATGATAATAATTGAAAAAAATATATTTAACAATGATTTCTTTTGAAACAACATAGGAGAAATGTATTTTTTTGCTGGGCTCACATTGTGTGTCAAACACTATAGATTGACCCAATGCTAAGTTACTGTTGGCCTGCCGTCTCCGACGTCAGCCCAACATAAACCCAGCATTGGGTCAATGTATCGTGTTGGCTGGGGGATGCCCTATATACTGCAGCTGTTAGCAGCGAGTTTTTTACCGCTAAGGGGCTACCATTTTATTGTCAAGGGAGGGGGTTGGAAAATTTAGTTGGATAAAATATGGCACTAAAAATGCGCTAATATTATTAACGTTGGCCTTCATAATGTTACAAATGTAATTTGCATTAAAGTTCTTGTGAATAGGGGCCTACATAAAGACTCAGTAATAGCGCTTCTAGTACCCCGCCCCCCACCCACAATTAAATGGTAGCTCCCTAAGTACGACGTGGTCCAAGCACACAGCAGCCAGATGCTCTCAGCAAGATGGATGTCACAGGAATTGTGCGGAAATTAAATCTGAATTTGGAACACCAATACTTAAACTCTGATCAAATTGAAATTTTGAATACTCTTCTAAAAATAAAACATGTCATGGGGATCTACCCAACAGGATTTGGGAAAAGTGACTGTTTCGCGCTTTTCCCAAGCATTATGGACTATGTAAGTATACACAGTTTCTATATTGTAGGCTGTCTTCGGTTTTTATGCTGATGTAAATCATATATACCGTACAAAGTGAAACATTATACGATCAATTATGTAATTGTTAACTTATTTCATGGTGTTTAATATTCTCCATGGTAATAAATAGTCCCAACAACGCTCCCTAGCTCTTTACTTGACTCTGCGGGCTGCATGATTTCACTGAAGGGGGGGGGGTGGCCTATTTGTTTGTTTTAGTGACACGGAACGGGTAGGGCGAGCGCCGGCGGTCAACCCCCTCCTCCCCTCCCCCTCCTCCACCCCCCCTCGATCCGCCACGATGTCAACATAACGGCTAGGCGTCAGGCCATGAAGGTTGATCTTCTATGGACAGCCTCGTTCACGAAATGACGGGCTCCTATTTTAACTTTGCCGTACAAATCGCCCCTCCGTCTATATTATCAACCAGCCTTCACCAATTGTCACCACACATCCCCATACCCTGGCATAACACCGTAAGCTGCTCATCTCAAAACATCTTTATGTAGATTTTCCAAATTTATTTTGGCACTCAAAAGGCAGGCAGTTTTCAGGTACAGTTTGCGCTGTAAAGACATTTACATAGAGTTTACAGCTCACGGAAAAGTGACTTGTTGTAATATATACTAATAAATCATTAATTGTTTACTAAAAGGTAATTAATAATAATAATAATAAATTAAAAATTACATATGTATTATTATCAACATCTATGTAAAAATTTGTTCATTACAGTTATTAGTTATTTATTACTTAATAATAGGAATGAGTTAATACATATAGATTTATCAATTAATTTGCAAAATTAAATTAGCGATGTGTAGATAAATCACCGCTTTCTTGATTATTGCAGTGAACATTTTGACGATTGCTTTTCGTGCTGCTGGAATGCACGTATACAACGTTTTTAGCCCTGTCAGATATTTTGAAGACTTGAAGTGCTTCATCGCCCCATTCAGGGCATCATCCTTTTTGCTTATATGATATGTTTTATGTGTGCTGACTGGCAAAGGTATCTTATGAGGTGAATAACTGAACCCCAATCTTTTTGCAGCAGGTGATTTCACAGGAGTCATTGTTAACCTAAAAAATATTATTGGAAATAAGAATAATAATAAAAAAATAATTTGCATAATTAGTCTGAAATATATTTTGTTACTTAAAAAAATACGATATGTTGAAATGTAATGTAATCTTCATTCATTACTTATAATTAATTTGCTATAAGCATTAAGTCACAATTTTTTTTCACTCTTGAGGCCTTGAGGCAGCCGGTCGTGGAGAAATCATGTAAGCGCGATGATTGTCAGGCAGACGTAAGAATAGGTATTCTCTAGCTTTGATATGTAAATAATATAATGACACTATTTTAAAGATATTTTTAAATGAAAAAAATTACATTTAGATATATATATATTTATATATATGTATTTTAATTTTGACCGATAACATGTTAACTTGGTCGTATTTAATTTTTTATTTATTATTTTTTTTTGTATGCGGCGTGAATCTGTTATACGTTTCTGTCGTCATTATCCCATTAACTTGAACAGTTTGTGTAACTGCACATGTGCACCATAAATATATATCGGCCACAGCTAGGCTCTAACCGGGAATACTCCCTGGCTCTGAGTCATCTGCGCTACCAATCAACTACCCTGGCGCCAGGACAGCTCATGCCTAGCGTGATTTACTCGGAGTCCGGGGGTACCGGGTTCCAGTCCCGCTGTGGCCAATATCTTTCCTTTGATATAAATTATTTTATCAAGGAACCTGCTCAATCACAATAATTAATGATTAGGATTAACCTGCTCAATCACATTAATTAATGATGAGGATTGTGCTCAAATACATTATGACCGGTTTATTTTCAAAACTCCAAGGAAAGTGAATCATGTAGCCTAGCTATTTTGCTACCAAATGTTTTTCTCACAATATTCACATAAAGAACCAAGAGATAGAAGAAAATTAGTGACACTCAAGCTATGTGATCAACTCCAATAACACTCTTACGGGCGTTCACACAACACGTGACATTAACTCACGTGCGTCAGTGATGACGCGAAGTCGATTGAACCTACTTGCAAAGGCTGAATGTCAAACCATTTCAGCGATAAAATGTGTGTTAAAAAAAAGGTGTCCTTTCATTCTTCTTCCCGTGCTAATAATAGCATAACCGCTCAGAGTAGTCTTTCCTGTTCCCATGATAAATGCCTTTATATATGTCATACATTGCTCAACATTAAATAATGAAAATATCACATAGTAGCACGTCTTATTTAGATGCTATACAGGCCTAATAATTCTTTAAATTACATTGCTGCACGTTAAAATTGTACTATGGCTGAATAATAACAGCATGCTTGTAGTTTGTATATGAAGTAGATGAACACGAACTGGAGTTACGATACTTACAATGCTACAGTACATTGTAGCAACATAGATGTGTAGGCCTATACATACTATAATTTTATTATTATATAGTTAGGGGCCTAATAATATTATTACGAGGCGCCTAATTACAGCGCTAAATTATCAAATTGAATTACTGCGACCCATGTGTCACATTAGATGAAAAAAAGGAAATTTAATAAATAGTTTTTTGCTAAGAGTACAAATGTTTCCAAATTGTAAAGATGTGTGTCCAGCACTTGGCGAAGTAACATGGCGTGTAACATGGCGTGTCATCAACGTGATGCACCAATGTTATCACAACACATCAATCGATTAACAGCTCAATAAGTGATGACAGTTTGAGTGTTAACAACTCACATATCTTTATAGAGATGGTAAGATGTGTTTTATATATCATAACTATGCGTTAATACACATTATTTTTTTCAATCATGAACAAATGTTACAAATGATATTGAAGGGGTGTTATTTAGGTTTTGTTCACGTGACAATTATTTATTATGCAGATTTAATTGTCCGTAACATGTTGTAAACTGGTTTTATCCGTGACACAAATCCTGGTCACGGCACCAATGTAAAAGGGTCTTATCCGTGATACGTTGACACGCTATCGTCGGGTGTCCAAATGTTCTGGCACGGCAAACACAACACTCGTGGATAAACTTAAATTAACTCTTGAATATATATAAAATATATATTAAGCAAAAAACATTCAATTTCTCAGTACACTGATGTTAGTACTTATATCTCGTTGTGTAATTTTGCTGTTGCTTCAGTGATCTACAAGATGTTAGATACCGAAGCAACTCCCACTAAACTTAGCCAAACCCGAAACGTCTCTGTTACAATACTCCCCAATTTCTCTCTGACTTTCTCCCTGAATTTTCCTCTGAAATTCCTCTCGAAGGCTGTGGGCGCCTTCCTTTATAGCGGATCCCGACGGGCGCGGTCACTTCCTGTGGTGAAATGACATCTCCACCAATCAGGATCCTTACTTTGATATACATTCACATTCCTGGGCTGTTTTCCAGAACCGATTCACACAGGCCTCTAGAACTAGGGGACGTCCTGTATGACAATTAGTACTTGTCGCAGTACCGTCTCCACCATGTGGTTCACATGTAAACAGCCCAGGACAGCATGTTTATTCTACCCTTTACTTACCGAAACCCCAATTTAGCCACCTGTTACTTTACATTGTTACAATGTGTTATTGGTTGTTTTAAGTGCTAGCGATCATACTTTATATTTCGAGGTTATACACTTTATTATACTGTGTTGTGTAATATAGACATATGTACATACATATCTAATTATAAATAGATATATATTGTAAAGGTCACGGCGTTGGCCGAGTTTAAATAAAACAATAAAGTGTCATTGGCAGTGTGGCGATGAGCGTCAAAAGGGAGTAGGCTATCCCAAACAACTGTGACATTTTAAGATAAGACTGAATTGAATTATCACTGTATTATCCTTCAAAAAGAATATATGTGATGATAGAACTATTACGTCTCACCACACATAATACCCGTCCCATAGACTTACATGTATTATGACCCATACGCTCAGGCCTCCCAGCACTCCTAAAATGGGGAAATGTAAATAACCCTATATATCATTTTAACCATCCTGCTGTTCTCTTTCAAAATAAAAAATAAAAAAGGTATGTGAATCTGCTTGCTTTCCTGCTATTTTAGCCTAGAATAAGCTCTTGCCCCACTCTCCCCCGGGCGACCTAGAGAAAAATTGACCTCGTTTTTTAGAAGAGCCTTGTTACAGCCAGCGCAAGGACTTCCTGTTAGATCTATCTTTTATCATTTCGATGCTTTTTCTACAACAAAACATCACAGAATCGATTTAAATTGGTATCAAAATGATATTTCCGTAATAATCACCACAGGAGCTGCTACAAAGAGCCACATTTTTTAAAAAGAGACTAATTTTCTTGTTCTTAAACTTTATAATGATATGCGCGAATGAATTTGTGTGGTGAGACCATTACGCTACGATTCAGAATTACCAACTTAATTTAAGTGACAGACTTTGTAGAAATCAGAAAAACACTAAAAACTACAGAGACAGGCCTACAGGTAAAAAAATGCAGTTATTTATCAAATGAAGTTAATGATCATTATTATATAGGAGACACTTATGACGTCATAATTTGTGAACATTTATTAATTAATTTGTCATTGTTAAAAGATAATTATTGATAATACTGTTTACAATAAGAGTGGTTGCTATGTGGTAGCTATGACGTCAAGTGGTATATATTTGTGACGTCATGTTCCAGCACCAACAGAACCAGCATAAAAGGAGATGGAGCCAGCAGTCTCCTTATTCTGCTCAGGAATCAGCCATGGTGCTTTCTAAATTTCTTGGAACTTAAACCAGTGATGACAAAAACACTATGATAGTAATAGACCTAAATGGCCTAAAAACTAATACTAAAATAGGAACCAAATGACATTTTATAAAAGCTAGAAACACTAGGCTTTGAGTGGAGTTCTTAGTAGGAACGCTGCCGTTTCAACTTGGAACGATCCGTTCCAATAATGGAATTTGGAACGATCCGTTTCAATAATGGAATTTGGAACGATCCGTTCCAATAGTAGGTCCCGTTGTTCACTTTTAGAGGAATCCTAGCATAGCCTACAGGCTATACACCTGTACTATATGTTGCAAGTTCAACAGTTGAAGTTATTACTATCAGTATACGGTCTACTAGCATGTTCTGAACATTACTATTAGAAATTACTCAACAATTATAAAGTAATATGAATTGGCATGCCTAGAAAGCGAGCGGAAATTATTCTGAACTAAATTAGGGGTTCATGTAATGAGATAGTCTATAGGCCTACAATAAGTATTAGTCAATGTAACGTGAAGATAACGTGTAGGCTACAAATGGCGGGCCCAGCCGCAGGGTGTTGAGCGATCCATATATTGTCGGAAGGCCTAAGCCGCCCACCTGCTGGCTAGCTAAAGTCTATACCAAACAAAGAAGAAACATAATGCCCTGGGACACTGAGTTCAGTTAGATTAGTTATTTACACTACTAATTACAGAAATGTAGTGTTATCTAAATCGTCAATGTTTAAAAAGAAGAAAATGAATCTGATGAAAATACGAATGCCGAAAAATAGACTACTCTGCCAATAGGTCTACCCACAATTTGATGAGTCGTAGGGGGAAATGTTCATGCGGCTATAGACTAGTGATACACATCAACTGTCCTACCCACTCGCTAGGTGGTACCACAATCACATGGGCGATAAAACGGGAAAAGGACGATGAGAATATCTGTCTTAGTATGGGGCCAACAGAAGCTGACCTTTGACATCTGAACAGAAAATAAACAAACAAGATGTCAGCGCCCATGAACATGATCAGAGGCATGTTGGACCACGAAATATCAGTCATAACACTGTGTCTGTGTCTGTAACCTGGGTTAAAAATCAAATCTGACCACACACGTTGCTGTAAGAGCTCGCTCCCGCTCGCTATTACTGCAGACTCTAATGGAACAAGCCCGTTCCAATAATTGAAAGATATTCCGTTCCAATAATAGAACGATTCTAGGACCTAGTGAAATGATCTAGTTCAAACTACAACTTTAACCAGAACAATTATATTTGGAACACGTTTCCATATCTTGAGGAATTAAATGTGTTAACACTTGAAAAACTGAGAATAAAACTTTTTGGACTTAAATTGAACACAGCGTTCCACATTTTTATAGGAACCGTTCCAAGTTTAGGAACTAAAAAGTAGTAAACTAAAAACGTATCCAGTTCCAAGCTTTGATCAAATTCCTGAAATACACAAACTGTTGAAATACCATTTACATTAACATGTATTATAAGAGCCATTGACTTTGATTACAATTATTCTGGTAGTTAAAAAGAAAAGAAAAACAAACACGTGACTGTTGGAATTTATTTATTGACTTGTAGCCTGTAGAAAGTCTAGTTTTATTAGAGTAGACTTAGTTTGTATGATGCCTACCCCGGCAGTCACGTCACAATATAATCGCTACATTTGAATTTCATAACCGCAAAGTGATTGAATTCAAATGAATCCTAAAACAATATCTAAGTGAAATAATGTTCCGCATAAATAATATAATTTGCCAGCTCTAATCATGTCAGTAATATGCAATTGTTTTCATAAAATTAAAATGATAGGGCCTACCTTTTGCCTGGTGTGTGCACCACAAATTTTCTTTTTTTCTCTCTTTTTTTTTCTGGAAGACACCTGTCTTAATCATATCATTAAGACAGATATGACACAAAAATTTGCCTTTCATTTCCTCTTGGCTTAAAGAAGTACCAGGCTTCAGAAGATTAAGTATACTCCTGGGGCTGGTTACTGTTAGTATTGGATGTCGTTTCCATCCTTTCTGGTGTTTTTCAAAAGGCCCGCTACACAAAAAGCAAACAGACTCTTCCATTGTAACTGTAACGCTACGCAACCTAAGGCGACGAAACCATCTTGCAAGACGTCCAATAAATGATGAGACATAAGAATTACTTCAATCATATATAGGCAACGATGAAACTTCCCATACTACCCTGCTGTAGCATGTGTAGTGGGGTGATTTTTGTCCCCTCCTCCACTATGCTTCATGCCTTCGAACCCAACCCCAAATTTAAAAAGCTAAATTACAATATTGATGATTGACAACTATTTTTTAACAATAACCCTGATAACAAATCTCCCATAATGAAGGTAAATAGCATGTTAAGTATATTTTATCACGAATTTTGAAATGATTGTGTTAAATATTTTTTCTTCTTTGCATAAAGGTATTTAATAGATTACCTAAATACATTAAAGTTATTGCATAGGTTATTGTCCTTGCATACGAAAATGCAAGACCTATTTATCGGAATTTTATCATTTTTTTATTTAAATTTATGAGCATTATTTTTGAAATAGACAACATATTGAGGAAATAACAATCATCAGCTGAGTCGAGTTTGGGTAGCGTTGATAATAAATTTAAATAATTACATCACTGCATACAAAACTAATTTTCATTTCATTTTAATTTATTTTAATTTTTATTTTTTTTTTTATTTCCTAATATTTTTCATATAATTATATTTTCAAGTTGTAGGACCACAGCACATTAGGGTGTTTATTCCTCCTCTTTTTTGTACCTCTGACCCCTCTCTTAATTTCCGGCATGCCTCACAATTTCTCTCCTTTGATCTCCTTACCGTCTGGTGTCACCGCCCCATTGCTGTCTGATCTCACCTCAGACATATTATGTCATTGGTAATACTGACGGCAGTATAGTTTTGCAACCCTTTGCCGGCTGAGCAAGCTAATTATCTTTTCATATGAGTTTGAGTAGCGTATCAAATTAACTATACTGTGAACAAAAAATGATGTTACTATTCTACGACATGCAAATTTATGATTTCAAATTAAAAAAATATAAGTAATTTTCACCCACTTGAAGTTATTTGTTGCCCTAGTAATGAGTGAATATTTAAATTATATAACCCAGCGTTTTGTAAGGGTGTGACCCTTTCTGATGACTCCACACAATTCTACTTATTTTATAATTACCAACTTTAGAGGACGATGAAGGGAATTTTTATCACCTCTGAAATTTAATAATTTATGCAAATATTCTTTAATATAATATTAAATAATTTATTCGGTTCTATAATATATTGTTAAATATAAAAAAGTGATATAATGGTCACCGCCGGTTAAAGGGTTAATTAGTGAAAACATTGAAATACATTCTTTCAACTCACGGCATTTCAGAGAATCTTGAAGGATTTTAAAATTGTGTCTAATGCCGTAAGTCACGTTTCCTTTACTGTCATCGCCACCCAAATTAACGAAGGCATTGTGTAAACATGAAGGGACCGTCGCTAATCAGGTAGGCCTATATCTGGCAGGGTGACAAGAGACAAAGGCTAATACCTTTTGACACTATGAACCCTGTAGGCCTACACTATGAAAGATACGAGAAAATAAAACACTGAATACATGCTGCGTTATTTAATTGTTTACCTTTATTACCTCACATTAAGTATATCATAATTATATTAAAAAAAACGTTAATTAGACCTACGATACAGATACTATCGGAATATATATATATATTTAAATAAGCATATTTTGTCTGAGAATCATCCAGGTGAGATGTGACTTGCATTATTTGTAATGATGTCATAACAAGATATTTCAAAATAACAATAATAGCCTAATATTTCCAATACCAACAACATTTTATGTTTTATTAGAGCTGAAAAATAGGGTTGAAATAAAATGTAGCATAATTTATTACTTTCCATATTATCATACGTATTCACAGCTTATCATATAGGCAGTTGGACTACGAGGTTGTAAACTATGACAGGGAATCACGCAGATTTCATTGTTCAACCCACATTTATCTCGTTACACATCTAGCGACGACCTAATTCTAGCTGTCCATGCGCATGGGTGAGATCATTTTTAGTGTCGGCCATTCAACAACAAATCTGATTCAACATGCACGGAATAAAACTTCTTTCACAGTCTACTGGTTTCCTTGATCATCACAAAAACCTCCCGATTAAACAGGTAAATGTTCTATAAAGCCAATTCGATAAAAAATATTGCTTTCAGTATCAGTTTTTGGACGTTTCGGGCGATCTCTCACCCGTTGAAAAGATTTTCGATCAGCCTGTGTTAGAGCTGTAGTACGAAGCGCCAGCATGTATTCGTTCGGAAGCTCATTAGAGTAATCTCCCAATTGGACGTTGTTAAGCACAAGGGAACCAACCCACATTACCATAAAAAATAGATTTTTGTTTTATGACGTCGCCAGTACACCAGTCGTCATTAAAAAAATTGACCTAGACGATTGAACGAAATTTCACGCCGCCTAGCGAGTTGGGACCAAACCACAAACGAAAAATGGGCCATTCTGAGTTTTGCACAACAGAACCAACCCACTCATGAAAATGCGAAAAGCTGTATAAGCTGTTCAGATTGTTCTAAAAAGTAGCAGTGTAATACCTTGTTATCAATTATGCAACATATGTTCATAAATTTTTTTGTACGTAACAGGTAATGCGATACATCTTTTCTGATGAATCATTTTGCTATTTGTGTACGTTGGTTCTCTTTATCGAAATTAACAATGCAAAAATTGTCAGTTATTTGAATAGTATTTTATTTTACAAAAAGTAGCATCAACTATAATTTGAGTGATTCTCGTCTTTTTTATTATTACATTGTTTTATTTTAAACATGATATATTCCATTACAATACTTAGTTTAAGATAAATAACTATCATTTGCCACCTTATGTGGGTTGGTTCCCTTGTGTAAAACGATATTTTTGCTCCAGGTTCCAGTGATTTAGATTCTGATGTTAACCTTATATGTTAACAGCAATTATATTTCATGTGATCTTTATTGCAATGTGTGTTTCAACAGTAAGACATCACATAATGGTTCGCGGTCTTAAAAAGAGTTTGCAACAGTGTTTATTAATTTGAGAATTGAATATTCGTGTTTTAATCACGTTCGTCTGACAATGAAATAGGAAGGATGAAGTGTTCTGAATAGCCTACATTTTAGCATTAACTATGGTGTGTTTGATAGCATTCGTCTCACAGAGAAATATGGAAGACAGAATGTTTAATATTTTAGCATAAGTATATTCGTGATTTTATTAACTATTCCAACAGTGACATAGCGAGTAAGCGCAGTTTCCTATGAAGTAGATTTATATAACATGCAAATGTTATCAATGATAGCCTTAGGCCTATCAAAATAAAATATCTTCAATAACTTACATGACATACAGATTCATATATAGGGTATATTATGAACAAAGGCGAATAAGGTGCATTTTATTGTTGTAAAAGATAAGCGACTTGTCAAATAGTAGGGGAAGGGCGGGCAAAGGGGGCCACTAACGTTTCTATGGTATTTAAGGAAAATATTCGAACTATTTTAAAACCAATGACTGTTCTATGTAAGGTACATGCAATGTAGATACATATAACAGACTCACTTGGTGTTTCAAGGATACCTTATTTTAATTGTGGGCCAACTAGATTTGCTCTGGCCCCCTTTGCCCAATAGCTTGGGCAAAGGGGGCCAGCGCATTGGGCAAAGGGGGGCAAAGTGAGCCTAATAAAACAGATATGAAAAAACCCTTTCATTTGATGTATATGGTGACATGTGTTGTTGGACATAATACTAAGTAATATACTAAATACTTTCGTTCACTGGGATTAGTGTGTGAAATATGTACCCATTGAAAGTTAGCGGGCAAAGGTGGCCATGCTGTATGGTCTTTGTATTGAAATGTCCTGGCCCCTTTGCCCTGGCTCCCATTGCCCAAGGGGTAGAGGTGGGGAATTTAGCATATTATCTCTACAAAAGGGATCTCCTGACTAAAGTAATGACTAGAAAACAAAGCAATATAATGTACCACACAAAACAATAGATTTTCGGAAGAAATCACATAAATTCATCAAGAGATTAATACAATTATATAAGCTTATATTCAAAAGATTGTTGCCTTAAACTCCCTATCGTCTATTATTTCTAAAATATGTAAAATATGTATTTATGTTTTTTGTATACACATGTTCATAATTCATAACAATGACGTCATTAATATTTCATACAACATGTCACAATTAAAATATCACCGATGGCCCCTTTGCCCACCTCTCCCTTATACATAATTTTGCGATTTTAGTTGTCCATTGTCATAGTTCATCATGTTACTCCACATATAGCGCCAGGGACGGATGCCCTCATCACATTTTATAGGTCCTATGTCACAATGTGTGAATGAATGATTGGAGGTTTAGGCCACCTTTATACATATAGGCAAAACTCGGCGGTGAGAACCTCCTAAAAATGGTGAGATTACACTGCCCTCCAGACACAGGATTCGAAATTCCATCCCTGGCTGTGTGAGGCCGATCACGCTACGTTTCGGTCAAATACGCAAAATTCCGTCATGTAATATATATGTTTGCGTTAGATCTAAGCTAAAAAATATACCATTTCCAATGTTTCCGTCATAATGCAGGGACAGATGTATATGGTCCTCAAATGAGAATCTTATTGAGGAATGGACATTGATGTCTCAGATCGACGCGGGCTCAATATAGAAAAGTGGGTTGGTTCCATTGTCCGAAATTGGAATACGCGATTCATCATTTTTAACAACAGAACCACGACCATTTGAACGCCTGCACCTCATACGCTATCATCAACACAATCACAAAAATGTTCCTTAGAGTACATGTTCAAACCAATATTCTAATAATTCAATGCAAACAACTCTCATTATACAGTTATATTTCATAATAATTAACGAAGTTTATCAAGCTTTAAGTTCATTTTAGAGAAAATTATTTCCTTGTGGGTTGGATCCCTTGTGCTTAATAACGTCCAATTTACATGTCAGCCCGGCTGCCAGATAAATATATTTATTACCTTACCAGACACACGGCAGCCCGGCTGTCATATAAAGATATCTCCCAACTTACATGTCAGCCTGGCTGCCAGATCAAAACATTTCATACCTCACACGGCAGCCCGGCTGCCTGGTGAGGACATATCCTACATTAAGCCGCAGCCCGGCTGCCAAGATCCCAGGTAATGTAAGTTCGATGGCCAAATGTTGTATTTACAGAGAATGTTTTTATACATCATTTAATCAAACGTATGTTTTTATTTTGACCACTGCATTATTTATTGTCCCAAACTTCCAAGTTGATTGATTTTTTATCTTTTTCCACTACAGTGCAAATAAAAAAATGTCTTTTTCCACTAATGTGTTGCTCTCTGCTTTGTAGTGTCAGTGTTTCTAAGTCCTACCACTCTCCCGTGACACTTCTGTTTGTTTAGGAATGTCTCGGACATCGCCCGAGACAAATCTATATAACATCACAATCCAAACAAAACTATTTTTTAAAGAAGATACTTTGATAATTTGTGTAATCTTGGAAAAAAATGTATCTTCAAAAAAAGAACCTCGCTACTCAAGCGCCGATGAGTGATAGGCAGTTGTCCAAGTGCATTTCATCCATTCATCGCCACCGTTTTCAACAATTTCCATTCGTTACTCAATTGTTGAGAGTGTCATGGAAAACAACGAACTATCAATGCAAAATGTACTACAATAAAATAAATTTGAAGATCCGAAAAAAATAGTAGGAAAAACGAAAAAATCATTTTTTTCTCAATTTTTATTATGGAACTCACCTCTGATTCAAGCTACGGAAAATAATTGAGTCCTATGGCAGCCGTTATTAGTTGTGTGAGACCATATAGCTCTCGACCAATCATAATCGACATACCATTTAACAGGCTGTCGCACAGTGTGCCAAAATACACAATATGGCAGCCAGCAGCCATATTACATATAACTTATTCTTATATAACGGCCCGGCTGCTGAATTAGGATATATATTTTCATGTACAGCAGCCAGCCGTACAATTGTGTAAATATCCTTTTGTAAATGAAATGAATCGGGCTTTAGGCCACCTTTGTGCACATATAAGCTAAACTGGGCCAGGAGAACCTCCTGAGGGTGGTGAGATGATTGAGATGACACTGTCCTCCAGACACAGGATTCGAAATTCGAGCCCTGGCGGTCTGAGGCCGAGCACGCTACCTCTCGGTCACGGAGGCTCCCCACAATACTAACTTTCACACGTGGATGGAGAAGAAACCTTTTTGTTTCTTTCAAACCGCCGAGACCGGGAACCGAACCCCGGACTCTGGCGTGAAAGGCAGCGGTGCTAACCACTACCCTAGGGCCCCCGCCCATCCTTATGTAGCAGCCAAGCTGACGGATAATGTTGTTATTGGCCTTATATGTCGGCTGGCTGACGTATAGACCCTGCCAAACCTGAAAAGGCACATCTTTACCCCCTAAGGGATGTGTGTGTGCAATATGAAATAAATCCCCTCATGGATTTCGATATCTGTTCCGGAAACGAAACGCTGACAGACGGGCGGCGGGCAGGCCGGGCGGACGGCCAGACGGACATCCGAGGCAGCGCCAATACCCCAGCCCAACTTCGTCGGGCGGGGGATAATACGTTTATTTGACCTTGAAATGAAAATTAATGACCTTGGTGTCATCTCACAACTATGCCACATTAAAGCAGCTGGGGGTTATAATATACGTGCTAAGTTTTAATATGGTTGCTTATGAGGGTCTATTTGAAATATTACATCACAAATATTACATCAAATATTTGGAATACATGACACGCATATAATTATATGTCTATTTTTTAGCAAAATGAATAATATTTTAAACTGATTGAATTATAAAGGTGGGGAAGGTTAAAGGGACCCCGTGGGATGAGACATTTTCAATTTTGTCAATTTTGAAAATTTAATTTATATGAAGCTATGTAGCCTACTGATCATAACTAAAAACACAAAGAAGTAAAAAAACACAATTTTAAAGCCCGAAAAAGGGTGAAATAGTTTTCTTCTCAGGTCGTATATTGCCATGTAAACAAAATAAATACATCACATATTCCCACGTCTTAGACGGTATGATCAAAACAGTCGCCGCTTATTGGTGTCTTATAGTCAGGACACGGGGGGATACACCTGCAGCACTGATTGTCCACCCAACCCTGGGCCGATGTCCTCAGTATGTGGCCCAGTGCTATGAGAACATTCAATCGTCCTTTAGGTATACAAATAATTTGTTTGGGTTACTCCTGGATTCATATAAATGTTGATGAAATATTTTAAAAATATAAAAATTCTGAAAAAAACATGATCTGTGGGATACACTACTTCATTACGAAATAAAAAACAAAAATTGATGTCATCCCATGGAGCTACTTTAAAAACAACCATGTCCGTGTTAATGCTAGCAGTCTCGTCCAATTAATTCCAGGGCTCGGGAAAACAAGCCATAGAAGGAGAAGTAAGCAGGGTAAGCACGCAACGTATTCTGAGAGGCTATCACAAAATATCTCCCTTGTATTAACCCAACGCTGAAATACTTTCGTATAACCCATGGAAGCCAAAGGGGTTTTCAACTCGAAATTATCATGAATGTCTTAGTTAGCTCTTTCTGCCTTATTTGAATACCTATGTTATGGGACCAGGAAGGTGCAATTACACCTCCCTGGGACTACAAACATCGTAAAGATTTTTACTCTTACAGTGCGGTGGGGCGACTTTAGACGTCAGAATCTGATGTCTATACGTCAGATTCTGAAGTCTAAAGTCGATCCCTGCGCTGCAAGGGTATTGTTTTGTCCTCGTATTACGTTAATTTACTTCATTTTTTAAAAGGTCATCTTACATTATCATGATTGTGCATTATGTGACTTTGTTGTTGCAGTGAAAATTATTTGTTGTTGCGATGATATATTTTGTATTCTAAATGACATTGATTTATACAATAATTACTAAATGGTACACGAAGCTAGAACAGCGGATACAACTATCAAAATCCTTGATGAACCGTACAATATTAAACGGTGATAAATGAAGCCTATTAGTGACCCAAGTATGCATAATATGCACATTGAGTAGGCCCCTATTCCAATTTAATCTTTGCTGTAAGTGCAGATGTGCGATGTTGTAACTAGTTCAACCCACTAACGAACATAATTTACGAATAATACATGTATATATTATATATGGTTATCACACAATTCGAATTAGAATAATATTTGCGCAAGTTCTGTTATTGTTTTTTATATTGTTATGATTTTCAAAGATATAAAATGTATGGCCTAATACAATGCTATTATGCAAGTTGTGACTAGCTATGGTATTTGTTTCTAAACGTGGATATCGCCTTTCTATTCCGATCTTCTCGGGACTCATGCTCTTCCAATCAGACTGTAATCCCAGCAAACACGATACATCAAACCAGTGACGATTTAATGTTGGGTCGACGTCGGAGACGGCGGGCCAACATTAAATCGGCATTGGTTTAATGTGTTGTTTTTGCTGGGTTGTGATCAAGCTAGTAGACATTAAATTTGGTTGGTCAGGTGGGTATCTTCAATAAGTTTTATGCCAACTGTGTCTGAAATAACAGTCTTGGTGATCGAGCACCTTGTCATACACATCCAAATATACAGCTGGTAACAACATTAAAGCAGGAGAGTCGTCTCGCTTCACTGATCAATAATATTTATTTCGTGACGGCCCCACTCACCTGCACGTGGAAAAAACTGTGCGTGAAGAGTGGGCCTACAGCGTATGACGATCGATATACTTTACCATGTTTAACCCTTTAACCTTCGGTCCCTTTTTCAGATTTTGTATTTGCATATATTACATATAAGCTTTTAGACATGTCAAAGATAAAATGTGACAACAATCAGCAAGATTGGAAAATAGTTGACCTCCAGTTTGTCAAATCTGAATAATTTTCACTGACTTGAAGTTGTGAATCGCGTCAGCGAGACACAACTTCAAGTCAGTGAAAATTCCAATTGAATAATCTGGCGGTTATAGGGTTAAGCAGTAATATATTCATATGTTATGCAATTTGAAAACGTCATAGCCTACCCATTCTAAATATGACATAGGCCTATGTGGTATATATGACAAAGCCGGTTACCCCTTTAATTAAACATAAATTCCACCGTTACGTGATCAATTATTTTGCTTTTTCTGTTTTTTTTTTCTCAAAGAGTTCCTAGCTTTTAGCCATTTTGTTATTTTGTCGTGTCTATTCTTCTGAGCTGCTATTTGTGCACATTCTTGCTATAAATATTTATACTTTATCCAGTTTATGTATTTGATATAGCCATGCAAAATTACTGTTACGTGATCACTCCAAATGGACATGGTTTTTTATGGCTTTGTGCGTTATAATATTTCTGCTCTCATTGTGGTTCTGTTAATATTCTATGTGGTGTTTTTTGGGAAAAGAACACTTGGGCGCTATGTTGGAGGTTTGTATAATTAATGTGGCATCATTCATCTTTACATCTTTTCATCTTCACATCTGCGACGGCTGTTAGATATTTTTTCATTATATTACAGACAGACCCTTACAGAGTTCTTGTAAGAAGGCACTGGTATATTCTCAATAATAAAATCGTACCGATTTATCTATTAAAATACTTATATAACACTGCTAGGACGTCGCTCGTCATCCCACTATAAAATAGTCAAATATGTTGAAAGGGTACGGTTGAGAAACAGTGTTTTAAAAAACTGTTCACCACTCGAATATCTTAAGGTTAGAGAAGACGTATTTATGAGTATGAAAACAACAGGCAGAAATTATGTTGCCATTTGTGTGAGGTTTGGCCATTATTTGAAACACAGCGACCATCCTAAAAGATGAACTAGAAGATCATAAAAACGACAAGAATTCAATCTTTAAAACTACACAATGTCTGATCTTCAAGTAAGGTCACATGTGTTGGGCATTCCTGATATATAAACATTGTTGAAAATATCAGATTGTGCTCACCACTCGTTTATTAAGGTTGTTTTGTTTGATAGTTTCTGCATAACGCTTATAGATTTATTCAGCATAGACTTGATCGCATTAATATTAGTCACGCTGGATTAAATATAGAGAAACATTAGCTAGAGGTATTTAGAAAAAGCACTGGTAATCTTATCATAAAATGCGATCATCGTCCTGTTCAAATAATGTGTTAGTACGAGCTATAATTATGTTTGAAACGTGGCTAGATCTGCTACTAAAAGATGGTCAGAGGGTAGGGTAAAGAAACAGCATTTAAAACACTTCCCACCACTCGAACCACTTAAGACTTTTTCTTGGTTGAAAAACACATATTATTTAGTAAGAAAACACTGTCGGACATTCTGTTGCAATTTGTGTGAGGTTACGCCATTATTTGGTACAACTTGACTGTATTATAACGGACGCGACATTCCCATTACTTTTTACACACTAACTCGTGAACCAACCCGAAATGTGAGGCGTTTTTCCTTTTTCCAAGGCCAGTTTGTGGTGACTTCATTTGCTTGCATTTCCCACGCGAAAACCAGCGCTACGCGCGAAAAATTGTCACAGTTTTTAACATTTTTGAGTTGTCCTTCACGCCCGCTTTCGCGCTGGTGTGTTTTGGAAATGATAAAATAGTGAGTTTGATCATTTTCACGGACGAATTAATCATTGGTATGTTTTGCGTATAAATGTTTTTAATTGGAAGATTATTTTATGCATCTGCATGGCAAGGTTTGAATTTGGCTAAAACTACACCTAGGCCATGGTGGTGGACTTGGCCCTTTGAACTGCCATGTATGGTTACAGTCGTTTTAATCCATTTTACAGTCGATCAAATCACTGTTATTGGAAACGAAATAAGCGTTTAAACATCAAGATTTGCAAATGGTTTAGTCCCAAATTAAAGATTAATGTTCACACATTGAAATTCTAGGTCGCGGTAGCGAGACACAACTTCAAGTGGTTGAAAATTTAAATGATTTAATTCAGCGTTTTAAACAGGTTAAATTCGGCTTGATCCAGAATATATTGTATTCAAAATATGGCATACATGCGATGGATACATGATTTGTTTTAATCGGTTGAAAAACTTTATTACTAAAACTTTATTGCTAAAAGGCAATAACTGATTACTTTTCAAGTAAGTAGCTACTGACTTTTTGGCTTTGTAATATTGTTTGCGGCCTGATCCGCGTGCGCTACGTTTTCTTGATCCACTTCATAACACGGGGATAACCATATTGCGTGAAGCTGCCCGTCACAATGATGGCATAACGTGCCGCTCTACCCTGTAATGGTACACTAATAATGCCGAGCTTATTACCAGTCTGGCAGGCTTCATCCCATCAAAAACAAAACATTTGTATTTCATTTATACAATGTTGGACCAACGTCTTTGACGTTGGTCCAACATTTTATAAATGTTATACCAATGTTTCGTGTTTGCCGTCATAGCAGCTCCCGCCACGGATAGAGTGATTTTATTGTGATTGACTTACATAAAAAACACTGCACCATCTTGTCACAGCAGGTCTGACAGTCAGACCACTGGTCTGATTATGACGTCACCGGTTTACTGTCTGCAGCGTGGAAGGTCACACTCCCGTCAACTTGTCTGGGTTGTCTGAGTTGGCCAGGGAGGAGGGGGGGGGGGTCGTATACTCATAGGACATATGCTGATATCCAGGAGTCTGCCGGTAGCAGACAACTGGATGGATGAAGATGCATTATACAGAAAAAACGTTATCGTGCATATTAGAGGAATTAAATTACACTAAAATTACATCAAATTTGTGGCACTTATTCAAAATTAAATATCCTTATACATAATCATGATAATGTAGAGAGAACATGCAATAATATTTCACTGTAATTGAAATAAAATGTTGTCTCATTTATATAAGCCTTTGTAATTGCTGATCTACTCAGCTGCATGTTAACTACGTCATAAGAACAGGGCTGCTTTTCTGAGATATGAAATGTTTTCAATCACCACAGCACACACGCACAACACAGGAAACACAAAACATTTGTATAACATTTGTACAACGTCGGCCCAGCGTCTTCGACGCTGGGCCGACGTTGTACAAATGTTATACAAATGTGTTGAGTTTACTGGGAACAACGGATTCAATATCTCGTGACGTAAGCCTGTAATAGCACCAGTATTTTTTAACAACACACCCGTCGGATTTGATGTTTTAAGGATTGACTGATTTCATGATTTTATGGACAACACATGTGCAAATTAGCGTGATTTGAAAGCAACTAGACTTGGACGAGCCTTTTTTTCATCAGGGAATAGTTAGTTCCATTCTTGGTGACACCTAGAGTCGCTGTATGCGACACACAGCATCTTGTGTCGTGTTGAGCTATTATCATTATTATGCGATGCGCTACGTTGCGTTAAGCTGTATGTTTATTGGGGCGCATTATCGTGTTTTTATTGAACTGTACCGTCCCTTTTTGCGATAAATGATGTGTTAAGTCGAGCCTTGTTCTCATATGTGGTCTTATGCGGTACGCCGTGCATTGTCGTGCGAGTTCAGCGTACATGTAGGCCTATGTATCTTAGCCCCCTTTTCTCCCATCCACTCATCTGCGTCTCCCGACTCCTATAAGGTGGGCGGCTGCGACATTTTTATTGGCTATTTTGCAGAACGATGTTACCCATTTTCTGATTTAGTGCATTAACCAGCTAATCGGACAACATAGCTAATTGCTCTGTCAAATCAATGTTCTTACTTGGGGATGCAAAATAATTATATAATTTGTTTTTGATCTAACATTTCTTGGCAAGTCTCCTGTATGGCAACTTTATTAAGGGCATAAGGTTGTTCTGCCTCTAAAGCACTCTTCTCTGCCTCTTAAATTGCAACAGGTGCCTTTAACCCTTTACCCGCCGCTGTCGCATATATTCGGGTTTTCATTTTTTATTAGCACATTAAGTACCATCTTTTAAACATGTGACAAAGATAAAATGTGACATCAATCAGCAATATTTGAAAACAGTTGAGCTCCATTTTGCCAAATCTGAATAATTTTCACTCACTTGAAGTTGTGAGTCGCGTCAGCGAGACACAACTTCAAGTGGGTGAAAATTCAGATTGAATAATTTGGCGGTTAAAGGGTTAATATTACATGTAGTTTTAAAACAGTTTTTCAAACCTTTAATAAAACCTTCCTTGCGGTCTCCTGGTCAGCTCCTACGAGTGGAAATCTTGTCGCCATCTCCTGTACATACTGTCTCACAGTTTCGTCCATTCCCTGTGTTCGCTCAAGGAGTACATGTAATTGTTGTTCTACGAATGATGCAGGACCGTATATATTGAACTGTTCATATATATTAGTACAACTATCCTTGGCATCTGCCGCTAGAGACTGAAACCACCGGTATGCACGGCCAGTGATCGTGAGTGATCGTGGCTATTCCCAGAATCATTGTACTTTATCGTAGCAGATCTCAACATATCTTAACCGATCGCCACAATTCTTGATATTTTTGATCAAATTATACCTAAAATGGTGCGATCATCGCTAGAAAATCGCAGTTATCATCTGGGTAACACATAATAGTATTATACGATCAGTTTACAATCAAATTGGCATATTCATCGCATGCTGATCTTAGTCCGGTGGAACGTAGGCTTTAGCGCCCCATAAGGCTTGACCGATAGTATTCTGCAAGCTTAACCCCGATATAAGGCTTCTGATTGGTGAAGATATTGAGGTTCGTTTTAGTAGACACGACACATTGATCCAATGCTGTTTTAACGTTGGCCCACCGTCTGCACTGGTTCAATGTCTAATCATTCATAGGCTCTAAGCATCATCATTGGTTCAATCAGAGAGGTCTCCCACTGGGCGCACGACGTCGTTGCGACGTTGAATCAACGTCACTGACGTTGATTCAACGTCGCAACAGCGTCGTGTCCCGACTCCCCAGTTCAATGTGTCATGTTTGCTGGGACAGCACCGGCAAGATCAGATCACTCCCCCATAACGTCACTCGCACTAAGGCCCGATTAGCCCCGAGGTTTCCCAGGAAATATCCTTTACCGCCGGTCCCGATTACGTTCGGCTCTTCGTTTTTAATTAGCCCATCAAAGCGATACCACTATCAGGTCAAAAGCATCATTTTCATTCAGGCTCCTTGATACATGTATGACCAAAAAATGTTGTGTTGCGCATTAACAAGTTAAAAGAGAAATAAGGAGGAGATTTAATATCAGACATGCATTTCCAAAATAAGAAATACAGGAATAACTGATAAACGGGGCATTCGGTACACTTGCTACATTGCGACAGCAAACCAAAATTTGAAAGAATTCCGGTCTATGGATATGTTCACATATTATGGACATATCAAGGAGCCAAAATAAAATGTTGGCTGTTGGATGATTTTTTATTGTGTCGCTTTAAATACCACCTTTTAAGCATGTTAAAGATGAAACGTGACATCAATCAGCAAGATTTGAAAATAGTTAACTTCTATTTTGTCAAATCAGAGTAATTTTCACTCACTTGAAGTTGTGGATCACGTCAGCGAGACACAACTTCAAGTTGGTGGAAATTCCAATTAAATGATTTGGAAGTCAAAGGGTTAACGCGGAAGTTGCTGTTACCACCTCTCTGATCAGTGAAATAATGTTTCTGTACAGATTATGACTTCTTGTAGAACGAATCCAAAATATCTGCATTGGAATAACATGTATACATACGTGACTTCTGCGCGCAAAACCAAAAGGCAGTAAACGCCTACTTTTCAAGTGAGCAGTTACTGCCATTCGGCTTGGAAGAGCATATTTGCTCCAATTACGTATTCGATTATTTTTCGGGGCATGCTTTTGTTTACTAATGATGTGGTGTACAGGTTGCTTGCAGGGTGTCCTTAAGGTTATCCATGCATCGCATGTCTCAGGGGGATATGCGAGATATGACGTTTACTTTATCATTGGTGATTGGTGACTGGTGAGAGTCTGTGTGGGTGTGTTAACCCTTTAACCGCCAAGTTATTCAATCTGAATTTTCACCCACATGAAGTTGTGTCTCGCTGACGCGATTCACAACTTCAAATGGGTGAAAATTATTCAGATTTGACAAAATGGAGGTCAACTCTTTTCAAATCTTGCTGGTTGATGTCACATTTTATCTTTAACATGTGGTACTTAATGTGCTAATAAAAAATGAAAACCCGAATATATGCGGCACCGGCCGTTAAAGAGTTATCAGCTGGTGATCGTCGCTGATCGCTATCACAACCCTGGCGTCTCGTGATCTATTTTTTATTTTATTTAGCTTTTTGAAACACATACAAAAAATATACACATTATATCATTATAATATTATATACAACATTGGTCGTGCTGCGCTGGAACAGGCTTATAGAAGCTTCTGCAAGCTAGGCAGCAACTATATTCATATTCATCTATGTACAAAAGGTATAAGCATAAAAGTATAAAAAATAATATACATAATATATGCTTCCCGCGCCAAAACCAGATATAAAATAAAAACATATTGTTATAAATAGTAGCAAAAACACACTCTGGAAAACATAGAAACCCATAAAATAAATACAAATAGAATACTTTTATAATAATTATATAATAATTGTCATGCTTTTAACATATACATCCCTATATAAAATTATTACGATTAGTCTAAAAACCATCAGCTGGCGTCAGCTCGTAAGGCCGTCGCGCTACCGAAACACAATATATAGGCCCTATAGACATACCGATAAAAGTCGGCCATGCTGGTTCGTCGACAGCCAACCTAAGTATAGCATTAGAACCATCCGTCAACCTCTCTATCGAGTTTTTGGAAGCGTTAGCGAAAAGCTTTCCCCCATCAACTCAGACAGTAAGGGTTGCGGTAATATAAATGTGGACCAAGTACATGTACGTAAGTAACACTGCGACTGACGAAATCGCCAGTGGGCGTTATGTTTCTACATTACTGTGTCAGAATAGCACTCTAGGCACTCTAGGCACTGGAGGAACGATACTCGGGATCAATCTTGAAGCCAATTATTCTGAAGTGATCTATTTACAGATCACCAGCCAGCAAGTACAGAGTTATGCTAGCATGCTGATTTTAGGTCAATTAAGACTAAAATTAGGATGCTAGATGTTATTTTATTCATAGATCTAGAGAAAATGGATCGTCAACTTCTTGGTGCGTTCTTCATTATTCCGTATTCGATGTTCCGTCCACTGGTCTCTCACAAAGTTTGCTGGTTGTTCACTTCCGGTCTCCCGGTTCTGTCATCTGCTTATGCTTGTGATCGGCTCGATTTGCAAGTACCTCGAGCTATATTTTCAATAATGTGGCGTTATATTTAAATAATCGTGAAAAATAATTACATATCTAATTGTAGTTTAAAATACACATGCTAAATATATACAATCAACACGTTGACAATAAAGATTTACAATTTAATTTGATGGAGAAGCCGAGCCGTGAACGCTCAGTCTCAATCTCTCAGTCTCGCTCTCAGACTCAAGTCTCACCAGGCAGTGACACTGTCAGTCAATGAATCGGTTCCGTCTGGGCCAGTAGCCATGGTAGCAGTGGCTAACGAGTGGCGTTACTATATTATCATGACAATAGGGGTAAGTCTACCCTGGCCTAGGCCCTAGCTAAGATTTCACCCCTAGATCAACGCGAGACCCTGTGCGCCATCGCAAACACTGTCAGTGTCACTCAGTGTCAGCCACTGCTGGGGCTAAGGAAGGCCTAAGCCCAAGTCTACCCCACCTCTCAGCACTACACAGATTCAGCAGCCCCTGTATACAGTCTGTTCCACCAGATCCTGGGAGTAGCCTTTTTCTAATTTGTTTGATCGCTGGTTAAAATTTTTTACCAAAATTTTTCACTGATATTTTTCTCATCTTCCCCCAACATCTCTGAAAATTTGGTGGATTTTTCTGTGTATCATCGAAGTTAGACCAAATTACCATGTAATAATTTTTTAAAGCCATTAGGGGACCATCATTTAATATCCAGGGGGGGGCTAGAGTTTTTGTCGCTGACAAATTCTTTATTTCAACCTGGCGCGGCAGCGCGCTGAAAATTTCAAATTTATTACATGTTTATAAATATAGAAAATTTCTTGAAGTGAATTATTTATTTCACGCAGAGTTCGCCCGAAATTATTTATTTAAAAAAAAACTCCAGCCGCCCCCCCTCCTTGGAGATTGAATGGTGGCCCCCTTACCGTGGAACAAGAATTCTATTTCATGCCAAATAGTCTAAGTTTTAAAATACAACAAAATTCCACCAAATTTTCAGCGATGTTAGGGGAAGATGAAAAAATTAACTGAGATAAATTTTGGTAAAAATTTTTATACAGCGACCGAGCAAATTGAAAAAAGGCTACTCTCAGGATCTGGTGAAACAGACTGTAGACCTTTCCGAAAATTATGCTGACTTCAACCCTTAGGCTGCTGAATTGTTTATTTCTATTTTTCATTCACTTGAAGCTGGAATTGCTAACGCAAATTCCAGCTTTAAATGGCGAAAAAGATGTCCATTTATGAAAAATAGCCATCTGCAAAATTGAATTATTTAATTATAAACTTGAGTATCTACTATCTATCAAAAAATTTTGTGGATTTCAGTGTCATTTTATTTGTTCAGAAACTTGCTTGAAACCGTACCGGCAGCAGAAGGGTTAATCATGTTTAGTCTAAACAGAGGTCTGGGCCTAGGCCCTATATAATCTGATAGATGACTCAATATAGACTTTAGTCTATAGGTCTAAACCTAGGCTATGATTTAGCCTAGGTTATCTATACCTACATTTCTACAACTTAACTTGACCTGTTGACAAGCACAGGCATTTGACAACTATAGTAATACGTTAGGCCCTAACCACTTCTAACCCCCTCAGGGTAGTGATGCATGTATTACCCTTTTCTAGACTACTTTAGTTTTTGGGCATTTCCAGACCAACAGCAATCAATCAAAAATACAGAGTAAATTCTTCATGTTTTAATGATAACTATCAGAAAGATACATTAAACATGTTCAACAACAAAATTAAACACATTCTTTAAAAAATAATATGAAAAACCTGAAAAATATCAGCATATTAGCATTTCTTTGATATTAAATCTAGTCACTGCATAGCACTGGGTTGCTAATTTTTAAAATAGTTAACCCTTAAACATGAGAAGCGCTAAATTATAGAATTTAAATTTTAACCTATTTGATGTTGTATGGATTTGCTACCACAACACAGAACTTAAAGTGAGTAAAAATTATCTAATTTTGTACAATTTGAATCAACGTAGTTATTTCTACTTTAAATTTTATTGATTCAAGGTTGAACATGTTGAATAAAAGGCTATTACACGACCATTCAACTATATATTAAATAAAAGGCTAAACACAACTATTCAACTATATATAGCAGAATATTTAATTATTATATCTGAAAAAAATCAAGATTACAATACCATGGCATATTCCATAACCAGAAATTCCTTGTTTTTACTTTCCCCTGTTATATTTCCAGTTGAAAACCCTCCCTCTTCCTGACAAAACTACTGCATAGATGTACATTATCAGATCATTATATTATATATGGGTATGCACTGACTATTACCATTATTACAGCCACATTGACACATATAATATTTTATTGCCATAATTGTCAGTCATTTCTGACATTAGGTCCATTTTTTATTTGAAACCTTGTGCTAAGCAAATTTCAGACTTAATAAAATACCACTAAAATTTGTAACATATCTTGTGGTAGATGTACAGTTGATCAAATAATGCAATTTGGGTGAGGTCAATTTTTTTATAAATAATATTATTTTTTATTCACTTGTAGCTGGAAATTGCTTTAGCACTTTCAGCTTTAAATGAATGAAAAATACTCACAAAAACTCAAGTAGTACAAGGGTATATACATATATAATATTTTTAATATTTAGTCATGAAATTCTCAGATTCTTGTTTAACTTCTCAACATCACTCATCTAGCCTTATTTTATTTTCATTCACCTTGAGATGGGGAATGCTAAATTGCAATTCCCAACTCCAGGTGAATAAAAATTTGATGACATTGTATCTCAAATAAAGCCCAACCATCCATAATATGCTATATTATAGGCCTTAGCATGTTTCATTACATTAGTTTTCTTTAAAATATATGAAGTATCCTGATAGGGTTAAAATCACATATATTCTGAGACTATACCATGCACTGACTATTACCATTATTACAGCCACATTCACAAATATAATATTTTATTGACATAATTGTCAGTCATTGCTGACATTAGGCCAATTTTTTATTTTAAACCTTGTGCTGCTGAGCAAATTTCAGACTTAATAAAATACCACTAAAATTCGTAACATATTTTGTGGTAGATTTGCAGTTGATAAAATAATTCAATTTGGGAGAGATCCATTCTTTATAAAAAAATTTAAATATTATTTTTTATTCATTTGAAGCTGGAAACTGCTTTAGCACTTTCAGCTTTAAATGAATGAAAAATACTCACAAAAACTTTAGTAGTACAAGGGTTAAATACATATATAATATTTTTAAAGCTGAACATAGTCATCAAATTCTCAGATTCTTGTCTAACTTCTCAACATCACTCATCTAGCCTTATTTTATTTTCATTCACCTTAGATGGGGAATGCTAAATTGCAATTCTTAACTCCAGGTGAATAAAAATTTGAAGATTTTGTATCTCAAATAAAGCCCAACAATCCATAATTTAATTTATAGACCTTACCAAGTTTCATTACATTAATTGTCTTTAAGATATATGATGAAGTATCCTGATAGGGTTAAGATCACATAGCCTACATATATTCTGAGATTTAGTGAAACAGTTGGCTTTGAATCTCCTATAACTAACAATGTTAGATTATGGTATTGCAGTGAGTCTATAACCAATAACAGTAAAAAATATATTCCTAAATGCTCACTGATCAGTCACTGAGTCTGCATATAAGAAACTGAGAAGAATCACACCAGGTGTTTCTAGTTGTGTTGTAGTCTCCAACATGTTTCTGACACATAACAATGCCTGTATTTGAAGAGTACAGAGAGCAGCTTTATATCAGCAGCACAGTGGAGTAGAAGATAACCAGTCAAACTTAGAGCCAAATGTGATGGGATAATTCCTGCAAAATACAAAAAAAAACATAATTAGGTATTTGCATTTTTTTCAATTAAACACTTACATAACCATCTGATTCCACACAACATACTCCAAAACAGACATGGGAATTTTGGGGAAGAGAATTTAACCATGTTAGCATACAACATGTTTAAATTTCATAAATTTAATATCTTAGTCCAAAACAACTTCTAGACTATTTGATAAACTGTAAGTAGCCTAGGGAGACTGATATTTGACATTTAGGGGAGACCAGGTATATTTGATCAAACAAATAATGAATATTAAAAGACACATTTTTTTTCGAGTGATAGCCTAGATATTTGTTTTATCTGACAGTGCATGGCAAACAATTATATTTTTCATCTATTATCTACCGGTAGTAGGCCAATATACAGAGCTAAGAAAGACAGTAAAAAGGTAAATTTAATAAAAAAGACATAGGGGGAGTGCGAGCTTATTAGAATATTGATTTAGTGTTTTATGTCTACCCGGGTATATAGTGTAGGCCTACCATGATTGTGGATTATATTTTCAAATCAGGGAAGTGGGCGTTCATTTGAATATGGGCATTTATTATCATAAATATGGTAGTTGACATGTGTAATATTAAAAAGGGTCTACTATATCCAGGGTGGATCAAAGAGTAAGGAGTACAGCTAGCAGTCTAAAAAGCTTTCGAAACACACAGCACCCCTGTTGTTTCTGTAAGGTGAGCCTGGCACCATTATTTATATCTTTAAATTCTGTTGAAAAATAAAAACATTGGCAGATTTACCATGTTTACCCCCAAACATTTGCTAATTTTTATTAAAATGCCAAAATGGTTCAACGTCTAAAACACTGGCCTAACTTAAACCAGCATTGATTTATTGTATCGTGGGAGATTTAAAGTCTGCCAGCCTTCTTCTCCTTCCAGCCTAATACAACACAAAGAGGTTTACTGCTGGAGTACCAATTCAAAGTAGTTTTTAATAAAAGTAGAAATGTATATTCTTTTATTTTAGGATTGATACCAAATGACTAGAAAATAGGCCTAGGCTAGAAATATATTATTAATGATCTTGAACTGCATTATCATGATTATAGGCTAGAACTATATTATAATGATTAGGGTGCAACCAACCTCACCAAGGGGGACTGGAGTACATGTATTTTCAAAATAAATATTTTCAGACCAAATTTTCATCAAATAAACAATTGACTGTAGGCCTAAATATATATTCAATGACCCTTATAAAACGTTGAGCCTTGCTCGACTTCGCTCAGCATCATTGAATGAACCTTACATTTGTGAAGCCTCACGAACCTCTAGATAAATATATACTCTGGCCTAGTTTGTGATCCAACTTTGTAGACAGAATTTTTTATTCAATAAAGTGAAATATATATTTTCCTCAATTTAAGGCAGAGTGTGCAAAAAATAAAGTTCTGCAGATAGGAAGTGAAATAAATAAGGGAGTGTTTATCCGTACGTGACTAACAGTAGCCTACGTATTTTAGGTTAATCATAAATATTCGTACGGTTAGCCACTGCAAATAAATAATTTGTCCAATTAAAAAAAAATGCAGCACCGCCCACCCTATTAATTGAATGGTGGGCCTCTACAAAATTTCATGAGAATTATCTCACTCATATAGACCCACGGCCTAGGAGGCTAGAATCTAGAGCTGAATGCCTAAATAATTTCATTTTGGACGCTCATATCCAAGCCTCCTAGTACTCCTAGGGCTAGGCCTACTCCACCGGACCTCCAGTTTAATAGGCACCTTTGGCGTTGGACACTGGTTAGAATGAATGCTAAAGAGTTCATAGCCTGCCATAGCCCCAGTATAGGGGGGCCTACATGCTACAGTGACTGACACTCTGGCACTGAGACAGTGGCTTGATTCCTCAAACAGGTTTCAGAATGAGAGAATGTCACGGCTAAATCCTGTGACACTCGACACTGTTCATTAATGCCGCAGATTTTAACATATCTTTAATTTTTATAGACTATTGATTTTAATTAATCCGCTATCAGTGACAGTAATTACGCTGGCCCAGTGCAGACCGTGGCAGAACACTGCTACTGACACATGACTGAGTCAGGCAGCGCGAGTCCAGACCACTCGCCGCTCGGCAGTCACTCACTGGAACTTGTATATTTTTGCAAATTATCTACATATTACCATCCACAACGAAACCTTTTTACAAAATTAAAAAACTGTGAATCTTTGCCGATATAGTATTTCTTTGTACGTACCTGTGGAGCTGCGCTGTCGATGTTTTTATGCGATCAATCGACGGAGAATGTTGGTTTGTTATGATCTGATGACAGCTCTGAGATTCATACCGGAAGTCAGTAACCAGCACTTCTCAAGAGTGCGAGTGGACGCAAGTTTAGTCGTCCTAGAGCGATGTTGACGATCCATTTTCTCCAGATCTATGATTTTATTATTACGACAAGTTAATTGCATTTGAACTTTATACGCCTTTAGCTTATAAAGGTGTCATTACGTTCTTCCAGACTCTTGTTGGATCCCACCGTCTGGATACATAGATCATCATGATCATGTAGGGGAACTTGCCTAAGACGCCCACCTTGCCTAAAACGACCACCCACCACTTTCTCAGAATTAGTCATAATTCCACCCATGTGCGAGTGTTTGTTTCATTTATGACGTCATAACTTTCCTTGTGCACAACTTGGCTGCATAGACACAGGACAGCTTTGATGTGCCAAACTGAAATGTAAAGTGATACTTTTTGATGTTATTTTTGCACAATTTTGAACTGTGACTATGCCTAAACTATCATAGATAGCATAGATAACTTTGAAGGTCCTTACAAAGGCATCTTTCTTGCGTATTTTTAGCATGAATATGACAAGCCTGGTCATATTCGAGGTATTTTCAGGAAATGACCATGTTCTAATATTTACTCATGTGCCTAAAAAGACCATCCCAATTTTTCCTATAACGCCCCGCTCTGATTTAGCATGCACAAGACAAGTGTTCCCAAAGCGCCCACCCATGTCCCTATAAGGCCCACCTGGTTGTTTTGTTTCAGGGTGTGCGTTTTGTGCCTTCATGTGGTAATGGAGAAAGAGCAGTGGGCGTTTTGTGCACGGGGGTGGACGTCTTAATAACGACTTTCCCAAAACGCCCACCAACAAATGTTTTCCGGCATATTTCATAAAATAGACAGAGTACAGACCTAAAAATTTCACTCCAGAATCAGCTTCATTTGGTAATCAGTCAGACGTGCGGGCTACAAAATGTTCCGATCCTTAGGGGTGGCGTCTCAGGCAAGTTCCCCTAAGTCTTGACAAGTCACCGTTGGGCGACCGTTAGGTTTACCAGCCAAGTTAGCGGCAAAAATCAGGCAAACCGACTGGTCTAATTTCATATTTTTGTTAACATTATTCCCATGATGCCGGTGTGAGTGACAGGCCAAACCACGTGTGTTAATGCCTATAAATATAATCCATAGTTATTTTCACCACAGCAGATCTTGAATATTCATCTGATGTCTCATACAGAGATAAATGCCTAACTTTAGGTATACTGCCACTGTCCCAGCAAACAATTTTATAGCGGGCCAGAATTGGACCTATAATGGCAGAATTTTGTGCCAGTAATGGGCCAATACAGTCAAACCAATATGCCAGAACCGGCCCCGTTTTGGCCCAGGGTAGTTTCCATACAGTTTGCACACGGGGCCACAAATGGCCCAGTACTGGTTACCATGTCTGGGCATGTTCAGGCCCCATATTGGCCCAGATATCAGGAATACATACAGGCTGCTATTAGGTTATATTTACCGTGCCAATACTGGCCCAGTTACGATTATATAATGGCTGTATAACGGTTACGAAAGGGATCAATAATGGCCCTGTATAGGATGCCTAATAGGTGTTATCACTTTTTCAAACGTGCATTCAGTTATAGCCCAGCAAACACGTTTCATTCACCCAATACTGTTTCAATGTTGGCCCAACGTTTTAGACGCTGGCCTGCCATAGAAACAGCATTGGATGATTGTTCCGTGTTGATGTAAACATGTCCATAGACTGGAACTGCGAAAGTTTTTTAATTTTTGTGCTGCACATTTACCAGCTAAGCTAGATATTGAGACGAAATTCCCGATTTATTATTTCGGACATGCATGTCAAAAATAAGAAATTCGGGAATTGTGTCCATATCCTCTAACTGGTAAATGCGCAGCACAAAAATTAAAAAAAAATTCAAAGTGTGTGTTTATGGACATGCTTACATCATATGCTCATATTAAGAAGCCAAAATAAAATCACTGATTTTTTAACAATTTTAGCCTGATTGAGTGACTTTAATAATGTGCAAGGCCAGTAAGCCCCGCTTCTGATCGAACATTTGTTATCACCTACAAGTAGGCTAGCACCATTTTGATAAATATATTTTTTATAATTACAATAAATATAGTTTTTAGGCTGGACTATTTAAATATATGCCTAATTTAGCCTCAGCAGTGACTAGTATAGGCAAGCGGGACTGAGGGGTAAATTCTTAGCTATGTCTAATTAGGATACAAAGCAATTCAAATATATGAATAACCACTGATAACGGCAACCTAGGCCTACTGCCAGTACTGGCAAAACCCTCACCAATTCCTCCTATTATTGCTCACGGCGGCGACAAGCCTTAACAAAATATTTCGTTCATTCTTCAATTATATCACCATGAATCATAAAAAATATATACACATGTGCTACAATTCATATCTGATTAAATTCGTACTTAAATATAAACATCAAAGTCCATTTTACCTCGGGAAGAAGAATAAATAATGACAATTCTGAAAAATGTACGCTTGTGCTATTTTGACCGCCAAGAAAGGACCCACCTAGGGAGAGGATCTATACTAAAATGCCAGCACTGGGCCGGAATACTGGCCAATACTGGTCCACAATGACGGAGCTCCCCCAAGTGAGTTACAATGTAATCATATGCCGTTATTGTGCCGTTATTTTGTCAGTCCAACCTGAATTAGGCCAAGAAAGCCGAACTATATGAAGCAATATATGAACTTTAACAGATTAGCTCGTCTATGGAACAAGCTTCCACAGTATATTCGCATGTCAGATACATGTATATAAACAATTAAATATTATAGGCCCCGAGATCACTAATATAAAATAAGCCGTACGATACATGCTGCCGTTATGCTGTTTTAAGTTATTAGTTCAGGGGAAATCATTGGACCATCGCTTCCATAATTATGCAATATCATGTATCATCAAAAGAACACATTCGCACATTATCAATATTTTTATACTAATACTAATAATGGTGAATTGTTATATAGCGCATAAACAAAGCTTCACACACATTACCAATTCATGTACTATTTAAACTCCCTCTTGTAGCATGCAGCTCTGCAGCCATTTCGTCGCTAGGAACTAATCGCACACATTGCCATCTCCGTCCTACCAGGTACACATTTATCCCTGAGTGAAGTGAAACACGAGAGGGTGAAGTGCCTCGTTCAAGGTCACACCATGGAAAGCTATGTCCCAGAGTTATTAGTTGAGTGTATAGCATTTATTGAGTATATAGAATTCATATTGTGCCTTATCTCAATTGATTCTAAGGCGCATAGAACGCTAAACATCGAGAGTAACGTCAGCATTCAAATTCCAACTCAGTCTCCTGGGAGGTATACAGCTGAGCTGCCACTTTGAGGCTCATCAAGCTATTTTCATTACAATCAAATTCGCCTTATGTGCCAAGTACTCACACATTGCGGATTTTCTGGGGTCTCGCCGGATGGAAACTGCGCATACGTCCATTGAAGTTCTTTTACGTACAACTCCAGGCCAGTCAGTCAAGCCATCTGATTTACGTGGTTTTCTGAGCTGCACGCATGTCCTAGTGTATACAGCACCTGGTGGTCCCAGGCGGTCACCCGTCCAATTATAGACCGGGCATGGCGTTGCATAACTTCTGTGATCGAGTCGACACCGATGAGCTAACGCCGTAATAATAATAATAATAATAATAATAATAATAATAATAATAATAATAACAATAATAATAATAATAATAATAATAATAATAATAATAATAATATTAATAATAATAATAATAATAATAATAATAATAATAATAATAATAATAATAATAATAATAATAATAATAATAATAATAATAATAATAATAATAATAATAATAATAATAATAATAATAATAATAATAATAATAATAATAATAATAACCGTATTCTGTTAAGAGGGGAGAAACATGAATTTCCCTGAACATCCTGCAACAAGCGGGTATCGACCTCGTACGGCAGGTAGCGGTATTGTAAAGCGCTACCTATAGTACCATTGTGCTACGTTCCTTTCTTTATGAGATTGATGAAAGAAAATGCAGGCACGTCAAACAAGCGCCCTGAGACTGAGATTTTGCTTTTTTTAGATTAGTCTCCTCTCGGTAGATGCAGCTTCAAAGAGTGACCAAGTCACAAATCTTTGATGACAGGGTTTTATGCGAGTGTACTTTGTAGGTATATGGAACGACGATCAGGACCAGTTAAGTCGGTTTTTTAGAAACTGAAATAATGTTTTCTGACTGTATGCACACTACACCTTGTAGGCACACTGTGGAGACAAGGAGCACATTTCTAAAGAAAGATAAGTGGTTTTGTGCTGCAAGAAAAAAAAAGAAGAAAAAAAGAAAAAGAAGAAAAAAAGAAAAAGAAGAAGAAGAAAAAGAAAAAGAAGGATCAGGAGAAGAAGAAGAAGAAAAAGAAGAAGAAGAAGAAGAAGAAGAAGAAGAAGAAAAAAAAAAAAAAGAAGAAAAAGAATCTTGGAACATTGACCACTGTTGACAGTTTGGGGGGGGGGGGGGTTCATTGAAAGCTACACTCATTTTAATTTACCTATGTTAAGTTCTTTTCACGTAGCCTGTTCAAAAATATTAGTCCGTGTTAGAATTGAGCCACAAACCGCTCCATTTACCTTGATCAGGTGAATAAACTGTGTGACAGTCAGGCATGGCAAACACAAACAACGCGGGTCATTGCTGGGCGACAGTAGTATTGAGACGGCATCTCCCATGGCAGCTGACAGGTCCATTAGTGGACTGTTAGTTCTGCCTGGTGCTCATTGATAAGGTGACCTTTGACACAGATAGGGCGTAACAGATCACGCGATCGAACCCTTTCATTGCAGCGTCGCTGTAGATACAGACAGACAGACACACTGGCAGAATAACGCACAAAATAAAATAAAACATATGCTCACCCACTTGGCATACGGAGTTGTTGCGACGTTGAATCAACGTCTATGACGTTGATTCACTGTCGCAAGAACCGCGTGTGTCCTGTGCGCAGTGTACATAAAAGAACCACTCGTTCCGAGTTATGAGAGAACCCAACAAAAAACAGCCCTCTGGAGATACGACGTTGCTGCGACGTTGAATCAACGCCATTGACGTTGATTTAACGTCACAACATTAAAGTGTACGGCCAATTCTCACGAAACGTCGACATATCAGGTCTATTGAGTGAAAAAATAAAATTAATGAAAACGCTTTACACTGTGCATATCCTAGAGAGTACTAGAATATTGCACAGAAAAAGTGGGAACACTATTGTCTGTAACTTTTCATGAAATGTTGAAATCATTTCGATACTCTTATTGTCTCTTATTGTACTCTTATTGTCATACCGTTAGTATGCAGCTACCTTGAGGAGTTTGTGATTGCTTTGGTCATTGTTTAAAAATAATTCGTATCCTGATATGGATTATAAGATGTACAGTATGGACCATCAGCCATATTTACAACTATATCATTGGCATGGAACAATCTGAAACATTTTCAATCGGTTCTTTGATATTTCCGCACGTTAACAACCATAACGCGCGTTGTGTATCAACTTGTGTCAAACATGATCTTTTTTGTTATTTTAGAGACAGCTACTTGGACAGCTATTTGCAGCTACTAATGTAGAAATATTTGATAATCATTTTGAAATATTTACTAAGGTGGCGGGGAAATATATTTTTATCAGGGATCTTATAAACTGTGCATACTAACGGTAACATAAGTGTATTAAAATGTCATTTTATATATGTATGTTTTTGCTGATTGGTCATAATGACCTGAAGGGGCTATATACATGATGTATTAGTCGTAACATAAAACGTATAGCCTATATATATACAACTGATAGTCTTATATGGGGTAATATATGTGTCTCTCATAACGTTTGGTACATAACATACACATAACAGGGATAAACATCTTCTACCTTGTTTGATATTCGCTCATGTTTTAAAAAAAATAAGGATTACTAGTTAAATGTATTTATTTGAATTTACACTTGCAAATAGAAAAGTACTAAAACAATAACATAATTCCATAGTAGGCATATATATTGAATCTTTGTTTGGTACGAATTCAGCCTTCCAATATGCATACTAGCGGTAACGGTCACCGAAAGAAGAATTATCACAATAGATATAAACAAACAAGCCTCAAAAACATCATTTGTATATCATGTATTTTCGTGAACTCGGAATTATGCATATGCTACATAAAACATAATGCACAAAAAAGAACAGCACATGCACGCTGATCACACGAGACTCTTTAACACAATGCTGTGATTGCCATAATTATCACTATACGTATCATGGTGGGTTCTGGATATTATGAGATTATGTTATCACAAGCTTTAGTGAAGTTTAGATGCAATATAATATAACATAATAAACAAAAAAAAAAACAATATTTACACACGTGAAATAATATTCATCCATGATTTCAGATTGTTCTGAATCAGGATTCATGGTACCAATGTTGGCATTCTTGCTTTAAACCGAACCCTGTTTTTCTTTGCGTCATCCGGGTCATCAAATATCGACTTGAATAAATTACTGGAACCTTTCTCATCTTTCTCATCTCGCTTTTCTTTACTCGGATAAAACTACGTCTGTTGTTGGAAGACCTCCTCTGTTAAAGGTGCTAGGCTGTTGTTGACCTGAACTACCAGATTGCTTGGTATGCGAGCTGTAGAAGTTAATAGAATAGGGATAGAATTATCCCCACATCCATGGTAGATATGAGAGTGTCCTGCACGTTTTGCCAACCGAATGGTATTATTTGAGAGGAAATACCTTCTCAATGGTAATGTTGCATAAAATACATGTCTAAATATCACTAGTAATATAAAAATATAGAGCTAAAGTGCTGTCCCAGAGTTTGTGTCACTTCTATTACCAGTGACAAAATACCAGATTTAACGGTACCGTTTGAATCCAGCAAATCATGTTTTTCGACTAAGGAGTACCAGATGCCCCCGGAGATGCTGAGCTTTTTCATTTGAAGAAGAAAACTAGATTATTTTTGAAAAAATATAATGAACGAAATTCTTAATTTTACATGTCTTCATTTTACATTGGTCACTTCTCTTATCCTTTTCAGTCAAATAATAAAATTATGTATAATATGAAGTTGCTCCAAAGAACATAATGCAAGTCTGTAAGCGAAAATAATCATGACAATTTGTAGCAGAACGACGGAAAAAAATGTACAAAATGTACAAAATCAAGTAACAAAAGTTAGAGTTACGCTAAATGAAACTTCTATTATACACGTAGTCACTTACTTCAGTTACTTCTTTCAATTGGATTTTAAGTAGTTATACAAGGCTTATCTAAACGCCTGCCTAATATACAGATATGCTGAGCATTTCTAAGTTAATGATATATTATGGTATTTACAATTATGGTGATTATACAGTAGCAAAATACCTTTATTTTAAAATTACCTTACTTTCATATATCATAGATGATCACTTCTGTTACAAAACTTGTCCATTGTGCTACTTTAATAATTCGTCTTTGATTATCCTGTGACAAAACTATTACATTTTAAAGAGAATGGACGTATCGAGTTGTAGGACACATACGACTACAATTGTTTAGATTAATAATATAATATTCTCACTATTCAGTGTAAAATGACACTCCTGTTACCAAACCTTGTCACTTCTTTTACACTTCTGTAATTCAACATAGGCAAAAATCAAATGGATTGTGTTACATATACTAAGTGCTGATATAAATTTTTAATTATTGTAGTTGTGTCTAAAAGCGCAATATCTGCTACTTTAAAAATGTAGTTTGTATTTGTGTATGGGCACGACATAAGGTAAATTAAATATAAATATCCATGTTGCTGTTAAGTAACATTTCATTAGCCGACGTTTACAATCTACCCACTGGTCGCTGCACCTAATCGTTCGAGTGCCATTTCAACTCCATGGAGATAATACAGTCCTGCAGCCATTTCGGCGCATCGCACATATTGCCATCTCTGTCCTATGATGTAATAATTTACACAAGAGTCAAGTGAAGCATGTGAGGGTAACTAACGTGCATTGCCCACGTACACAACATCGAAACAATGTCCAAACATTAAGAGGGGAGAAAAATGACATTCCTCTGAAAATCCTGCACCAAACCGGGTCCGAAACCGCACGGCAGGCAGCGACATTGGCAAACCGTCACATTCTAACCATTGTGTCGCGTCCGTCCTTGATGTAGTTATATAACATAGATTTAAATGGAAAACCGTTATAGCAATAAGCACGTTAGGCACTTTTGATCTATGATGTCACATTTATGGTGATAATAATTTACAATATACACTAGTAATTATGGTTGATATAAAATAGCGATATATCAACCCATGACACATTTTTGTGACAATAAGGAAGTAAATAAATTTAAAATGTACCATTGTAGTAATGTAGTATTCGGGCCTGCTTTTAACTTATTTGTGGTAAAATAAACTATATCAACACGTAATTAAATCATATACATAACAAACAATACAACATATACGATTATCTGCAGCTAAATATTAGCATTAACATTGAAACATTAAAAGCCAAACATCACAGTGCAAGAGTATTAGGTATGACGTTCCCGTTGGTATGCCGTTACCGTTAGTATGCATGAAACTACCGCACGTTAGATGTTAAAATGAGAATATTTTTCGGAAAATAACACTCTAAATGACCATTATTTGATCCGTGTAGTCTTCAATTCTAGAGATAGATAGGCTAAAGTATATATCCCGTTGAAGCTCTCGCTAAACTACATCCGATGGGAACATGCTCATCAGTTTGACCTGTGTTTTGTTCGACTTATAACATAAACAACCAAATGTCGACGTTACGTGAGAATTGGCCGTACACAGTGGGATTGACCAAACGACTAGATCAACACTCAGCCCACGTATGAGCATGTATTTTCGTACAAGTTACGATATATCTTATTGCCAATCCGAAGCCTATGATATATCGTAACTGAGACGTACATGTATCTATACCACACACAACAAAAGTGCTTTTGGCGGTCTTTTCTCATGGTATAATATCGAGAAAGGTTCGAGGTTAAAGTATTATTATATATGGACTACCTGGTATGCATGTCGCACCTTACTCTATATAACTGTATAAAAATTGCAAATATTCGACACTTTCAAGCCATCTTTCAGATGCCAATGAGGCTAGACCCAGCACGACCAGGTGAAGGTTGGTGCATAGAGGAGACATTAGGAAAACACAATGATAAATATCACCAAACTTGCTGTATGCTCTACAACATTACAAAGTTAGCACAGACCAAGAAAAGAGAGATTCAAGATGGAAAAGACAACAAAATGAGAAGAACAATGCTTGGAGTCCAGTTTGAATGTCTCTTGTGAGAAGAGGAGCTCCCCCCATCAGTCTGTATTGAGACATGTCATGACAAAGCAGCTCAATCAGAGACTACTCCAGTCATTTATCTGAATGAAGGAGGGTTTCTAGCGAAGTTGGTCTCAGGTGATGTCATTGTACAGGATAGAGTGAAGGAGTGACTCAACTCTCATATCTTGTGAAATTGTACAAGCAGCGACTGTCAACAGATGGCGTAGAAACACCAAATGTCCATCCAACAAGATTAAAAGAAAATCTGCTGGTTGAAATGCCTATACCGGATTCTCATCAGAGCGGCCTGGATATCCTGCTCGCTTTCTATAATGATGTAGGGTATGTTTTTTGTCTTATAAAATTACATCTGAGATTTGGAGCATCATGGTGGCTAAGCGTCGGGCGTTCACTCACTGCATGCGAAAAGGCATATGGTATTAGGGATACAACATCCGACAAAGGTAATGGTTCAGATTTATAGTCTGATGAGCTATCATCCGACTTTACATTTTACCCCCTGGTCGCTGGATCTGTTCGTTCGTGTTTGCTGGGTATACATATACATATGTTTCCACTCTACGTACAGGGAACATATAGTCCTGTACTCATTTCGGCGCTTAGAACTTATCGTACACAATACACATTGCTACATCGGTCCTACAAGGTACACATTTTCACCCGAGTCAAGTGAAGCTTTTGAGGGTGAAGTGCTTCGCCCAAAGGACACACATCGAAATACTGTCCCAAAATTGAGAGGAGAGAAACATGATATTTCTCTTAAAAATTCTGCACCAACGGGGTTGGAAAACGCACGGCTGGCAGCGATTTCAGCAAAGCGCCACGCTCTAACCATTGCGCCATATCCCTCTCCAAACTGCACCATGAACAACACTGCTCAACTATCCTTGGCAATGTGAGAAGATTATCTTCTATTATTAGTGAGACGAGAAATCATTTCATGGAAGACTCAACTGATTTGCTTGTGCTTGATACCAAGGATATTGCTGACCCAGCTTGACTGACCTCGTGAGGACACATCGCCAGGGGGACAAAAACCCACATAATGAGGCAGACACGCCGGTTTGTATACACGTTAAACATGCCACAATAGAGGGTTAGGCCTACACAGCACTGATAATTGTGGCCACAGAAGCGGTTGTCACTGCTGCCTCTGTCATGGCAGCCCTGCAAGAACTTGGTCTGGAGAGAAGGCGGATTGGATTTGGACAAGGGAGGTCGCTACGGAGGATCCAGGTTCAGGAGCTAGTATACCAGATTGGATCACAGAAGTGCCAAGAGTTCATATTTTTCACGCCCTCACTGGATGAAATGTTTTATCTGCATTTCGAGGGCAGATGGGAAAAGTCAGCATGGCACACACTTGAAACGTCTGCTCAGGAGTGCCTGCTATAAACTTCGACAAACTAAGCAAACTACCTACCGAAGTTAACCAGGATGACTGAGACTGCAATCCGAGAGGATGCAACAGGCTATAGTCATCCATACGGAAATCCACCTAACTGGGGATAGAAGAAAGATGAATGAAAAACCGTGTGGACGACCATATGTCACCAGTGGTAACCAGCTGCCAATCATTGACCAAAATGTGGATGTGAATTTGTATTCGGTGGGTGTGGCTGTTTTAACAATAAGAATTACTATCAATATAATTCATACGCGATGTCTATATCAGAATGAACATCAATAAACTGATAAAAGTGTATTTCCGTTGAGCTCATCTTAACAGATGGCGGCCATTTTGAAATTGAAGGGCTCAGTGGAAAAAAAAGTCTAAGTCACATTTGAGTAGTTTTGAGAAAAACGCAAAAAAAATATTTTCAGTGGAAATTGATTTTTTTCAATTAAAAAAAATAAAATGGTTAGGTGGGAAGTCGAGAAAGCGATATTTCTCAGTTGTGTAATACCAGCCTAAATAATTTGAAGTCCGGAGACTAAAACGCCGATTTGGCTCTATGTGTCAATGGAAAAACAGGTCTAAGTCCACAATTGGACTTAGACTCGTTTTTCCACTGAGTCAACCAATATAGTCTTTAGACTACTAAATTACACCATTCGCATCGTCTTGCTTCACCCATGTTCAACCGGATCATTTAAATAAAAAATATACAGATGAACAATGTTGAACTGCACGTAGAGTAGGCTCTAGTTGCATAGTTGCATAATATTTCGCTCTCCAGAATACCAAAGCGTTTGAATAATAGCCTGTTGTAAAAAAAGCTTTATTTACAAAATGTTGAAGTCCATTGGATTTTGACTACTAGTAAAGCGTGTTCCGCGGTATGGACGATGTGTTATGATTGATTCTGATACTATGGGGTGTCCCTAACAGAAATCAGCCGGGTGCCACTTTGGCACCCTTGGGCGGTATTTTTAAGGGCAAAAACAAAATGGCCGCCAGATATGTCAAGGTCAAATATGATTTTTAAACAAATGAAGCCAGGAACAAGTGTAATACCTTAATTTCATGTGATTTTGACTGGGTAATCCATTTCTTGTATTATTTTTATGACCTAAGGTCATCTTCAAGGTCAAAAACTCGATTTCAAGGTCAAGTAAGCAAAAATACCATTTTTAATAAGGTCAAGTAGGCGAAAATACCATTTTTAACAAAAAAAGCTAGGAACATGTGTAATACCTTTTTCGAGGAATTTTGTCTGAAAAATCCATTTATGGTATTATTTTGGTGATTCGAGGTCAACTTCAAGGTCGAAAGGTCATTTGCAAGGTCTAAAAACAAAATGGCCGCCAGATATTTCAAGGTCAACTATGATTCTTCAACAAGTGAAGCTAGGAACAAGTGTAAAACCTCATTTTCATGTGATTTTGACCGGGCAATCCATTTCTTGTATGTATTATTTTCATGACTCAAGGTCATCTTCAAAGTCAACAAGTCTATTTCAAGGTCAAATAAAAAAATGAACATTTTTAACAAACAAAGCTGGGAACATGTGTAATACCTCGTTTCCATGGAATTGTGTCTGAAAAAATCCATGTATAGTATTATTTTGTTGATCCAAGGTCATTTTCAGGGTCGAAAGGTCATTTCCAAGGTCTAAAATGTAAAAATATGATCTTTGAGAAACAAAATAAGAAGAAGTGTATTACGTCTTTTTGTGTGATTTTTGACTGAACAATCTATTCTAGATACTGTTTTGATGATAAGATGTCAATTTCAAAGTAAAGGAGTATATAATTTTTAACGAATACAGCTAGAACATGTGTAAAAACCTTTTTTTTCGTGGGATTTTAAGCGAAAAATGTTTTTTTCTATTATTTTGGTGATTTAAAGTCATCCTTTAATGCATCTCCATCAACCTTTATTACTTTTCCGTTGCCCTTTGACGTCTTTATCCATCTCTCCATCGCCCTTCAAGAATGCTCCGTTGTATTTAACGCTTCTTCTCACCCTCGCACGCCTATCCATTACACTTGAACTCCTCCCCATTGCCGTTTAATCCTTTTCCATTGCCGTTTAACGTTTTATGGTCACCCTTTAACGACTCCTCATCACCCTTCACCACCTTCCCATCGACATTTAACGCTCTCCTATCACCATTTAACGCCTCGCCATCACCCTTTAACACATTCCCATCGCCATTTAACGCATCTGCAGTGCCTTTTAGCGCCTTTCCATCACATTTTAATGCATAAGATCTACATCATCTTTAACATTTTTCGTTGCCCTTTAACGATTCTCCGTCGTATTTACTCTCCTATACATCACCCCTTAGCACCTCCCGATCACCTGTTAACGTACTGCCACTGTCATTTAACGCTTCCTTGGCACCGCTCCATAGACCATGCCACCCAGCCACCTTTTAACGCATCCCGTCGCTCTTTACCGTCCCTTTTTGCCTTTTTTTGCCCCTTAACACCTCCTCGTTGCCTTTCAACACCTCCTGATTGCCCTTCAACGCCTCCTCATTGCCCTTTAACAACAACTCATTTGCTTTAAACCCTTTTTGGTCGCTCTTTAGCGCCTCTGGGTCGCCTTTTAGCAACTCGTTGACGCCCTTTAATGCCTCTCCGTTGTCTTTTTTTCCCCTGTTGCCTCTCTATTAATCTGCTACGCTTTTTTGTCGCTCTTTGAGGCCTCTCACTCACCCTTCGATGCCTTCTCATTGTCTGATCATTTCACTATGCTGATGTTTATTCATTAAAACCCTACTAGGATTAGATTATCAAGTTACACCAAGGTAATTTATTACATTGATTCCATTTTGAAACATACTATGTTAAAACCCTATTTGACCTTGAAATTGACCTTTTCGCCAAGAGGATCATATCAAATCACCAAAGTAATACTTGAAATAGATTTCCCAGACAAAATCACACGAAAAAGAGGTATTAAGATTTGTTCCTAACTTTATTTGTGAAAATCTATTTTCGCTTACCTGACCTTAAAATTGGCACATTGACCTTGAAATGACCTTTAATCATCAAAATAGTAGCAGAAATGGATTATTCTTCAAAATTACATTAAAAAGACCTATACACTTTTGCTATTTATGTTTGTTAAAAATCGTATTTTTGATCTCAGAATTGACTTTTGATGACCTTTAGATATGGAATGCCCAGTTAAAATTACACGAAAAAGAGCTATTACACATGCTCCCAATTTTTTTGGTAAAAATTGTCACTTTGCTTATTTGACTTTAAAATTGACTTTTTGACCTTGGTGAAAATAATACAAGAAATGGATTGCCTGGTCAAAATCACATGAAAATGATGTACAGACAGACCTCGATGTTCCGTCATCGTCTGTTCCCAAGAAATATGACAAAACTTCGAATATGGCAGAGTTTCGGAACAGCTCCAACCCACCCCCCTCCCTCCAAGCTGCGCTGGACCCGAGGATATATACATGTATATCTAATTCATATTGTAATGTTATTTATATTAGTACATGTATTGGTTGTGCGAACAAAATAACAACATAAATATGATACAAATGTAATTTTATTATTTCAAATATATAATTACATTATTTTTTAAATAATATTTGTACATTCTGACTTTATTTTTGGAAAAAGTCGGTGACACATGTCTGTTTTTCAGATATGGTAGTGTCTAGGGCACGAAAGGTGGACCACAATATTTCGCAAGGGTGGACCACAATTGTTCAAGATGAGCCGATTGTGTCTTTTATACACTTAATCTGTTTATCACAGTAAAAGATCTCCGAGGCATGTCTGTATTACACTTGTTCCTAGCTTCATTTGTTGAACAATCATAGTTGACCTTGAAATATCTGGTAAAAATATCTGAAATGACCTTTCGACCTTGAAGATGACCTCAGATCACCAAAATAATACCATAAATGGATTTTTCAGACAGAATCTCACGAAAAAGAGGTATTACAGCTTTATTTGGTATACTTCGGCAGACTCTCGCTTAGCGATAGTCTCATCCCATAAATGCATCATCCCGTCACCAGTCGAGCGAGCCATCGTGCACACCAAAATTGTAGACCCATGGCATTCTGATGTGGAACATATCACAACTTGGGATATCAGGTATTGGCAGATTCTGCTGAAAGTCAAACGTGGCCATATCATGGTTGGGAGAAACCATCTTTGAGAAAGATGACATCAATTCATACGCCTTTTCTGCTTTCCTGTGGTGTTTTTTTCTAGTAATAACTGGGATAATCTTGCCTGATATCCTGTCATTGTTGCGTCTTTGATATATATAATTGTTTTGTCACATTTGTACATGCATCTGACCGTGGTAGCCCGAAACCGAGATTCATCCCTAGGAATTCTTCACGATACAAGTGTAATTTCACTTCTACTGGGCATTTTTCTTTATTTCGTAAACTATTTACTTGTTCGGGCTCATTTCGTATTAAATATAAGAACCACATTATTCGGACTGTCAAATTTGGTTACAAATAACAGCGTGTCGAATTCTGCTCACGGGAGTAGTGCTTGGGGAAAGATATGTGTCCCCTTACCTTTTCCCGAATTTCTGGTCCTATTTGAGGATGCTGATTGTGTTTGCCTCTCCGATCAGGTAGTGGTATAGTCAAAGACTGTTTGCTGAGTCTTGATACTCTGGTTTTTCCTATACCGTATATGCTTCTGAAAGCTTTTGCACATATTGGAATGCACAATCCATCAGAATTTCGTGTGAAATATGCATATGTTAATTTTCGATAATCAGACCCTCTTTGATTTGTTCTACCACGTTTCCGCTTAACCAAACTTTTATCCATTAAACCGAAAAGATGAGACTCTTGCAATTTTCTATCAGACAGATTGTTGAAGTCTGTAAAACATTTTTTTATTGTAATTTCTCCTATTTTTTTAAAGCATTTGGCACGGCAGTTAGAGGTTGGTCCTATCTTTCTACTTGGTATAAATTTTCCTCTGTTATTTATGAGCTTTTCCCCTCTGGCAGATTTTAATTTACTGAGAGATTGCTTCCAGGAAACAGGATTGCGTTCCGTTTTTCCACCTCATGAAGGTATGACATTTTCATCGGTTTCGGATGATAATCAGGGGCCATTTTTGAAATTTCTGCCTTGTTAAGGCATATTTTAGTAGAATTTGGCATGGAGTTGTTCTTATACAATTTGGGAACGCTGATTCCAAATCTGCCCCATGCCAAGCTCTATTTGGTCTTTTTCCTACTCAAAATTGAAAAAAACAAAATCGCCGCCAAAATTAGTTAAAATGTCACAACTTTACATCACGGCTTGGCTTACAATGAACATAAAAACATCATTTCGGCGTCTTAAAACCCACCTGAGCCACATACTAAAAGTCCCTTGAATTTCACCTTGTGCGTTTGCCGCTAGAGGACAAAATCAAAAATGGCCGCCACTGCAAGGCAATGTGCCATAATTTTGCTTCCAAATAACGTAGAGATGTGTTTTTGGTGTCTGTATATAGGTTTCTCACACCCCGGAAACCAATTCAGAGCCGACAGAAAACGACACATCGTAGTCCAGTGTAATAAATTATTTTATTAAGCCATTATTTCACAGTCAGAAGCCGAGGGAAACCAACGTAATATCGAGCATGTTGTAAAATTGTTTAGACTATTGACAAAAAAATATTTTATAATTGTTGATCACTGTCCGGCACTAGAGAACCTGTCGCTCACCATATATCTGTTCTAGGCATATTAGTATGTGGCCCATGTGATATCCACCTGCATCATGCTTTTATAGTAAGGAAGAAAGCAATAATTTACATTTAAATGTGCGTTGGCCACGGGTGGCACCCTTCTGGCCAAGCCCTGTACTAGGGTTAAGCAAAACATGAAGTTGATCCATCACTTGAGGTGGTCTGCATAACCATGGCAATCATGACACACATACATTTTCCGTTTTTATTGAGATAAGTAGTCGTTTAAATTTAACAATTTATAATTCTAATAACTAGGTATATTGTGCTGGTTAAAACATGCACATCACATAAAAATATGTTTTTCAATCGGATTGACAATTTACATAATCATGAAAATAGTATCATCTTCATTTTTATATTTTTGACCAGAATAGATATATAGAAAAGCCTGGTAATGAGCTGACAACACAGTTTTCAGACATAATTGAACGAATGAAGTCCCAACCATCGGCTCAGAGATCCAAACAAACCCGTAATGTACACTTATTTCTACTCCCCTAACTTGAATGAGATAGATGATATCACCGCCAATAACTATGATAACATACAGTTACACGATATCGGAAATATGTAATTTGGTGCATAAGTTGATCATATCAGATTAATGGTTGAGGACACCCGAATTCCAAATAGAGCGGTGAAATGGAGCTATCCACAAAATACCATTTCCTAGGGTAATGCTCATTTCCTAGGGTAATGTTGAAAATACTGACAATGCATTTATTTTATAAAAATGAATATAGTATGAACATACACCATCGTCAGACAATGTTAGTAACTATCCTAGTCTTGGCAACTAAATGCTATAGAGTGTCATAAAGAAGTCACCAAAGATGATCGGGTACACTGTTGCAACAAGATATGATGCATAATATGTGGTAATTGGGACAATATACGTTGATACCGTTCGTAGCACGATCAGGATGTTTTCATGAAGATTAACATAAAATACAGAAACTTTCTTGATGTTGTGGTGATATGGATATGTATGTGGAATCAGTAGGTTCTGGTCCCGGCTCTGGTCGTGCATAGTTCTAATCAGATATAATCTCTAACTCTCACATAATAAACAGTTACCCAACAGGTTCAGTTGTGTCTTGAAGTGGTATGGGAGCGACCACCCTATTTTGCAGGAAGAGGTATCAATGTCAAAGACAATAAGCCTTACCATATATAAAGTGATGAAATCATATGATGGACGTGAAGATATCTAGGTCCCCAGGTCTCTCCAGACATGTAGCAGATTAATTATCATTCATACAGAGTATCTATTACTTACAGGGTATATTACCCGACCCGGGAAAAACCCGGGCTGGACAAAAATGCTTTTTTAGCCAAAGTGGACAATAATGGGCAAAAACAAAAAAATTTAAAAAATTATCTTTTATTAGAATCAAACATTTATCAATAATCAGACAATAAGTAAATATAATTCCCAGCTCATTGTTTATTTCATTCCCTAAATTTAAATATTGACTCGAGCTGGGCAATAATCCAAGTGGGCAATAATGGGCAATAGTAAAACTTATAAAAACAGAAGGGGCAATAATAATTTTTTTTATTTTTTTATTTTTTTTATGGCTAGAGTCAAACATTTATCAATAAGTAAATACAACTTATGATTCTCATCCCATTGTTCATTTCATTCATTATTTTTTATCATTTACCCGGGCTGGACAATAATGCTTTTTTAGCCCCAGTGGGCAATAATGGGCAATAATAAAAATGATTTGAAAATATTTCTCATCTCATTGTTCATTTCATTCATTCAATCAAAAATTAAGGCCTGTGTAAACCTAGAGCTGGTGATATTTATCGTACCATTCAACCGTCTCAAATGCTTCCACAACGACAGCACATCAATTCTAAGAAGAAGACATTTAAATTAGTTCACAAACATTCAGAACTAGATCATAAGCCTATTGGAATATTTCAATGTGTCCTCTTCGTCAATAGCCCCTGCCACAAAAAGTGGATATTTGTCGGTTGTATTTTAGGCCTGTTTAAAAATAAATCCAGCTCTTGCCAGATAACAATATTATTAACATCAGATCTATAAGATTGCGGTTGGAGCTTGATTGATGGAAAACTGACACTAGTTCTTATGTAGAAACTTCCTGCTGCACCTGAAGAACTATCACATTTAGTTTAATTGGTGTGAATTAGGACCACAAGAAAGTATCCAATGGCGGCCAATGGCATCCAAAGGAGTCGCTACATCAATTCCGAAGCTGCACAAAGATGTGATCAATATATTGATGAGGGTGATTATTCTAGCATTATCATTATGCAAGATGGTAGCATTCATGCAATTCTGAGATATACACATCAAGCCTATGTAGCTACAGTGATGGAAGTGACCCATAGTTAATGTGTTGTTTTAAATAATCATATTTTTGCATTCCCCGTAACTGCATGTAACATGGAAGTTAGGTTTTTTGATGTTGTGTAATTTTTTTGTATCAGAACTATTTAGGTGCCAAAAATAACTTCCTACGACATTGAGAATAATGGCTATGGTAGGCCTACTTGCTGTATAATTGGCGGCCATCTTGGATATTTCCCTGAAACAACATGTAATATGGAAGTTATAGGTTATTACTGTTATGTACTAGATTGAATATATTGACCAGTAAAAACCTATATTTAGCCACCAAAAACAGCTTTCTATGACTTTTAGAAAAAAATTATGGTACTTTCTGTATTATTGGCGGTCATTTTGGATTTTTAGGATTTATTGCGTGATAGTTGACCAGGTCTTTGAACATGACATTCCTAAAAAAAAAAGGTTATTTTGAACACGAAAGTCAAGTTTGTGTGTCCGCTGTGCACCCAGACTTGGTGTATAAACATGACAATTGTGACTTTATCTGCTATTTTGGCGGCCATTTTGTTTTTCAATTTGGAAAGGGAGAAACAAATGGGATGACTCACTTTCAGCACCCATTTCACCAGGCTCGTCGCATGTTCATATTAAATTTGGTACTTGCGCGATTATATGAAATATTTGCATCGCGATGTATATTTTATGTAATTTACGTTAAATTAGCATATAAATTATATTTTAAATAAATTTTAAATTATTTTTTGCTCTAAAGTGATAGCTCCTCTATTGTGGAAAATATGCATTTTTATTCTAACATCATTAAAATCAGTCAACTTGGTCGAATTTTATGACGAAAAGTAGTTTTTCTGCATCGTCAATGGAGGCCATCTTGGAAAATGGCGGCCATTTTTAAATTTGGGTGACTTTGATGAGTATATAGACCAATTTAGTGCTTGTATCACCATTTGCACGATTGCTTCACTCATCTACCCCATTATTTGTGGTCTTGCTTTGTATCTTGTGAAAATTCACCAATTAAAATTTACTAAGGCATCATGTGTGTTGTCATTTTTGTGTGTTATTATTGTTCCGAACATAAGGGACACTTAATTGCTCACTATTTAGTTAATTTAGGGGAGCGACTGGCAAAATATGTAGCCGAATGGCTTGCCATGTTGCAGCTCCAGTTAAGAAAGACCGAAGTAACGACAAGATTAGTAGGTCAGGGGTGGGCCACCCGTGTCTTTACCAATGAAATATAATCTTCCTGTCATGTGTGCCCCCACGCGCTCACGTTTACACACATCAGACCATAATGATTATCCCACAGCTTGACACAAAATAATAAAAGATTACGTGAGAATATCATTGTTAATATGAGTTGTGACATCGTATGTTTAAATGAGACGCATTTGAGTGGAAATGATATAATTGATGTTTCTGGCTATACTTGGTTCGGCTTTAACAGACAGATGAGACACGTGAAAGCCACTAAAATGTCAGGAGGAGTTGGAATTCTCGTTAAGGATTCATGTTTTGAAAACTTTCATGTTCGCATAATTGACCGGAATTTTGATGGTGTTTTAGGAATGAAATTACAGCATAAATTCACGAACCATACTATTGTCATATACAGTTTTTATTTACCACCGGAAAACTCTGTGTGGAGTAATCCCACCGAGTTTTACGCTCACCTTATTTCGCAAAAATATCTTCGAACTTACGCCGACGCTATTTACATCTGTGGTGATTTAAATGCAAGAACAGGTCATCTATGTGATTACAAACCAGAGGATGAAGATATACCACCACGCAAATTAGCTGACACCACACGATATAATATGTATCGAGAAAAGTTAATAGAATTTGTAAAGGATATGAAGCTGTGTATAATCAATGGACGTGTGTCTTCAGAGAATGACAACTTCACATGTGTTTCCACACGAGGTCGATCTGTTGTTGATTATATTTTAACAGAGCAGTGTTCTCTTAATACATGCGCTGAGTTTAAAGTTTTTAATACTTTGGATTTGCTAAATTTGTTTTCCTTACAAGATTTAGTCAGCACAGTATGTAAACCGCCAGATCACTCTGTTATATGGTTGAAGGTAAATATATCTAGTTATGGTGTTGAAGAGACTGAGAGCATACTAAGTGAAAACACACAGTCAAACAATGTAAGAATTCATAACGTAGATTCTACAGTGCCATCATCACGCTATTTCGAAAGATACAATCTACATAAAAATTCAGATAGGTTTATGAATAATGAATCCTGGAGACTGGCACTGAATGATGTTATCAATCATATTAACAATGCTAAGCGATGTCAAAAAGATATAGATGATTTGTATGATCTATTATGTAGCAATATTTATCAAGAGCTAGATAAATTCTATAAAAAAATTGATGTACGTAAGCCAACCAGAAAGAGGCATAGAAAAACAAAACCTTACTGGGACTCCGAATTAAACGAATTATGGCAGAGTATGTGTTTTGCTGAGAAGATATTTGTGAAATTTAAAGGGTCCAGCCTGACCAAAAAGCAACTATAACGAGATTTTGTAGCAGCGAGAAATATTTTTGATAAAATTCTTAGAAAAAAAGAGCGTGCTTATAGAAGAGAGAAAATTAATGAAATAGTTTCACTAAACAGTAAAAATCCAAAAGAATTTTGGAATCGGGTCAATAATCTGCTACCAAGTCAACGTAAAAAAATACCAGATAGAGTGAAAAGGGGGGAGGATTTTGTCACAGATCGACTTGATGTACTAGATACATGGGGTGAGGATTTTAAAAAAACTGTATAATAGAGCCAATGGTGATGTTGGAGAAACTAGTTTGAATTTCTATAATGCGTGCCTGGAACACAAATTATTATTAGAAAATACAATGGGTACACATTATACTGGAGTGGATATGCTGAATGAACCCATTGGTTATCATGAAATAGAAAATGCAGTTAAAAGGTTAAAACCAAAGAAATCCCCTGGTATTGATGACTTGCCAAACAAGGTTCTCACTGATCCTTCCCTTCTGATTCCATTGTGGTTACTTTTTATTAAATGTTTTGACTGGGGCATTATTCCATCCGTATGGCAAGAAGCCATTATATCACCTATTCCAAAATGTTCAACAAAAGATAAATTTGTCTCTCTTAATTACAGAGGTATCAGCCTGTTATCTAATGTATATAAACTGTACTCATCTATTTTAAATCACCGACTAGTGGCTTATTTGGATAACGTTGACTTTTTAACAGAAGAGCAAAACGGGTTTCGAAAACACCGCTCGTGTGAAGACCACGCTTTTGTTTTATCAAGTGTTATTAGCAGCCGTATGGATCAAAATAAACCGACCTTTGTTGCATTCATAGACTTTGCAAAAGCATTCGACTCGGTCGATCGAGAACTTCTATTGTATAAATTGCTTCGATCTTCTGTGGACGGTCCCTTCTATTTTGCAATTAAATCTATTTACACTAAAACTAGGTCATCAGTAAAAGTTATTGATGATTAAACTGGTTTGAAACTGAATGTGGTGTGCGCCAAGGAGATGTGCTTTCTCCGACGCTTTTTAATATCTTTATAAACGATTTGTCCACAGAAATAAATTCGCTGAAAATAGGTATTACCCTTGGCGATGATAGAATTTCGCATCTGTTGTACGCTGATGATTCAACTCTGATGGCAGAAAATGAAAATGACCTTCAGACTTTAATAAACTGTGTTGAAAATTGGTGCAATAAATGGCGCATGAGTGTAAATCATCTTAAATCTAAAATTGTACACTTTCGCAAAGTGCGCGTTTCATTTACAGATTTTTCATTCACTTTTCAAAATAAAACTGTTGATATTGTACAGAAATATAAATATTTTGGTTTAATTTTAGAGGAGCACCTGGATTTCAAAGCAAGTATCAATGAGCTATGTTCTAAAGGAGGGAGAGCATTAGGAGCATGCATATCAAAATTTAGGATGCTGAAAGATGTAGTATACATTACATATAAAAAAATTGTTTGATTGTACTGCTGTACCCATTATTGACTATTTTGCTGGTGTCTGGGGTCATACTAATCCTGCTGACTGCTCTAAATTACAAAACCGTGCATTAAGGTATTTTTGGGGAGTAGGACCGAAAACTCCAATCCCAGCACTACTTGGTGAAGTAAATTGGGTTTCTCCTTTCTCGAGACATGTCGCATGTATTACAAAATAATGAAACAGAAAAATAATGATGACTGAGCAGAGGTTGCCTTTAAAAGTGTTAAAGTACATGAGAAACAATAATTTGGGTTGGGTAAAAAGAGTGAAGTCTATATTTCTAGAGCTAGATTTAGATATAACCTCAAATGAAATTTCACATATAATGCACCACGCGGTACCCTGGGGTACCAAATAGAAATCCGCCATTTTGTTTGATGATTTAATTTATTTTCAAGGCTGTACCCTAGGTACCAAAATAATTTTAAAAGAGGGCAAAAATAGATTTGAAACGTTCTTATTTTGCAAAATATTCTTGTTTTGGGGTCATTTTCGTCACTAAGGAATTGGTAAAACATCTTTCAATGTCGGAACCTGTTGCAACACAAATAGCCGCCGTATTGACCAGGTGGCGCTGCAAATCACGCGGTACCCCGGGGTACAGCGTGTTGCATCATATACCGTTGCAAACTGTTAAAGAACATCTAGTCAAAAAGGATACCCATCAATGGAAACTAAGTGTGGCATCTAAACCCAAGTTACGAACATATGCTCTATTTAAAATAAATTTTAAAACAGAATTGTATGTTAGTTTATTAATTCCAAAGTGTAAACGATCTATTTTCTGTCGATTTAGAAGCGGTATTCTTCCTTCAGCAATGGAGACGGGCAGGTATCGCAATGTACCTGCAGATGAACGGTTGTGTGAAATATGTAATTTGAATCTAGTAGAAGATGAAATTCACTTCCTATGTTTTTGTACTAGGTATCAGGAATTGAGAACTGAACTATATCAGAATGTTTTATCTTTAGACTGCATTTTCCCCCAATATACTGATACTGAGAAACTTAGATTTTTGAAGGACGACAGATTTGTAAAACTGACAATAAATTTTATATATGGAGCTTGGCAAATTAGACAAAACATTATGTTTAATTAAAATACATATTTTTTTTTCATTATTAATATTACTATTTTTATATTACTTATTTTTCATCTGCTAGTAGGGTTGTTCATCCATATGTCAAATATATATATATATATGTATTGTCATAGGTGTTATAAATAAGTTGTTATAAATGTTATAAGACAGTGACTAATAAGCCCTAGAGGGCTGGGTATTTATTTTCGTGTATTATTATACTATGTGAAATATATGTATGTACTGGTCACTTTAATAAACAATTACTTATAATAATAATAATAAATCATTTTTATAGCGCCATGTATATTTCAATGAGCTATGTTCTACTTACTTACTTATCCTCATAATCAACAGCTCGATCACACCTGACTGATTATAGCACCATACACCTAGCATGATAATTGGTCTGTATTTGATTAAGAATAACTCTACATTCCTGGTTTAGAATGTAGTGTTCAGACAAAGCAAATAATGTAGTGGTGTGTTTTGCAAAACTTTATGGTCTTCTTTTATCTTGCAAAAGTTCAACAATCAAAATGTCGCCTCTCGACCACATCCACCAAGCCATGTGTGTTATCTTATTTGTGTGTTATTATTGTTGCGAACATAATTACTTTTTAAACCAATATTCTCGACTTTCTAGAAAAAACAGAATTTCCATGGCAATGTTCAACATTGTCTGAGTTTCTCGTGGAGCCATTCAAATTTAGACAATCCCCGCACTGGAAGAATAAAATATTTTTAATCATGGCCGTAGACCCATAACATAGGTAGTCAAATGAGGCGGAGAGAGCTACATGATGTAACTAAGACATATAATATTATGATAATTTTAAATTGAAAAAAAAACACCATTGGTCTTTTTGATTTCTATAAAAATATTCCAGTGTTCTAAGGGTTAATTAATGCAACATGAATACCGCTGTGCAAAGCCAAAAGGCAGTATCTGCTACTTTACAAGTAAGCAGATACTGCCTTGTGGCTTTGCAAAGCAGAATATTAATCTGAATAAATTCGTCTGCTTCGCTAGTCTATCTCACAGACTAGATGATTATGAATAATTTTTATTTTATCAGAACAGTATCAGCTACAGTACCATGGAGTTTTAGAGTGTTTTTTCTTCTAACATACCCAATAACTGTATCATATACATGTACACTGATACATGACTGTCCTAGTGCATAAATCCATAAAAACCATATAATATAAGCAACCGCCACCTGACTAATTCTCTTAAATGTCTGAGGTTTCCTGAAATGTGAGTGCTTGAAAGGTAACGCTAGCTGACATTATCCTACACTCAGTTATTAGTCTGAAGTAGAGATAGAGACACTGGTGACACGAGTGAAACATTATCCTATCACAGGCATGTCGAACATAGTAAGGGGGCTGGTCACCTGTATTCGACATCCTGATGTACACAATTTTACATTATTTGTACGATTTGTGTATATATTTGTGCATATAAATCCTAATAAATAAATAAATAAAAAGGGGGGTCTGAATGAAAAAAATCCAAAAAATAGGTGTTAATCATTTATTTTTCTCAGCAAATATTCGGGGAATTTACACTAGAGTACTGCCTCAAGTTGAGTAGTACATTTTGAGGGTCAAATACCGATATTTTGGAAATTTTGATCGTTGTTAAGACAATTTTGAAAGGGGGTCAGGACCCTCCTGACCGACTTTGTACAAATATTATATAAATGTTTTGTGTTTGCTGTGTAGTAGTCTACATTTTGGCCTATGAATGTAAACAATATGGACTGTGACCTCTAGGCCTTACTTTATCTTAGTTATCATGGGAAAATGTTTGAGAGAGGCAGTGGTCAGGTGATCCAAAAGACACCTGCGATAATTTGGTATGTTCACGACAAAAATTGTGATACACATAAACCGGATGGCACACGTTTTTGTATTATATTTTTTTATTCTTAAAATTAAAGCATTATCAAACGTAATACACTGGTAGGCTAGTTATATTCTGAGATAATTAAATGCCTACCATCTGAAAACAAGTGTGTATATATACCTTGAAGCTATTCCCATAGCTGTGTAGGTATTGTGTTAGTATCTCCTTATGTGTTTTTAATGGAAATATATCATGGAAATCCAAGTATAACAGTATAATTATGTCATGGAAATCCAAGGATTACAGTATAATTATGTAGAGCGGAGGATGCAATGCTTGAAATGACAAATAGAGGTTGACGTTGACAATGTATCATTGTACACCATGAGCTGAGCAAGCACTCCAACCAATGTTTAAATAATATTATTGTGCAAACGCCCACGACGTTATATCAACACTCGGCAAACTACCACAGCCAGCACCTGTAAGATATCGCTATTGATTAAACGTACAATTATTTGCCTAATATTGAAGTAGCGTTGACCAACAACCCATTATGGCTAATCTATTTGATAATTTACTGAAAAAAAATATAAATTTGACAAAACATTAGTGAAATAATTCTAACCAAATCAACTGCTGAAACATGTACCACCTGAAAGGGTGAGGAATATCACGATTCGACCGGGTTGTGGAATTTTGTTCTGATTATAGCTAATAATAATAGGCCCTATATCATAATTTGACCATGCCATAGCTACATATAGCTCCGGGATTAATGCTTTCATCTTTTGTTAACTGTCACATTTATTCATCATGGATGATCACAAAATTAGCCCCGCGCTATAATAGGCCTACATGCAAGTAACCTTAAATGAGAAAGAAAGGGAGGTAGCACATGCAGGTGTGAAACGCTAAGGGGTTAAAACAAGAACAAAGAGGGAAGATGCAAAGGTGCCTACTGGAACAACAGACGAAGGTCATACATCTATGAAACATGTCACTATAATAACTATATCTAATTCCCTACTGCTCTGCAAAGCCAAAAGGTGGTCACTACTCACTTGAAAACTCTTCAGAACAAAATATGAAAGTGATACATTTTAATCTTATTTTTTTCATCATACCTTAAATTAGCAGTGGCGTTGGTGGCAGTGCATTGTAAAATATAGGCTGTATACCCACCAAACACAAGACGTTGACCTGATGCTGTTTGAATTTTGGCCTGTCGTCTCCGACGTCGACCCAACATTAAAACAACATTGGGTCAACGTCTCGTGTTTGCTGGGTAATTATGATAGTCGTGTTTGTAATAATCAGCAATGATATTACAATTGACATATTTCGTCTGGCGTTTAAGGTAGGAGTTTCATTTCGGTTTGTGAAACAATTTCTAACATGCTTTTGTCGCTATTGTCTGGCACGACGCGGAAAACCGTGACTCAAAGAGACCTGGCAAAATGCGACATTCATCAAGAGCAGGCCATAGACACTGGCGTTATGTCGCGAAGATCAAGAAAAAACTTTCAAAGTACATCACATAACTTAAAGCGCTAAACAGGAATATTGTCGTTTTTAATCTGTTGTTTAGCCCTTTGGTGGAACTGTGTCCAAATGATGTAAACAATACGCCGATGTGAGTTATAAGACATATCGTCATTAAAAAAAAAATATGTTATACCTGTTCAAGATTATGCCTCTGAAATTTGGTGGAATTCAAATATAAATGTGTGTGATAAAATAGCAGAGCGAGCCATGATATATTATTACTTAGGTGTACATAATGTTACCCCACTATCCGCATTAGTCCCTATATGGTGAAATGGGCTGGCTAAAAACTAATTATCGTCATTATATACAGTCTTGTTATAACATTAATAATAAAAAATATAGCGCAGTCCCAGTTCGTGGGTCTGCTCAGAGCGCTTTACGTACTAAAAGTTTATTAAAAGTTTTTTTTAAATAAGGTAATGCATGTTTAAAAGTCATATGCGTGTATATAAAGATGGCTGCTCAGGTTTTGTTTGAAGTGATATGAGGGGGCAGCTTGTTCTATAATGTGGGACCAGCCTTATAAAAGGCTCGATCACCGAAAGTCACAAGGCGTGTTCGTGGCTCTATTAGCCGGTTCTTCATTCCTGACCGTAGGTCAGGAATATGGTTTTATACGTTTTGAGAGATACGCTGGTGCCAACAAAAGAATGGATTTATATAGCAGAAGCAGGATTTTAAAAATGATCCGTGATCTAACTGGTAACCAGTGAAGAGATCTCCTGACAGGTGTGAGGTGGTCATGTTTCTTGGTATATGTGATGAGTCGTGCTGCTCTATGCTGAAGAAGTTGTAGACGGATACTTGAAGTTGTGTCTCCAAGTGGGTAAAAAATAAAATCATATAATTCAGCGGCTTAACCCTTTAAGCCCTCACGATGCATTAAAGCATCATTTTACATCCCTGAAAACAGACTTAATTTTCCCACAACCAAGGGTTTTAAAATGAATATTTCCATGAAACTCGTTTAGCAATACATGGCAATTTGCTTTTAATTTTTGAGCTTGTAGTGGATGAAGATGACCATGGTAAATTCAGGCTTGAAAGGGTTAAGGGTCGAAATTATTTTTCTAAGCAATGCGTATTTTGCAAGCGTTCTTTGTAATTATATACCTAAGATAAGACAATCATGATTTAACATGTTTGAGTGACATCTACGGTGTTTTAGGATTTTGAATAAGAACAGAATATTTCCACATTTAAAACATACTAATCTGTTATTTTTTTGAATTCATTTTAATAGAAGTAGCGGAGAACCGCTATGTTTTCATCTCGTCTTTAGAAATTAAGATTTGATCAAAATGTTGGTGTTATCCAACAAGAAAGCAGAACATAAATATTTCACAATATCTGACCATAGATCGACACCTCTGTGCTCTGAGCGGACGGGTGGGCAAGTAAACAAGTGGGGAGACATATCAGCATCCTAAATTTCGTTTTTTCAAATATTTATCGTTGGTGATGAAATATTGGGCCCAAATATATTATTCTACCCCCTAATTTATATAACAACTGAATGACGGATTTAATTGACTGAACTAGTCATGTGACAGACTGAACCACTCTACCATTGGTCAGTGGTAGAATACCATAAAATTAGTCCAATTATTGTATGGTTTAATCATTTTTACCAGCCATAATGGTTTATTTTCGCTCAATTGATTACAACAATCTTCATAAATCAGCTTACTTGACCTTAAAAATCAATTGTTTTTTGTGTATTCGTTGAGGATGGTCCTTATTATTTCTTTCACAGGGACACTAAAATGACACAATTGGGGCTACTAGTATGTACATTTTATCTGTTGTCGGTGAAGAGTCCACCTGAGTAATGTAGAAAAAACACGTTTTTCCGGGACTTTTTGTGTCACTGTTTTCCGTGATGTACCAAACTGCTTATCGCATCAGTTAAATGTTGGCCCTTCGTCTGGTCTGCGAAGCTGGCCCAACATTGGGTAAATGTATCGTGTTTGCTGGGATATATTGTATAAATCTTGAGGGAAAGATCCTGTGTCATTTGCTAAGACTGCGAGACTTAGATAGATGAGATTAGGGCCTACGCCGGCAGCGGACTCCGTGCATATAATTAGGATCAAGGTCGGTTCCATCAAGGGAGATATCAAAATACGGATTCTGCCTTAAGCAGGTTCCCCCTCTCTTGTGACACTCCCTTGGCTAAATCCAGAATGCATGTGGATAGGTCTATCTATATTACCCCTTCAAAGCGCTGAATTATTTTTGCATAAACCATGGAGACCAAAGGGTTTTTTCAAATTTGAAATCATCATAGATGTTTTGCTTAGCTCTGTCCGATTCATTTGAATACTTATAGTATTATAGTAATAGTTTCACTCTTGCAGTGCGGGGATGTACTTTAGACATCAGAATCTGACGTCTACAGACTTCAGATTCTGACGTTCAAAGTCGATCCTCGCGTTGTAGCAGTTAAAATGTAAAAAGGAAACAACAATATTCTGGCAGCTTTCTAAGGTGGACTTTAATATCACACAAGGTACCAGTAAATGGAAGAAAAACAAATTCTGGAATGAACCATAAAAAAGGCACTTTATAATAATAATAATAATAATAATAATAATAATAATAATAATAATAATAATAATAATAATAATAATAATAATAATAATAATAATAACAATAACAATAACAATAATAATAACAATAACAATAACAATAACAATAACAATAATAATAATAATAATAATAATAATAATAATAATAATAATAATAATAATAATAATAATAATAATAATAATAATAATAATAATAATAATAATAATAATAATAATAATAATAATAATAATAATAATAATAATAATAATAATAATAATAATAATAATAATAATAATAATAATAATAATAATAATAATAATAATAATAATAATAATAATAATAATAATAATAATAATAATAATAATAATAATAATAATAATTGGCATTTATTCAACTAAAACGACATGGCAGCCAAAAGGCTGAAGAATTAATGTCATTTTACATAAAAGAATAGACCTGTTGCGATATAATGCAGATACTGCTTTAACACGGCATATTATAATAATACTCTGCTGTCACTTCTTAGCATGCATGAGACCACTGGGTACCGTCTCGCGGGCGAAGTGAATCGGCAGCACTCGGAGTTTGTGTGTATATAAAGACATGGGTAGCAGCTCGACAGTCATTCTCGTCCAAAATACCGACAGTCCCTTCACAATACACCGCCTAGCTGAGTAATATTAAATCCTAACAAATCAAATCAAGTGTAAAGTCATCGAATGATAATTATTATTTGCATATGTTACAAAAAAATACCTCCGGGAAGGTGAATAACACCACGATTCTCCATAAATACGGGCACATTTTGTTTGCCGTCATTTCTCGACACGAACCCATCACATTTTCGGTACCGCCCACTTTTCAAAGCAATCTGATAAAACAACGTTTTATACAACAAAGCTCACGAATTATAACTTGCCGTGTGGCATATCACCATCTCTCTTAGTTCTGAAGACCTCATAAATTAAAGAAAACGGAAAAAAAATCATTTGTCTTACTTTATCAACAAATCGTCAGTTATTTTAATCACTAGTCAGAATAAGTTATGCAACAGGTGTCCACTAGCCACCAGCATACACGACACGCTGAATCAATGTTGGCGCGATGTTATTCCATCGCATGCAACGTCAGCCCAGCACGAAAACAGCATCGGGACAACGTCCCGTATCTGGTGAGCAGCTACCAGCATAAAGCAATGGGACCACGATCATACAAATTCGACTTCTATTATTGCCATTACGATGACAGCACAGTCCTCCATTGATCTTTATCAAATAAATGCTTTTAAAAAGCAAATATGTTATTAACAAACAGTCAGGACAGGGCGTTCAAATTTGCATGCCAGGGCCACAATCTAGTCATATGTGCACAGGCCGGCACGGGGAAAACTTTTTTGTTGACACATAATGCGCTTTCTGATTGAGTTACAAAAAAATGTTGCATTCACTTGCACCACTGGAATGGCGTGTCACAATTTCAATAGTGTGTTTTGTTGATGATTCTAATTATTTTTTTATAACAATTATGTTTCAACGTCTGTAAAGATATGGCTCTTCAGTCCACGGCAACGTGCAACACATCATTAAAACATAAATTTAAGTATATGTTATCAGACGTAGTACATGTGTTGATAGGTAAATCATAACAGCAAGGACAGACGCTTACGTAACCCTACCCATTAAAATATAGACAGGTTTGGGGATATTCCCATATAAGCATATTGATTATATAAAAAACGCATGATGCGGCAACGGAAACCATGTTTTCTTATGCCTGACACCCCAATAGACAATAAACATGATACAACTAGAGAGGTGAATTGACGCAGGCGTCGATGACTATGCCTCCGTTGTTAACAGCCCCCTATTTTTTTAAGGATAGTCAAAATAAATATTCCTTTGATCTACATCGTACCTCCCCCACCCAAAAATAACTGAAACCAAATATACTCTATATATTTTTAAAAATACAGTGAAATAAATAAAAATAGCCTTTTGACCTACCTGCCCCGCCCCCACCCCACCAAAATAAATTTAATTAGAAAATGCTTTTTACAAAACAATTAAAATAATAAAAGTAAAATAATATATTCGTTTGACCCACCTGCTCCCCTACCCAAAAAAAAACAAATCTGAAGAGGCTACTGAAATAATGGCCTCTACCCCCCTGTTTATTTGTTCAAATTTGTTGTGTTAAATAAAAAAACGTAACAAAATATTTGTTAACATCCCCAGTCTATTTGCCCACCCTGTCCGAATTTTTTTAAAATGGCATTGAACATTGCCCTTTCTGAGTTACCCTCCCATTCGAAAGAAAATAATAATATTTTGCCTTGACACCCTACTTTTTTGTGCAAATTTGTTAGACCCTCGCCTGCCCCCTGGGAAAAAATCAATTTGGCCTTGACCCTCCCACCTCCGGCCTGACTCTCCCCGCCCGTAAAGAAATATTATCCAGAGAGGCTACTGCGTTAAATGCAAAACAAATAAAATAAATATTTGTTAAAGCCCCCCCTCCCCATGTGCCCACCCTGTCTGAATTTGTTTAATCGGCCTTGATCACTCCCCTTCCTGCCTCACCCTCCCATTCGGACAGACGGACGGACGGACAACCCGACAACATCATGCGTGCAGCCGCAGGCGAACGGAGACATACAAATTATTTCCACATGGTAACAACGTTTTACCACTAAACCTATTTCTAGAGCACTGCCACCAGGCTATTAGTATTAGTAAATTTGGACTACTTTAGACAATATAAAATATCCAGTTTTGTTTTGCGATATAATATATGATTAACCAATCCCATTCAATTCCTAAACGTGACAGTATACGACAAATAATTTTTTGTGATAAAGAGCCACAGGTTTACAGACACAGACATTAGAACGCATTGTGAAGCATGTGCTGTGACGGCATGGATTCGAGAAAAAAATCATAAGCAACATTGAACAAACTATGTAAGGCCATTTTAAGTAGTAACCCTATGCCTGTCTCTATTGTCATTACAAAGCTGACATAGCTGATAATACTACCTTCTCTGTCTAATTGCTCAACGTGCAATTTTGATTTGAGACGAAAATAGTTCAATAACCTATATTATGGGTGATATTTTCCATGCACCACCATAAATCTAGACCCTTCTTCATCTGCTGGTTATTTCTGGTATTTACTGTGTAATTAAACGTCGGTACCCAATGGACCATGTAATATTACGTATTTGTTATTATTTTCATGTATCTTATATATTTGTCGTCAAAAGTAAAGATACGATTTATTTTATCTTACCATTCAACAATCATTTTTGACGTGACGTTAATACTGCATAATCACGACAGCAGTGCATGTGTTTAATTCTCGTTTTCTATCAACGAATTTGTATGATAGGGAGTCTGTGGTTATGATGCTGGTACCTACACAGCGTCCACCCGATGCTGTTTTCGTGTCGGGCTAACGTTGCAGGTGATGGTATAACATTGCGCCAACATTGATTCAATGCATCGTGTATGCTGGTAGCGAGTGGACACCAGTTGCATAAGTTAGTCTGCCACTGAGTAAATTAACTGACCATTTGTCGATAAAGTGAAACTACGAATGATTTTTTTCCCGTTTTCTTTAATTTGTGATGTCTACAGGACAAGAAGAGATTGTAATATGCCACACGGCAAGTTATAATTCGTTAGCTTTGCTGTAAAATACAGATTGCCTTGAAAAGTGGGCGGTACCGAAAGTGTGATGGGTTCGTGTCGAGAAATGACGGCAAACAAAATGTGCCCGTATTTATGGGGAATTGTGGTGTTATTCACCTTCCCGAAGGTGTTATTTTGCAACATATGCAAAGAATAATTATCATTCGATGACTTTACACTTGATTTGATTTGTTAGGATTTAATATTACTCAGCTAGGCGATGTATTGTGAAGGGACTGCAGATATTTTGGACGCTCATGGCTGTGGAGTTGATACCCATGTCTTTATATACACACAAACTCCGAGTGCTGCCGATTCACTTCGCCCGCGAGACGGTACCCAGTGGTCGTGGACCCAGGGCCAACAGTACATAAACGTTGGGTTGTCGCCCAGTGTTTATTGACAACACCATTTGAGTCGCTAATGGCAAACACGAGACGTCGAGCTAATGTTGGGCCAGCATCGGTGACGGTGGTACAAAATTGAGCCAGCTTTGGCTTTACGTCTTGTGTGATGTTTTCAAGGCTGTCCGCGGCAAAACACGTGGGTGTAAAAAGCAATATAATTTAAACATTGATGTGATTATATGGCTAGCAACCAGCACAGGAGCGGTGTCTCGTGCTCACTTTGTAAGCCAATACTCAAATAATGCTGACGGTGCATTTACCAGGTTGCAATTATTCAACCCTCAACCCTTTAAGCCATCACAATGCATTAAAGCATTATTTTACATCATTGAAAACATACCTGATTTTCTTACAACTAAAGGTTTCAGAAGATACATTTCCATGAAACTGTTCTACGAATACATTATAATTTTCTTTAATTTATCACCTACTTCCAGTCATCTTTATCCACTACAAGCCGAGAATTGCGACAGCGTCGCGGCTTGTGGTGGATAAAGATGCCAATGGTAAACTCAGGCTCGAAAGGGTTGAAGCGCTGAAATCTTTTTATGTAAACTAAGATATACCAAATGTGTTTTTTTCAATTTTAAATCATCACGAATGTCTTAGTTGGCTCTTTCGGCTTCATTTGAATACCTATCAGTGCCTATATGTTACGAGTCTACGGTCATTGGAAATATTTCGGGGATCGAAATTCCGGCGCTGAAAGGGTTAAAGAATAGGCCCCTATTCGATATTGCTCCCTGGTAACATTTTTCAGGGTTGTGGGTGCCCACGTATAGGCTACAACACCTTGTCATTGTGTTTTCGTAGCCGCGGCGTCGTCGTTCTGTGGTCGTCCCGTGTATCGTCGTGGGTCGTGACTAAAGTCGCTGCTACGCCTTTATTCAATTGTCAGGCAGGTGAACCCAAAATGTTCTTTGCAGCAAGTTTTTTTTACGGAAATGTGATATAGAGGTTCCGAGAAGCATGATGCTTAATTCTATGTGTTAATTAGCATAATTTATGAGGTAATTCAAGAATTAACTTATAATTATCTCCATTTCCATTCACGATAATAATGATAACATAAAGGTTTTAAAACTATATTTTGAGTCCAATAAAATGTAATAAATTTTAGTAAAAGAAACTAATGAAAAAATTCAAAATAGCCGCCAAGGACCATTTTATTGATAAATATATAAAATATATGTAGAAAGCACATTATTATTTTTTTTAATTCAAGTTGTCTCACTATAATGAGAAAAATGAGTTTTCAGAATTATGGGGTTTCACGAGAATGTGTGTTATCAATGGGCATTTTTTCTAAATGTTTGTAAAATACAAGATAACCGCCAATTGTGCAATGTCAAACAATAAATTGTTATCATTCTCCACAGGAGCTCTTCTTTGCATGTGTCTATCGCAGGGTTTCCCGATATACCTGATGTGGCTATTCGCATACTTTAGACATTGGGTTTTAGGTAAATTCCAAGATGGCCGCCATCTGTGCAAATTAATCTATTTTTTTGAAAAAATACAGGCAGTTTTATGATTTTGTCGACAATATCGTTTTTCAGATATGCCCTAGTCAGTGGAAAAATATTGCTTCACATCGTTTTCTGCACAATCATTGCAATATCGCAACAAGAGGAATGCAGAAGCCGGGACTATGCCCTACTCTTATCTGATTGATAGATAAGTGCCTAAGAAACTGCTGTTTTGGCGATTACTTATATCTGAGTCAGCATGGAAAAAGTCACCAGCTTTTATCCTGCATGAAGCATTCAATTCAATTAATTCAATTAAAATACATTTACAGCGCCTAACTCAATCCCGAACTATTTTCAAGAAGTGTCAAAATGAAAACATGGTTATCAACAGGGTGCCGGAAAATAGAAGAGCTAGGGTGGGAAAGCCAAATCAAATAAAGTTATTTTGTTATTTTCTGAAAATAAAAACAATTGTATTAAATGTTCTTTTGGCAACATGTAATGCATTCTGGTCGGTGGGACCTGCAACAGAAAATGTCCTCGAGCCGATCTTTTTTATTCGGGAAATCATAAAGTTTTTTAATATTAGAAGATCAGAGCTGTTTTTGGTAGACTAAATGTCACCGATAGGTTTGATAAGTATTCTGGTTGATCAGAAATCAAATATCGGAAAACAAATGTGCATATTTTAAACTGCAAATGCAATTTATGTATTATAGGGATGGAGCCACTAAAGCGTGAGGGCCTATCCTCATGATCCTAGTCAGACAATTTTGGAGACGCTTTAATTTTAAAGTTTTTTTCCTGATATGCTAAGTGGTAACTAATGCGAATGCAATTAGTCCAGTCATTGAAGGCCAAACTCATACGAAATTTCAACAAAATTACTTAGACCGGGAGCCCTCGTACTCACAAAAGCTAAGAAATTTTTACTGCGATTTTTATTTAGCTTGACCATTGGGACATATCAAGGTTTGGTTATTTTTTGCCAAACAGGACGCTTTAATCCCTAGGGCCTATTTTAACAATTGTTAGAAGAACGCCAAATTAAAATTGACAGCCATTCGAAAAAAAATTTCAAAATGGTAGTAGTTTTACTTATTTTCACTATTTTTTTATTCATAGCACTCGGCCATATACACATGTAGGTCACTGGAGAATATATAAAAAAAATTGCTCACAGTGTATATATACTGTGGATATTTATTATTGTATGTAATATAAATATTTAATATTAGTCTCATATGGATGTATAATGTTTAAATGTTTGATGAAAAAACAAAAAATATGTATGATGATACTTTGAATGCCAAGGCTGAGTTTTTTTAAATACATCTTAAATAATGTATAATAAAGCACAATACTTAAGACTTTTATGTTGACCAATGTGGCGTTATCCAGATATCCATACAGATTATAACAATAAGCACAGGATAATAACTGACTGGAAGAACAAGGTTCAATTTAATTGTTTTATACGGTTTGAATGCTAGGGCAGATTTTTTGTTTGTAAAATACTATAAATAATCTGGCTATTATTATGATTGGCGTACATATTTCATGTTAGTCACATGTTGATGTTTAATTCTTTATGGAGAACAACAGTAATATATATATAAATACACTTTAAATGCTTACGCTGTTTTATTTTAATATAAGGAACAATGCTTGAGATTGACTATGTTGTATATTGGAACATTATGGGCGGGCGCCTTGGTGACGTGGTTAAAGCTGCCTGCTTGGAAAGTCTGAGATCGCGGGTTCGAGCCCCACTCTGGCCTTCAAGTTTCAAAATGTTTCTTCCCCGCTCACTCGTAATGATTCATTATTGTGGAGAGCCTCCGTGACCGAGAGGTAGCGTGCTCGGCCTCAGACCGCCAGGGCTCGAATGTCGAATTCTGTGTCTGGAGGGCAGTATCATTTCATTTATCTCACTTTACTCAGGAGGTTCTCCTGACGAAGTTCAGCCTATATGTGCACAAAGGTGGCCTGAAACCCCATTCATTTCATTTCTTATTGAGCATTTTGTCATCAGTCCGAGTATCCCTACAGTTTATAAAAAAAAACACAAGATAAATATATTATATTTAATAAGTGACTAGAAGAACGAGGTGGGGTATTTAATGGTATGCGCCGAAGCAAACATACATGAGTGTATCGATACAAATCACCAGGACAGATGCAAATTTGGTGCTAATAAATGTAAAAACCATTCTACCAACTTTACTAAGCGTCGATCTTTACCCAAAAGTTATAGGCCTACAAGTACCTGGCGGCATATGAGAAAATTAAAATTATTGTGAAAACAAAAATAACGGAAACTGACAGTGGAGTGAGCATGTCCACCAAGGAGGGGTTATTATGCCCATATAATTAATCTTTCCTCACATGATATTAGTGTGTATGTAGGCCTACGTTATGTATGTCTATATCCAGGCAAGATTTAATTAATAGATGTGCATCTGAAATATATGTCGATTTGGTTTGATTATGCAAACATAATGTGAGAAAACTATGTCACCAACAAGTTAATTAGGCAAATAATCTTCGTCAGCTGTATTGTCATGTTCGTCATAATGTTCAATATTTGCATAATCTATTTAATTGTCTGGAGATGACACCTGTTGCGTCTAAATGTCAACTAATTGCTGTAGAATTATGTAATCTAGAAACCACAGTGTTTTTGTAATCCACTCTCATTTTCAATGGCACATCCACAATGTGTAGTAACAAATGGCACACTCAAAGAGGATTGACTTTTCCGAATGCCGTCTTAAAAATGTGCTATTTTGTTTGAAAGTACGATGACAAGGTGGCCATCTACCATGTTCATAAAAAAGGCTATAAATCAGATGCACAAATCTCTGATTCCCTCTCTTGCTAAAGTTTTTGAATCTGTACTAGAAAATAGATTGTCATACAAAAACTTAGTGTGCTGTGACGATGATCCCCTACAAAGAGGCTTTAAAAAGGATTGTAGGACATCAGATAACTTATTTGTGTTGTACAATCTCGTTGAAACGCAAAAATCACGTAAAAAACCGCTCTACGTTTGTTATATGATTTGACCAAATCGTTCGATTGTTCAAACAGAGATGCACTTATCGTGATACTGCAGCAGCGCAATGTCGACGGAACATTTCTGAATCAATCAAATCTATGTTTCGTAAATCTAGCAGTCGAGTTAAATAGAATGGAAAGATTAGCAAGCCTATTAACAACCGATATGGTGTTATGCAGGGAGGTGTATTAAGCCCCAAACTTTTCAACGAATTTCTACAGGATCTCAGAAAATAATTAAATCCCAAATATGGTTTTAAGATAGGAGACTTATACCTTGCGTATCTCCTATTTGCAGACGACATAGTCCTCTTTTCAGAAATTGCGGAGAACCTACAGGCACAAATTGACTTCTTTTATAAGTACTGTGAGATTTGGAATCTAATAATAAGCATCGCTAAAACAAAAATTGTGATATACAAGCAAATATAAGCCAAGCATTCATTTTCCTTCAAATTGGGCGAAAATGCCCTAGAAATAGAGGACAAATATAAATACTTAGGTCTTTGGTGTAGTAATAATAAAATATATTTGTAAAAAAACATGCGTATCTGGCTGAACAAGCTCGGAAAGCAATTTTCACAATAAGAAATTACAGTCACAGCTTAGGACACCTTACTCCTAAATTATCTTTAAGAGTATTTGAAGCGCAAATAGAACCCATATTGATGTATGGTAGCGAGGTACTATTTATTGATAAAGAAATATCTGACTTTGAGATGGTTCATTTATTATTCTTTAATAATATGCTGGGAGTCAAACAACAAACCACATCAGTTATCAGTTACTATTTTAAAACAACAAATTCTAGCGTTGAAATACTGAATTCGCTTGATCTCCTTGCCTAAAAGCTGTTTTTTTTAAATCGTGTACAACTCACTGGCGTCTCTTAATTTTATTGGTGAAACTAATTGGTGCTCTCACATCAGGTCTTTATTATTCCGAACGAACCGCTGCGATGTTTGGAAAAATCACAGGGTCGAAAATGCCAATCGGCTCATCAAACAAGTTAAATTATGTTTGATTAATATATATAAAGCTGATTGGTCTAGCAAATCCCGAAACTCCATAAAATTGCGAACGTACATAAAGTTTAAATTCGACCACTCGCTAGAAGAATATCTGTTTCTCATCCCCGAAACAAGGTGGATAAAGGCGCTATCAAGATTGAGAATGAGCTCACATATGCTAGAAATTGAACGAGGAAGGCATGTCAAGCCGCAAAAAATACCACTAGAACAGCGCACATGTCAAAGATGTACATTAAACTCTGTTGATGACGAAATTCATTTTTTAATTACTTGCTCTTACTTCGCTACGCAGCGAGCTAGTTTACTTGCCGAGAGCAAACTACTCAACAGTGAATTTGACTCACTCTCAAACGACGACAAAGTTATATATACTGTATATTATGTCATCTACACATCGACCATTAGTAATATGCTTATCAAAATACACCTATAGCTGTTTTCAAACCTTAAGCGTACCTCCGCTTTAGAAAACGATTGGTTCGGGGCGTAGGGTGACTGGTGCGGCTGGTGATTCCTCTAATCATCCACTCATGAAATCATCCATGCTGTCGGGGGATCACCACTGTGGTATCAGCGGCTGGTGATTCCTCTAATCATCCACTCATGAAATCATCCATGCTGTCGGGGGGGGGGGGGGGGTCATCACTGTGGTACCAGCGACTGGTAATTCCTCCAATCATCCACCAATGAAATCAGTTCCACTCATGCAGTCTCATCCAATCAACTGCTGTTTAGCCTCAGCTGTATTCTAGGCTTAGTCACTTGTGTCAAATGTATTTTCTAGAGTTTTATATATACATATTCCTTTTCTTTATTTACTAGAATAATTATGTGCGATTACTTGATTAGACCGGTTTAGTAGAAGCTGTTATCGGGGAGGCTGCGACAGTAACCCAGGTTCAGCTTTTTGCTATAACTGGTTCCGCCATCTGTGATCATTGCACATTGAATCTTGAGTACCTGTACGTGTTCTTGGTGTTTTTTAGATTGTTTTTTTAACATGATAAATGTAAGTAATATTGTTATTTTCTTCTTTATACATACTCTCACTCATTATGTCAATTTTATTTTGGTGTCCGTCTAAAAATGGTGAAATAGGCCCTAGTGCTTAAAGCGTCCTGCTTGGCAAAAAAGAACCAAAATTTGGTATTTCCCAATGGTCAAGCTAAATAAAATATCGCAGTGGAAATTTCTTAGCTTTTGTGAGTACGAGGGCTAGATCCGGCTCCCGGCCTAACTTCAAAAGGTTCGTGTATGTGTACTTGCCTCTCAAAACAAGTTTACCATAAATTTCGCTGGGGAAAGTATCGATAAAGCTCATTTACAAAATGGCAGCCATCACCGAATGTGAAATCTTACAATTATAGTCCAGTAGCCAGCCTATGGTACCCGGAAATTGTTGGTACTATAATGTTTTTTGGTGGATTTGTATTGGTTAGATACTGTAGATGTTAGATCCAGCTCTTGTCGGTGTGGCAACTCTGGGGAGAATCCGTGATTTGCATAAATCCAAAATGGCCGCCATCGAAATAGGGTCAAACGGTAAAGTAGCAATAACTTTCGATATAATTCAGTTGGAAGAATGATTTTGGTGTCTACGGAAAGGTATTTACACAGAGAATGTCATACATTGTCCTGCTGGGCAGCTATAATTAAAAATGGCTGATATTTCGACCCGGCGAAATAGCCGGCCAACTATCGTTTTCAAGAAATTGTGCTGAAAATGTTATTATGTTGGGTGTTCGAACATACTTTGTACATACAATACATTTCTGAAAATGTGTAATTACAAATATTTTTTTTGACAACATCAACTAATGGATACACGCAGCTCCAGCAAAATTTTCCAAGAAATACACCTATATGTGGATAGATCTAGTTTGACAGGCATAAGTGATGCATATCTTTCAAATTAATAGCTGCATATTAATGACTAGTAAATCTTATTTTTTTCTCATGACTAGTCCATCATATTATCATAGTGTGACATTTTAACCTTTCGACTAGTATATAATAGTATAATATATCTTATTTCTATGTAAAAAAAGCAATTGTAATGACAATTCCATCATTTTAACACTGGTAACAGCACATTCTCCATTTAAAACAACTCATTTTAAAAGATGATGGCATTCTCTTCATCAAGTAACCAATAGTTTTAATTTGTAGGCTATAATGACTAGTCCATCATTTCAATAGATGATGGCATTCTCTTCATCTTCATCAACACGATAATGTTATCATATCCATTAATTACATCATTTATATTTATCATGTTTTCTGATGACTTGTCCATCATGTTGTCATAGTGTGATATTTTAACACATTATTGTCACTCTCCTGACAAGTGCATATCATATTAATACAATAATGCTTTTATCTTCGATAATTAAATCATTTATCTCTAATGTGTAAAACATAATAGTGACTAGTAAATATATTTTTATTTCTCACGACTAGGCATATTTCCATAGTGTCACATTTTAACATTTTGACTAGGATAATGGTATATCATTGATAATTCTAGGCATGCTTCTAATACTCTGAAGGTCATGTAACATGTGGTGGTCCCAGCATCGATAACAATAATTCACCAGCAGAATATATGTATCTGATGGGATGCTACAAACCATCTGTCTGCATATATGATGCGATGTTATTATGCATGTTTGTGTCAAACATGGTAACTAATATTCAAGGAGATCAGTGTCAAAATCAGTGTGTTTCTCTTCGGCGACACTGATAGTTGCACTGTCCCCATTTTAGGTTGTCATTGGATTGTGACACTGATCAAGGAAACCTTCGCACTGACAGTATGCTGTACAGGACAGACTTGCTGTCAAACAACTGCAGTTTGCTTGTGAGCAAGCCTTCTCTGCAGCCCTGCACTGATAACTTACAGTTTTCATTAGGTCAGGAGGTGTTAGCGGTCCACTTGCTATTACAGGAGATGGGACGTTGTTGAGCCACTCCCAGCCAAGCTCAGTAATACAAAGTGATGGGGCATTCTGTTTATCTGCTGCCTTCCACAATAATGCTTGACAATGTGCTCACAGCATGTGCAGGAGCAGATTTTTATCAGTGGAAGGCAGCGATTTCACAAGGGGTGGTTCACCCTTCTTCTTAGTATAAATCATACCTGGCTATATTCATACTGGAGCACTTTGGCTGACCATAAAGTGCATTCCGAGGAGTTGAAGACTTTCATCGTTACCATGCGGCACACTTCCATCCCACTTTTCCATAAGTGATCATACATTTTCTAACCCGGAAAACCAGAAGAATGAGAACGTCTGTATCGTCACTGATGATACGAGTGACCCTCTTGCCCTTTTTTCACGACCTCGATCATATAGCTGATCATCAAGACATCTGCCTCATCATGGTTCAATAAACCTTCATTTTCTCCAACCATTAAAATATGTGAGTCCATTGTACATGTGCAAAGTAAACGTGAGATAAGTCTCTTATTAGCTTTGCTTTTCATGATAATGTCTCTGTTTGGAAGAGATGTGAGCGTAAGGTTGTATTCAGCAGGAACAGCACCTCCGGCTCTGCGAGATCGCTCATGGTCTTTAGCAGAGACATTGTCATACCTATCAAAAATTATTTTAGTAGGAATTACACTGTAGTTCTTCAATCTGGTCGCCATACTTGTGGCTACTGTAGAGATGGTACCACCACAGGGCCAGACGATATGATACAACAACTGTCCTCCATCCACGATCACTTCATCTGGAGAACAGGGCTCAGTTGAAATGATGGCCAGTGTTTTCACAATATTGGCCTTATTACCTTTGCGAATAAAACCAAATTCGTCAATTATAGAGGAGGGGACTGCACAAAGCTCATACTCAAATACTGATACAGACTTGTGTTCCTGTTCTAACCAACAACTAGGAGACGACTGAAAAGTGCTTCCATGTCATAAATCATTGCATCTTCTACTTTTATTCCCCTTTTCATCGTTTCCATTGTTTTAATTTTCCCTGATATTGCTTTATGGAAACCTTCAGGTAAAGAGTTGATGAAATTTATTGTCATCACCTCACCGATATTCACTGTGTCAGCGACATTGATGCTGTCATCAGCTACCTTCCTATTCACTATATCAGTTCTAGTGATGGATCAACAAGAGGATTGATGTGTTTTTTAAACTCATGTAGAATAAGATTTCTATCAGCAGCATTCAGCTTTTTCCTATTCAATCCCTCCTCTTTGTGTTTAATAGCCGTAGTCAATGTTGCACCTTTACTGTAAGTAGATTCAAACATCAGCTCGAAGGCCTGAGACACACGCTGACACAGAGGATAAGAGAGGATCCAGCATGCAACCTGCTCAGCTGGTACTCAACGAGACCACCTTTAGATTTGTCATAGCGTATATAAGTTTGTTCCCCAAACTGATCTGCTGAGACTGAGTTCCACACACCTTCCCGATGTCTATATACAAAAACACCAGCCATGAGATCAGACTTGGCATCCTCAGGCAGACAGCTCATTTCTTGCAGATACCAAGTGACGTGTCGTGCATAGTGCTAATGACCAGCTGCAAAGAAGTAGGGAAGCATCTTTTGGAGGCAGTGCACACGCAGAAGCCAGTCACCTTCGCGTTTGGCCCCAACAGTGGCTGACCCGGAACGGGTGGTTGACACAGGGCTGAAATCTTAGCTACTTCGCGTTGAGCTCTAATAAACATGTGTGCAATCAGAGTTGGCCTAATGACACAATCCACCAACAGCTGCCCTGTTGTGTCTTGCAGGCCTTCTCAAGACAGATTGACAGATCTTCAAATGTGGGTATACTTCCCTCTTTATACAGGAAGTCACTCAACAAGACTGTGCATACCAAACGTAAAGCACGAATAGCTCGTGGCCAGTTCTTCCAGTTCTTCCCATTTAATATACCTGTCAAACTGAATGCTGTTCCAATTAGCTCCTAGAGACCAGATCCTCTCATTAGCTTATCAATACACCCGAGAAATGACATAACACAGTGCATCCCACCTGGATGCATTACAAGTGTTGCCCATTTCTCTGGGTCTGACCGCTTCACTTGAATTGCAACCATGTACAGTTGCATATCCAGTGTTATATGTACTGTATTCATACCCAGACAAGTAATTTTTACAGTAGTCCATGGATGTCACTATTGTATCAGGGTGAGATGGAGGGGCATCGATCAATGGAACAAATGCGAATGGGGTGAATGATTTGGGAGTGGTCACATGATGATCCCTGGCTAATGTTGTCATGTAACCAGATCACTCCAGAGGGTATTCTTCAACATCTGTGTTAAATAGTGTAAGAAGCCATTTCATATCAGCTAAATGAGCCTGAGTGACACTTTCGTTCAGTTGGCACACATTTTTAATAGGCTGGCCAATGTGAATTGATACGGACGGTGGGTTAACCTTTTTGGGTACATTATAGTGTAGGCCCTACCATTGTAACCGAAGATATATCTCGGAGACTCAATTTAGCAACTGCATATTAAGAACAATAATATTATACGTGTAGGCCGATAATCACCAACATCACATTTATAAGGTAGCATTTATGTTCAACTAAATATTTCACATGGTCAAATGTCAGCCATGTTGAACTATAATTGCATAGCAACATAATACCTATATATATATATATATATATATATACAATATCCAATGTGTCCACTTATCGTTTGTCACATATATATTATATATTGTATTTACAAAATATGTATGGACAATGTCAATGTATTAATTATATGTACAATATATGTCTGAAAATAAAATTCCTAGCACAATTTTTCCGAAAATTACAGTCGGACAACTATTTCGAAAAGTCAAAATGTCAATTTTATTAGATTATCGCTGCCTACCAACATGAACGTATAGTTCAATACATTATTAATATTCTTTGTTCTAATACCTATGCATAGAGCCCTAAATCATCGTTCTAGTGTAATTATATCCAAAGTTATTGCCGTTTTAAAATTTGACCAGTTTCAGGGGCGGCCATTTTGGATTTATGCGATTCACGTATTCTCCCCAGAGTTGCCACACCGGCAAGAGCTGGATCTGATATCCACAGCATCTTACCGATACAAAATCATCAAAAAACCTTATAGTACCAACAATTTCTGGGTTCATATAGGACTTGTATATGCTGGCGACTGGACTAAATCAGTGCATACTGTCTTTCCAGCATGCCATAATCAAGTCATTGGTATCCACACATAATGTGTTTTGTATAAAAGAACTCAATTGGATATGCAAAATTGTATTTATAAATGTATTATCATGTAAGAATTCTAAATTCAAATGTGCAAATTTGTGTCTTTTTGTGTTGTCCACACTAAAGTACAATTCAATTGTGAGCAATTGCATTTGTTACTAAGTATCCACCCACTATATGGCGGAGACTTATTGTTATGGTGATGTCTATTTCCTCCCCAGGAATGTTATGTTTTTGTACGTGTACGTTTGTTTTTCTGTCTGTCCGTCCCTTGTATCATAGTCCAGGAATGTTAGCTTAAAGCTGCATAACTGTTTTGCTTAGTTTAATCAAAAGATCAATCCATGGAGAGTGGTGTTTTATTTTACTGCTCCGGTTACTAAGTTATTAAGGATTTAATTTTTTTTTTTTGATATTGTTGCCCCACCAAAACAAAGACCTGATCACAGCGGAGTAAGACACATTGTCTGTATAACCAGGACAATATATAAGTATCAAGTGGCAGATAACGGTCAGCATTAAAAAAAATTGGAAGACTTTTAAAATTATTCTTTTTTATGTGATCATAAATACATTTCACAGTACAAAGTATTGTCTATTGTTAGACATATCTAGAAGTTATTACTTTGTGTGATATGAGTGATATCAGCATATAATGTCATGTTTAATTTCGGTACCGGTATAGAGAATGTCACTCAATTGAAAAAGAGGACCTTGTTTTAGTATGGTGCTTTTAAGTGTGGGCCAGCATCTGAGTCTTTGGCCCGCCATTAAGACGCTCTCCCCCAACCATGGGAAATTGCAGTCCTAATTACACCAAATTCAGTGATGTAAATCATCTTTTTTTGCGCAGTTTTTTATTTGATACCTCACGGGCATTTCAAAATATAGTGGCAATGCTATGAGTGAATTCAAAATGAATTTTGAATGACAAGAGAAACACGATCTATAGTGACTATGCTATTCGAAAATATCAGACTATTTTATTTCATCGTTAGTCATCACATACAGTTATATAAATAACGAAATGCGGTAAAATAAAATAATTGTAAAAAAAGCAGCCTTTACGGTACCAGTAGCTGAGTTCCTTGCCTGGCGAGCCCGGCCAATTTTCTGGGTCAAGTCATAGGAAATGCATCAGAGGGGAAATACAATACTGTGAACAACTCTCCATCCGGGAAAGTGACCTTTCAAAAATGGCTGAATTCGGGGATTACCCTATTTTCATCTAAAAATAGCAACAAGTCACAAACATTCACCACTGGGGCATACCAGAGGCTACATGAAGCTCGGCCACGCGGCGTAGTGTGGCTCTGGGAACCAGAGGACTGAGTTCCTAGCAAACAAGAGGCATTCAACCATTGATGGGTCAATGTTGTACCAGCGTCATAGAAGCTGGACCAATATTGAGCCATCAATGGGTCAGTGACTCGTGCCTCGTTACCATAGGGGCTGACCTAGTCTTAGTACACTAGCCGGTGGTTTGTGTGAGCTTGGCATCGCGCAGCCAACACGACCTAACACACACCAGACATAGATGTTGTTTTACTGTTGGGCCATCGTCATCGTCTGCGACGCTAGCCCAACAATAAAACAACATTGAGTCAATGCCTCGTGTTACCTGGGGAGGCATTGGTCCGATGTCAAACTAATTCGGGGCCATCGTCTACGGCTCTGGCCCAGCGTTAGACCAATGCGGCTCAACGTCTCGTGTTTGTTATAAAGGGGTTTGATGTTGGTCTAATGTAACATTATATTGGCCCACAATTAACCAGTATTAGTATTACGTACATATTGCACACAGACGGACCGATTTACCACACCATATAACTTGATGGTGTATCGCGTCGTGATCTTATCCAGCTACATTTACATCTATTTTGTCCATTTATAAAGCCTTTAATAATATATGAATGATTGTGTTGAACATTTTAGGTTATTTCGGTCGAAATAAGCAAAACAGTTATGCAGCTTTAATACCTGGAACAAATTCGTAACAAGCTGAACATTTCGGGAAAGTTTGTAAAAAGTTACACTCCAAGCATGTTCTCAAGGAGCTGCCACTTGAGTGTAGTTAAAAGTATGACAAGCAGCATATCAAAAGTCCTAAGGTGTCCAGGGGGTGGAAGTGTCCTAAATTTAGGTCAAAAGGGCGCACAAAGGTCAAAATACTAAAAGTCATATATAATGGTATAGGTTTCAAAACCATGACTCCGTGATCAACCATTGGCAAGTGAGATATTTGTCAAAAAATAACCTTCTACGCAACCCAATAACGAGTATTTCGTCTACTAACAAAAGAGACTTAAAACCACAATAGTCTTGATCGGCGCGATAAGGGTTAACCCTTTAACCGCTGAATTATTCAATTTGAATTTTCACCCACTTGAAGTTGTGTCTCGCTGACGCGATCCACAACTTCAAGTGAGTGAAAATTATTCAGATTTGACAAAATGGGGGTCAACTCTTTTCAAATCTTGCTGGTTGATGTCACATTTTATTTTTAACAAATTTTAAATGTGGTACTTGATGTGCTAATAAAAATGAAAACTCGAATATATGCGGCACCGGTGGTTAAGGGGTTAACACTTAAAACGCTAATCGATCCATGGCCGTTTTAGCGTATATATTGTGTCCTTCATACAAGACAATTTGTAGCAGAAATCTTAATCAAACTTACCAGACCGGCATATGTTTGGATTCAAATTGCACAGATGTACGTGCTTTTTACCCACGGTAGCGAGACACAACTTCAAGTGGGTAAAAAAATACATAATGTACCGCATGAAAGGTTGAAATGTAAAAAGTGGTCAGATTGTGTTTATTTATGACCTTGTCACACATTAACAATATCAATGGCACAGCGTAAATGTGGTAGGGGCCTAAACGTGGAACACCACTCTGACCTCAGAGATTATATCTCTGATACCACACGCTCATTTCGCCGTATGCACGCATGGCGATTGACCAGATTTATCAGCCGTTAGTGAGCGTTACCACGTGATTTTATAACCATTCCTATAATCACGGAACTATTTTGGTGTTCATTACTCATTACTTATCCTTTTTTAAATATTTAATTTGATCTTAGAGTTTGCTACAGGTAAGGGCTATTTATTCTGTTTAGTAGTGGATAAATTGAACCAGCACAATTCGCATGTCATTCAGTAATTTATATTTGCCAGTGTTTTGAAGCTGATTGTAAATTCTGTCAGAAAAACGTAAACATGTACCTTCTCACAGCAGCGCGTAGGCAGAAAAAGTAATCCATTGAATGTTTTCTATTTTTATGTGAATAGAAACTTATATGTGGCGGAGTAGTGGTGTTTTATATTTGCCATATATATTCAGGACACTCAAGCGTGTTTATAAGCCTACAGTTGTTATATCAACAAAACTGCTCAAAATGCGCAGTTTCTGTCCAAACATGGCGTGTAGTTACAGAGAGAGAGCAGACTTGACCTGAGCGACATCTATGTGTGGAGGATGGTGGAACACATGCCTCTTAAAAATCCACCAGGTTCTCGTAACGGTTTTATTATATGTTTTAGGATATTTTTTAATAATGGTGATGCTTATTAATTTTATATCCGCCTACAATTTATACATTGAGTCACTGGCTATCTGGTAGATAGATCGTGAAAATAAGAAATAAAACTGGCAGTTTATCTAGCTGACTATGTTTTACAGAAACCCTGAGCTATGTTGTGTAGTTTAACCCTTTCAGCGTGGGGATCGACATCAGACGTCAAAATCTGACATCAGTAGACTGTAGACAGTAGTCAGATTCTGACGTCTAATGTCGATTCTCGCACTGTAAGAAGTAAAATATTTATAATGGCCGTAGACCCATAACATAGGTATTCTAATGTAGCGGAAATAGCTATAACTAAGATTTATGATGATTACAAATTGAAAAATACCGTGCAAGCAATCAAAAACCCTTCGGCTGATGCAGTGACTCTATATATGCCAGGTTTCAAGGCAAATAATTGAAAAGAAGAACGATTTATTAAAATTGATAAAACCAAAATGGCCGCCGCAGCCTCGTTTTATGTCACACATGAAAACGGACAATACTACTAGAGTTGCAGACCCCGAAAACCTATCTATATATACCAGGTTTCGAAAGAATTCTGAACAAAAAATTTGAAAATTAGTCGCCAGGTGGCGGCCATTTTGATTATCGGTCGAAAGCTGAAATTGTAATCAGGTCATCTCCATACTCATGGGTAACTTCACATAAAACATTGGAGAGATCCAATAATTATTTTTCAAGTTATCGCGTTAACAAGGAATTATTAAATTAAAATAGCCTCATTTTCAGTCGCACACGAAAACGAACAATGCCAATAGACTCGCAGACCCCGAAAACCTATATATACCAGGTTTCAAGGGAATTATGAAAAAATAATGAAGTCGGAAAAAAACCATTTAGTCGCCAGGTGACGGCCATTTTGATTATCGGTGGAAAGCTGACAATCTAATCAGGTGATCTTCATACTCATGGGTAACTCCATGTAAAAAATTGGAGAGATCCAATAATTATTTTTCAAGTTATCGCGTTAACAAAATTGTTTTTAAATCTTTGACCTTGACCTTTAACTTTTGACCTATGACCTTGACCTTCGGAAAAAAAAGTGCTGGGAGGGGTTGAATGTTTGTATGAATTATGAATTCAATCTGGTGCACCATGTTGGTGTAGTAGCCAAAAGAGTGCGTGCGGCGGTGGATGCGGCGGAGACGGCGGCGGAGACGGCCGCAGCGGCGCACGAAGGGGACGACAATACCCCTTCGGGCCCAACGGGCCGAGGGGTAAAAACCATTTGGTCTCCATGATTTATATAAAAACATTTCAGCGCTTTAAGGGTCAAAATAATATTAGTACTGAAATGTGATAAAAACAGCAACTACAGCCAAGAGCATCAATTAATAATACTAGTTATAACCCTTGAAGCGCTGAAATATTTTTGTAGAAACCATGGAGACCAACGTTTTTGCTTCTATTTGAAAATTGACTCTAATAGGTTATTACGGTGAAATGCTATAATAATGTACGGTGATATGTGTATACAGATTGATACGGATAAAAACATAACTAAAATTGCATAAGGTTCTAAAGCAGGGAATGTGAGCTTCAGTCGGCAGTGCACACTCTGATTTTAATTTGCAAAAGAAAAAGTTAACTTATAGTTTTTCACGCACCATAATGTTGCTATTGCTTGACTTCTTGAAAGAGAAATATCGGAAAGGGTTTGGTTTTTTCTGCCCTACTCTTATCGAATGACTTCAAGGATTCTCCGCAGTGCGCAGTACCATTGACAACATTGCACACTCCAGACCTTTGAACAGTTTGTAACACTGTATATATATGTACAACCTTGATGACAAATATCTGACCCGGCAGTGATTCGAACCCAGTATCTCTGAGTTTCGAGCCACAGTTGGATCGAATGAGCCATCGGGGCCGGCCTTACGCATGGTCCAGGAAGGTCAGCTGGGCCCGTGTTCTCGTACACGTTACGATATATCGTAGAGTTTTGCTTGGTTGGGATGGTTATCTCGACCAACCAGAAACCTACGATATATCGTATCATGTACGGGAATACGGGCCCAGCGCCCCAAATTTGTTGAACTAGTTAGGCCTATAGGCCTATTTATGGAAATTGGCATGGTGGTTGCTTTACTCCGTCAAGGTGAACAAAATTAAAACCAAATAACCATTTTATCGAGACTATGAAATATTAACACCGAAATACACATAAAAACGAAATTCTGTATTCTTCGGATAAGACGGTCTGAATACGCCTGTCTAAATAACAACATGTCAGTTATACATTTAGCTCAAGGTATACGTCCATTTACATCGAGCAGGGCCGCAGCTTACAGCAAAACATAGGGGGATGTTAGAGTTTTGGTCGGTTGAGACTGAAAATGGTAGCCCTGACGAGGCTAACTTTCGGGCAACATTAAAACAACTAAAAGCAATATAAGAAGACCTTATTGCTGGGTGCATTTTATTTCATATCACTTAAAGGTGATCTATAACCTTATATAGTATGAATAAATTTGTGTCAAATAAAGCAATGTTGCCACAAGATGGGGCACACGTGTTTCCTTATATGGGGTGATTGGCTATCATGTGACCCTCTGAGAGGGTCTCATGATAGCCAATCACCCCATATAAGGACATAATTATTTATACCATATAAGGGGTGATAGATCACCTTTAAACTTAAACAAGCATGGCATGTACACAAAAACATGTTTTAAGAATTATTGTTAATCCATCGTATCGTCCCCAAAATCATATCATTTTATATTAAACATCGATAGCAAAATGATACTAAAAAGTAGGGTATGCAAGCCAGGAACAATAAATAATATAGTTTTGTTACACAAAAATCCAAGATGGCCGCTATAGGCTCGGATGTAAAGTTTCAAAGTATTTGTGTAACGTTTAAAAGTCCTTGACAATTAAGTAATATTGTTAAGTCATACAAGTTTGTTCCAGTAATTTCTTATGTTTTTTTAATATATAGAGCTCATCAATTTAAAACAATCACAGTCTCCTTATTTTTTTAATGGTAAAATACTGCAGTAATTACTATCCTGGTTTGTCACTCAATGTCAACATACAATTTAATCAACAGATAGGATCTAGCACGTTAAGCATGTATAAGCTCCAATTTATGATCAGTAAATATTTGTTATAAAATAAATGTTTTATTGTTCAATTAAATGTTTTAATAAATCAATTAATATTTTAAATGTATCAGTACTAGTACAACTTATATGATAAATATGATATTCGGCTGCAGACAATGACAATGTCAAGTTTTATCATGTCCTTGATATGTGTAGAAATATGATTTTTTTCAAGTAAATATTTCCATAAGGGCTGCATCTCGAGATGTCATCTTGGTGGTGTTATTGAGATGAATATGCGGCTAAGTATGGAATGCAAATTTTCTAATATTAAGAATTGAATTTCTAATAATAATTAAATCATTTCCTAATTGTTAAAAAATGACCCATTTTCTGATAATTAGAAAAAAGTAATGATTTCTTAATATTAGAAAATGAATAATTAATGATATTATTAAACTATAATCGAATTGTTGATATTAAAACAATTCTTAATAATTTATTTATAATTGATTTTCTAATAAATAAATTTTAGATATTATTAAATCTATTTTTATTATTAGAAAATGATTTTCTGATATCAAAAAATGATTTTTTAATCTTATGAATTGATTTTCTAATATTAAAAATTGCTAATAATAATCAAAAATAATATGCTTGCCGGATTTCCTAATATAAATAAATGATTTCGTAAAATATCGTTAATAAATGATTCCTTAATGTTAATAAATGATATCTTAGAATAATGATTTTAATATTTATAAATCATTTTCAATATTAAGGAAATATTGGATTTATATATGTATGAATTGTATTTTGTGTGAATCATAATTATAGGGAGTACAGTCCACTTTGGCGGTGATTTCTCCAGTGCGTGATAGAGCGTAGCGCTTAGAAGCTTTTTTGCATTCAACGACGTTGGGGGCTGAGAGAGGGAGAACTGTCAGTGCTTGATGTAAAGTATTCAAAAGGTGACTGCCATGTCCACCTGTGCCGGCGGCATGTTCACCCTCCACGAACGTCCTGTTCTCTGACTGCTTCCCTCCTACTGCTCTTATCACCTTCCAACTGTAACAATACAAACACGCACACATTCTACAAATTCATAGAAAATATATTCCTGATAAGTAGGGGCCTACTGCTAATTTGGTAGCTCGACACCAGCTGTTTCGATCATATCACGGCTTTTATCATGTGTCATGGGTTTCACAGCGTATTGTTGTTTGATGGGGGTGTATCATCAACGACCGTGTGTACAGTCATGAGATGGCCGACTTTTTGCCAACTTAGGGTACATCATATAAAACAGAATGATTTTTTTACTCTTTTGATCACCAAATAAAGAATGACCAAGTCTACCCCCGACCACTCAAATAGTGCTTCAGCCTGTCACATGACAAGATTGGTAAATCACTGACGTTACTCAATTATTACTCAAATTAGGGGGTTGAATACTAGACTAGGTCGGACAGTTATGTCTATATCTCTGCTATATGGCAAGACCTTTGTTAGTACCTTGCTGCATTTGCTCACTTACCTTAGCAGTCACATTATCTGTACCCACGACTGTTCCAACATTTTTCTGTCCTTTCTTGCCCAGAAGAATTGCCTTTCCTATACTTATTACTGTCCACCCTTCGTAAACAAACACATTAATTGCAAATTATCTACCAAGAAATCTTATTATAAAAGTGTATTGCATTGCACCGCATTGCATTGCATTGCATTGCATTGCAATGTATTGCAATGCATTGCATTGCATTGTATTGTATTGTATCGTATTGTATTGTATTGTATTGTATTGCATTGCATTGTATTGCATTACATTTCACTGCACTGCACTGCATCGCACTGCACTGCACTGCACTGCACTGCACTGCACTGCACTGCACTGCACTGCACTGCACTGCAGTACACTGCACTGCACTGCACTGCACTACATTGCACTACACTACATTGCACTGCACTATATTGTACTGCACTATATTGTACTGTACTGTACTGTACTGTACTGTACTGTACTGTACTGCACTGCACTGCACTGCACTGCACTGCACTGCACTGCACTGCACTGCACTGCACTGCACTGCACTGCACTGCTCTGCTCTGCTCTGCACTGCACTGCACTGCACTGCACCGTACGGAAATATGCTGGCACACACTGAAAAGAACTATACCAAGAAGATAACCCTCTTTTTAAGGACACCGACATCCTCCACACAGGGTCCGAAAATAAACATGATATTATATGCATGTCTTACCCATATCGCACAAAGCAACAAATCATAGATATGCCTAAACGACATGACAAAATAAACTGTACTGTGAAATGTACCAATCATTACTTCCAAAATAAGAATACGCTTGAACGTGCTCCATTCTTTTTCAATGATGCCCGTTATCTGACACTTGGTACTTTTAATGTCCTGATTATACAGACAGTATGTCTTACTCAGCTGTGAACAGGTTTGTTTTGGTGGGGCAGCATTGTTGACAAATTGTCAAACTTAAAAGCTTAATAACTCAGTAACCAGAAGATTAAAATAAAAAAATAAAACACCATCTTTTAGGATTTGATCTCTAGAATATGTTATGCAGCTATGCAGTTATGCAGCTTTAAGGCACCAAGCTATCCTTAACCAGCCAATGAAATATTTCCGTCCTTTTTAGATTTAGACTTTCCCACCAAATTGACCGACAGTGAATACATACAAGCCAATAAAAGGCAAAGGTACAAGTTTATAGCGTGATATCAAATCTGAGAACTTACCACCCGACTTTACAGTATAAATGTGTAGTTTAGTTCTTGTAGTTTAATATAATACATATGTGGCCATACACTTAGATATGTGTTTGAAAAATGAAATGAAATGATTCGGGCTTTAGGCCACCTTTGTGCACATATAGGCTAAACTGGGCCAGGAGAACCTCCTGAGGATGGTGAGATGATTGAGATGACACTGTCCTCCAGACACAGGATTCGAAATTCGAGCCCTGGCGGTCTGAGGCCGAGCACGCTACCTCTCGGTCACGGAGGCTCCCCACAATACTGACTTTCACACATGGATGGGGAAGAAACACTTTTGTTTCTTTGAAACCGCCGAGACCGGGAACCGAACACCGAACTCTGGCGTGAAAGGCAGCGGTGCTAACCACTACCCTAGGGCCCCCGCCCGATATGTGTTTGAACCAATAAACATATAAACATACCCGTATTTGATTTGATTTTGATATGATCACTGGACCTCCACTGAGAGCATCTAGTCCTGTAGTCATGTCGGCGCATTCAGCTTATCGTACACATTGACATCTCTTCCCTACCAGGTACTAATTTACACCTCAGTCAAGTAAAGCATGTAAGAGTAAAGGGGTTTGCCACATAGACACAAACATTGAAACGATGTCTTAAAGTTGAGAGGGGATTTTAAGAAACATTACATTTCACCTCAAATCTGTCTCAAGTGGGCATAGAGCCTGCATAATAGGCAGTGAAAAGCGCCACGCTCAAACCGTTGCGCCACGTCCCTCTCTAAGTGAATCTACAGTAAGCATCACCGAAGTTGGTGCTACCTTACAGTATTCAAAAAGCAATTCGAATAATAACAAATAGCCCATATTTTGTATATACTGACATACTCCCAAATTTGCATATTTAAAAATAAAGGACTTTTTGGGAGTAAAAAACGTATATTTTATTACAAATTAGAACATCATAAACTGTCAGAATACTTTTCTAATTTCGAATACACCACAAGTGCACAACTTCATACTTATTACACCATGACACGTCATCATCTTCATCCTGTACAAAATGTATAAGGTACGAAGTTGTCAATTTAGAAAATAAAACCCCACCAAAAATAATAAATAAAGTAAATACTCATAGTTTGAAAGGTTTTATTGACTAATATTTAAATATGAGTGTTTAATCACCAATAATTTATTTGTTTTTCTATAATTAATTACACTTTATTTTTCATCGTCATCTTGGATATAGAAGGGTATTTTGGCCAATTTACATACTTGCCTATGTATCCTTTCACATCCAAATGAGAGTCTATGTACAACACCCATCTGTCACAAAATATTACTGTTGGGGAAAACACTCCTATTTTCATACCCTTCTGGAGCAATTTATCTTTGAGTTGAAGTTTTGTCAAGAGTTTTCTATAAAAATATATTTTTTTGAACTATTGTGTTGTTTTTCCAGGTGGTTTTCACGCCTAGCGATCAAATGGTCTTAGTGTCAGTCTCCTGGCAAATAATTTTTTCAAACCTATAATTATTTTGTACATCCGTTATTGTCTGTCTGTCTGTTTGTCTGCCAATATATTTCGTGTGAGGTTATGTACTTACATCTGCTTTCGATACGAGCAACAAAATGCGTATATTGCCGTTCTCACTTGTTGAATTGAGCAAGCTAAATTCCTTTAAAGAAATGATCCTCAGAGGCTGTGTGCAATTTTGTATTTTTTTGGTGGTGAAAATATTGTTGCACCCTCTGCAGCATTAACCATATTCAACCCATAGCCCTGACATCCAGAAAACGCTTTCTGGTAGCAATGTGTAGCTATGTAGAGAAAGTTTATCATACTATGATAATCATCAACCATCCTCATTCAGGGTGTCTCCATGCCATTTTTGTTGTATTTACATGAAGGGTTCGGACAAAAACACAAACAAAATGCTAGAAAGTTGCAGTGACCCGATGTGAACGACACTGCACCTCAACTGCTGTGTATAATTCAGTAGCAAGTCGATTAGGAGGTTCATTGACGGTAAGTATGTAGCTGATGCTGTCAATACGGGTGGATATGCTTGTCTAGAGTACAATATTAAACCCAGTGCATCTCTCAATAGTATTTTGATTCTTAACCATGGATTTTTCTTTTCCGGGTGACTTTTCTATTTCCTTTAACAGTGCTCCTATCGGTGGAGCCCGCACACTTCCATCAACATTAAAGACTTGTATAGTGGTAACTCGTCATTATTAATAGATCTCTTGTTCTCCTGGCCCAGTTTAGCCTATATGTGCACAAAGGTGGCCTAAAGCCCGATTCATTTCATTTTGTTCTTCACAACGTTGGGTTTTGACATGTCTGGTAGTATTGATATGTAGTTTACTCCATGTGGTGTACCAGTTTGTATACTGTACTCCTGTCTATGTTATCCATGAAAAGGGTAGTGGGCATGAAAGTTTAATATATATAATTGACGAGATAATCATTCCCTTTCATATTACATGTATAATAGTTTTATAATCATTTAAATGCAAACCGCTATTTCATTGGGATAATATATGCTTATCTGAATGGATGCCGCCGTCCAAATAGAACGTCATAGACTATGAATAAATGAATAAATGAATGAATGAATGAATGAATGAATGAATGAATGAATAAATGAATGAATGAATGAATGAATGAATGAATGAATGAATGAATGAATGAATGAATAATTGATTGATTGAATGAATAAATGAATGAATGAATGAATGAATGAATGAATGAATGAATGAATGAATGAATGAATGAATGAATGAATGAATGAATGAGCATTTGTAGACATACATGCTAAAATGTGGCATAATAACGTGCGAGGATGACGCTGTCCAGCCCTGTAGACATGCAAGATTTGAAAAGTGAGCCCTATTTGTCACGGATACCGAATCGTTACGATTGCAGAACAGGGTAGAAACATATGTTTCTTTGAAACTGGAAAGGAGGATGGACCACAAACACTGACGTGATAGGAATAACCAGTAGAACAACGTCCACGCCTCATCGGCTATGTCCTGACCAACAGATTAAAAATTGTGTCTCTAGATGGACACATTTGATTGATATCATATCTATGAAATAGATCTGTGCTCACGAAATATCGGCATGAAAATGGACATTTTTGGTGATTTTATTTCAACATGAATAAACTACAGTTAATAACACACCAGCGCGAACGGGAGTGCGATTAGGCACGCGACGCGAAAATCGCGTGACTGTCCAGACACCAACGCGACGACCAACGCGACATGTGAGGCGCGAAAACCGACGCAAGTTTTGAAAATGATCGCGCTGCCTAACACGCCTGCATACGTCCTCGCGCTGGTACCGAGGATGCACCGAGGATGTGTGGAAATCCCAAACACCAAATACCATGTACGCTTGAAAATCCCCTATCTCATGGAACACCGATATCGACTGCAGTAGACATTCTGTGATTTTATCAGCACTCGTATAACACCTGATAACCAGTTGTTAAAAGTAAAATATGCCTTCAATCTTGAAACACTGATATATATTGGGACTTAAATTTCGCAGATAACATAAATTTTCAGTAACTTGAAGTTGTGTATCGCGGTAGCGAGACACAACTTCAAGTTACTGAAAATTTAAATTGAATAGCTCAGTGGTCTAGGGGTTATGGTAATCCTGTCTTAAATATGTCAGCATTAACAATCACATTGATATCTATCTAGCCGTATATATAAAAACAGTTTCCTTTCCGTTCAATTGTCTGCGAATATGTTATTTCAAGCCACGTTTAAATGATGATCCATTAGGCGCTGATTTAAGGTGGATTGGACGAACATTCCACATTTTTCTGGCTGAAAAGATAAATGTCTTGGGCCCAGCTGATTTCACACGTTGCATCTAGACCAATCAGGAAGCCTACGATATATCTAAATTTTACACACTTCCCTTCGCTAGTGAAGGGCCGGATGTGTCCTCTATTTCGCTTTGGGTATTGTCCACCTCGTTCTTGTACGAAAATACATGCCCATGGTTTAAACACCATATCTGGTAGGGTGGGGGCCCTAGGGTAGTGGTTAGCACCGCTGCCTTCCACGCCAGAGTTCGGGGCTCTGTTCCCGGTCCCGGCGGTTTGAAAGAAACAAAAATGTTTCTTCCCCATCCACGTGTGAAAGTCAGTATTGTGGGGAGCCTCCGTGACCGAGAGGTAGCGTGCTCGTCCTCAGACCGCCAGGGATCTAATTTCGAATCCTGTGTCTGGAGGACTGTGTCATTTCTATCATCTCACCCTCCTCAGGAAGATCTCCTGACCCAGTTTAGCCTATATGTGCACAAAGGTGGCCTAAAGCCCGATTCATTTCATTTTTTACCATGTCTGGTAGAGATTGAATACCGTTCACTAAACCATGGAAAAGCTTTACAGGAGGTAAAAGTGCAGTCCCATTGACCACACTAAACACCCGGCAAAGGCTAGTCTGTTTGGCACGCTCTGAGACGGGCATCTAATTTATAAATTTAAATTATTTTTGTCCACATGCGATTTTGGTGGAAATCGAGGACACATCTGATTGTTGGTAAAGTTTCTGAAGGCCCCCATATCATGCGGGACGGGGGCCCAAGGTTAGGGGTTAGCACCGCTGCCTTTCACTCTAGAGTTCGGGGTTCGTTTCCCGGTCTCGGCGGTTTGAAAGTATTCCCCATCCACTCGTAAAACTCAGTATTGTGGGGAGCCTCCATGACCGAGAGGTGGCATGCTCGGCCTCAGACCTCGAATTTCGAATCCTGTGTGTGGAGGGTAGTGTCATCTCATTCATCTTATCACCCTCAGGAGGTTCTCCTGGCCCAATTTAGCCTATGTGCACAAAAGTGGCCTAAAGCCCGATTCATTGAATTTCATTCCCCCATATAATGCGGAGCAGGCACAACCCAAATGACACTGAATGAGACATGGTGAAGACTGATAAAATGTTGATTTAATAATTTATCTTCTCTCCAAAAAAATTTGTTAGCCTTTTCTCAGAATGAGAATGAGCTATATCTGAATGAGCTATATCTGCATACTACTACGTAAGGAAAATACTTACATCCTGCGTCTGATGATTGCAGTACACAGGCCACTAGAAATAGCACGCTGAACAATCGAACGTAGGACGCCATGACTTCAACACCTGTACACTTGACAGCTGAATGCGACAGGGATACTTTGTAGGCTCAGACAAAATATGTGTGCGATAGCCTGTAAAATTTTGGCGATTTATATATGTGTAGGACAGAGGGGGGTGTCTGATTATCATATTAATTCGTCAGTAAACAAGCGACATTCAGCCACTGTTGGTTGAATGTTGCCTCGCCGTTTAGGACGCCGTCCCAATATTTAACCAAAAAATGGGCGAAAGTGCTGAAAGTATCCTGTTTCTCGAACCGGGAACAATCCACATCATGTGATATTGAAGGGCTCAGCCCTTTAACCACCGGTGCCGCATATATTCGGGTTTTCATTTTTTATTCGCACATTAAATACCACATTTTAAACATGTTAAAGATAAAATGTGACATCAACCAGCAAGATTTGAAAAGAGTTGACCTCCATTTTGTCAAATCTGAATAATTTTCACTCACTTGAAGTTGTGGATCGCGTCAGCGAGACGCAACTTCAAGTGAGTGAAAATTCAAATTGAATAATTTTGCGGTTAAAGGGTCAAATTTACTAAATGTGAGTAATTTTCATTCAACGACTTCGCGCTTTAACCCTTACAGCGCTGAAATATTTTTGTTTGAACCATGGGGACCAAAGGGTTTTTTTTTCAATTTGAAATCACCATGAATGTCTTAGTTAGCTTTTTGCGCTTTATTTCAATGCCTATGTTATGGATCTGGGCGTTATAAATATTTTTACTCATTTATTGCCGGGATCGAATTTAGACGTCGTAATCTGACGTACATAGGCATCAGAAACAAAATGGTGAATCTTTTCTCAATATTCTAGCATCAGCCAAACATTAAAAACCCCATTAGCTCCACTAGCATAGTGCTACATCTATGCTGCATGGGTGAGTCCAAAGATTTTTCTATCTGGCCATAATCATCACTGATTCATGGATGCAATAATAGTATCCTTGATGGGGGCAAAACTGCGGGGCAGACTTTAGCGAGAGGCACTGCCATTAACAGACTCATTAACCCTTTGACTTCCAGGCCGGAATGCATGCCAAGATCCAGATATACTGGTGTGGGAGTTCTATTTTTCGTCATTTGAAGCTGGAATTGCTAACGCAATTTCCAGCTTCAAATGACGAAAAATACATAAATGTAGTATATATTTGACGAAAATTTGTGTCATTTTATGGTTACGTTCATTGACGAATGACGACGGAAATTTCCGTCATGTATGGTAGTGAAAAGGTTTAAACAATACACATTCGCATCTGTCTTTTTTCTTATATTATCTGGAATAAACATGAGGAATTAGTAGCCTTTACTTGGTTCTAATCTTATATAATATTAGCAAATTTTCCCTCTTAGATATGAAACAAGTGGCAGATAACCCTTTCATATCTAAGGGGACGATTTATCTAAATTGGATAGCCCACCTAGCGCATTAACCCTTTTCTCGCTAAGTTACCTTTTTAAATTTTCACAAGCTTGAAGTTGTGTTTCGCTACCGCGTCCAACGACTTCAAGTGGCTAAAAATTACTCATATTGTCTTTTTAATATGTAACCAAACATGTGTAGCTTTTGAGGTTTAAACACACATTTCGTCCCCACTGGGAGTGACTTAACCCTTTGACCGCCGGTGCCGCATATATTCGGGTTTTCATTTTTTATTAGCACATTAAGTACTACTTTTTAAATAATGTTAAAGATAAAATGTGACATCAACCAGCAAGATTTGAAAAGAGTTGACCTCCATTTTGTCAAATCTGAATAATTTTCACTCACTTGAAGTTGTGGATCGCGTCAGCGAGACACAACTTCAAGTGGGTGAAAATTCAAATTGAATAATTTGGCGGTTAAAGGGTTAAACTGCTCATAAAACAGAACGAAATTAGTCGTACTGAGCGGTTAAAGGGTTGAGTGCTAGACGGTTCTCCACAATACTTAGCTCTGTCAGTGCGGGGACCGTCATTAGACGTCAGAATATGACGTCAAACGACGTCAGATTCTGACGTATAAAGACGATCCCCGCACTGAAAGAATTACACTTTTATAATGGCCGTAGACCCATAACACATGTATTCAAATGAAGCGGAAAAAGCTAACTAAAATATTTATGATGATTTCAAATTGAAAAAACCTTTTGATCTCCATGGTTTATGCACAGATATTATTTTTCAGGGTTGCCATTCTTGTGTATGAGTAATTCGTTATCATTCGCGGCCACATATAGGTATATGCCAAGGCATTTTGAAGTTTTAATTCGTTTTACAAATGCACTCCCTGCGTTAATTACATTATTTTGTTTTATGAAAAATGGATCAGATTTATTTTTGTACATTTTGGTGAAATATTATGTTGTATTTCTAAATAAACTGCTATGTCCGTTTTGCAACAGAATGTGTGGTAATCTTCGCCTGAATTTACCACCGCACCAAGGATATGGCTCACGTCAGTAGGCTATAAGAGAGAGAAGTATTTAGTTTTATAGATCGCATTTTTAAATTAATTGAATCTTCAGAAAATACGACCAATTTACAGTCGTGCAGCGGCAAACAGCACTAACTGCTTCCTTGAGAAGTAACACGCTACTGTCGTTTGCTTTTCTACGCTGTAATGCCGCGCAAAGCCAAAAGGCAGTATCTGCTCACTTGTAAAGTGAGCAGATACTGCCTTTTCGGCTTTGCAGAGCAGCATAGGGCCTACGACCCGATGGATCTGATATCGCTTATGGGCGGACAGCAGGACTAACATAATCACCATGAAAAATAAAGTATAAAACAGTTCAAACCTTATCATCAAATTAACAAGCACGTGCATTCAAATAAGAAAAATCTTAATATTGCAAAGGCATTTAAAATAAATATTTTATATTTTTTGTGACGCAAGATGAACTTATGAAGTATGATATTTCAAAGCTATAATGAGCATAAGAACATAATTAATATATTTTGTGCAATGATGGGCTGACGTTGGTCCGTCGTCAGCCCAACGTTGGGCCAACGCCTCGTGTTTGCTGGGTCGTCGTTATCCAAGTAAACACAAACCATTTGTATAACATTTATACAACGACGGCACAACGTCTTTAACGTTGGTCCAACATTGTATAAATGTTATACAAATGTTTTGTGTTCACAGGGATTTTTGCTCCCTCGTTTTTGTTTTGGGCCACATGAGCCAGGCTGTGTGCGGATAGCAGGAGAAGTAATCTGCGTGAAAAAAACAGTTGACAAGGATGTAAAAAAACATTTGAAACCTTATCATTAAAATAACAGGCACGTGCACGAAAAAGAAAATAATAATCCTATTATCGCCTAAGGCTTTTAACACTTCGCAATTATGCAAATCATCGGTAGTCGCCAAGGCTCGCAGCAACGCGATTTTAATACAATAAAAAAAGCAGCTTATTCAACCTAGAAATGACCTTGGTGTCATCTAACAATTTAGATCCCAGGGTTTTAAATGAAATGAATAATTGGGCCACCCTTGTGCACATGTAGGCTAAACTGGGGCTATATAGCTATGTGGCAAGTTTTATTATGTTGCGTCTAATGGATGTTTGCTTATGAACGTGTACTTGAAATATCACATCACGATTTTAATATATAAATTGGGTTCGCGGAGTACGTCTTTGTGAGGAGAGAAGTGTAAAAATAAATTATTTCATATATTTTTCTAACCAATATGAAAATTTTATGATGAAATATGAAACTGAGACTGGTCGTCATTTTTACGTCCTCGTTTTTGCACCAGAGGGTCCACTTGACGCGCGGATAGCAGGAGAAATCTGTTCTGCAAAGGCGAAAGGCAGTATCTGCTTGCCTGCAAAGTAAGCAGATACTGATTTTTGGCTTTGCAAGGCAGAAATAATATCCATGAAAAAAAGAAGGTATAAAACAGTTGAAACCTTATCACTAAATTAACAGCCACCTGCACGGAAATCAAATAATGAAAAACCGCAATTTAAAAAATGATCATGTGATCATTAATTACTACGATAAATCTAAATATATTTGATTTTGCTAACCCTTTCAGCAGGAACGGTCTTTAAACGTCAGAATCCGAAGTTGAAGACGTCAGATTCTGATGTCTAAAGACGATCCTCACAATGAAAAAAGAAAAAAAAGAAATTTAGTGGCCGTAGATCCATATAACGTAGGTATTCAAAAAAGCGGAAAGAGCTAACTAAGACATTTGAAATGATACAAATTAAAAAAAACCATTTGGTCTGCATGGTTTATACCAAAATATTTCAGCGTTGAAAGGGTCAATAATGCTTTTCATGTAGTGTGCTGTGAGTGAGTAAATATTTATTTGCGTCGTTTTCTCTACATTGTGGAAATATCGTAACAGACAAAACCCAAGTCAGGACTATGTTCATTTTAATCGTTCAATAAAAATATTCATGTCGAAAAAAATTAGTTAGTTGTTTAACCCTTTAACCGCCAAATTATTCGATCTGAACTCTCACCCACTTGAAGTTGTGTCTCGCTGACGCGATCCACAACTTCAACTGAGTGAAAATTATTCAGATTTGACAAAATGGAGGTAAACTGTTTTCAAATCTTGCTGATTGATGTCACATTTTATGTTTAACAAGTTTAAAAGGTGGTACTTAATATGTTAATAAAAAATGAAAACCCGAATATATGCGACACCGGCGGTTAAAGGGTTAAATAAATTTTCGTAACTACAGTACAACAATGTTTGTGCATATTACAAAAAATCAACCTACTAACTGATGGAGAATGAATTCGCTAGTTACTACATAAGGGGCCTACATGTATGGGCTCTAGCTTATGCAGTGAACATGATGCATTGAATCAATAATTGACCATCCACGGCGACGTTGCCCCAACACTAACTCGATATGCGTTCACATTTAACCCTTTCAGCACGGGACCGTCTTTAGACGTCAGACTCTGACGTCTTTAGACGTCAGACTCTGACGTCTTTAGACGTCAGAGTCTGACGTCTAAAGACGGTCACTGAGCTGAAAGAATTGAACTATCTATAATGGACCTAGACCCATAACATATGCATTCAAAAGAAACGGAAATAACTAACTAAGACATTTATGCTGATTTTAAGTTGAATTTTTTTCAAAAATAGCACAGCGTCGTAAGAGTTGAATCACTAAGGTATTGAATTTAATTTTTCGCCCACTTCAAGTTGTTTCTCGCTGCCGCGACACACAATTTCAAGTGTGTGCAAATTGTACTCATATATTTAGTTTTTTTGAGACCAAGCATTTTGCAAATCTTGATGTATAAACGCCGATTCCTTTCCCAATAACCAGTAACAGCGATTTTCTCGGCCAGCAGAACGGTTTAACCTTTTCAAGCCTGAATCTACCATAGTCATCTTCATCCACTACAAGCCGCGAATTGCTGTCGCAATTCTCGACTTGTAGTGGATGAAGATGATTTGATGTGGTTTAAAAAATAAAGAAAATTGCCATGTATTGGTAAACCAGTTTCAAGGAAATTTGCGTTCTAAAACCCTTTATTGGAGGAAAATTAAGTCTGTTTTCAGGGATGTAAAATGATGCTTTGATGCATCGTCAGGGCTTAAAGGGTTAAAAAGACGGCTACAGACGTGCTTGGCGGTGTGAGCGCAGCAAACACAAAATATTTGTATAACATTTGTACAACGCTGGCCCAACGTCCTCTACGTTGGGCCAGCATTGTACAAATGTTATGCAAATGTTTTGTGTTTGCTGGGAGGGTTAAATGAGACCGGGATTGATCGTGCAGAAAAAGCTCCCCCTGAATCGGGAAGATCCGAGAAGGACTATACAGTAGGCTACTGCTCTGCAAAGCTAAAAGGCAGTATCTGCTCACTTTACAAGCAGATACTGCCTTTTGGCTTTGCGCGGCAGCTTAGCGTGCTGTATTTGAAGTGAGCTACATGATCAGGGACGCTACTAGCAAACCCCGAGATGCTAAAGCCAATGGGGAGCTAATGTTGACCCGGCGTCTTCGACGTTGGCCCAAAATAATCCTAACATTGTATTTACTGCCCTGCATGCGTGACAAATACTATGAGTGATGAGTAGGCCTACGTGCCCGATGTAGGCTTATCTAGTATCATCAAAATAATGAAGGATGTTCTTTGCCAGATTCTTAATATGCTGGTTAAAGGGACTGGCCCAGGCTAAAATCATAAAAAAATCGGTGATTTTATTTTGGCTTCTGAATATGTCCATATGATGTAAACATGTCCATAGACTATAACTGCAAAAGTGTTTTAATTTTTCTGCTGCGCATTCACCAGTTAGGCTAGATATACAGACGAAATTACTGATGTCTAATTATGGACAGCCATGTCAAAAATAAGAAATACGGGAATTGAACTGGTGAATGCGCAGCAGAAAAATTTAAAAACTTTTGCAGTTCTAGTCTAAGGACATGTTTACATCTTATGGTCATATTAAGAAGCCAAAATACAATTTCCGATGTTTTGCTGATTTTAGCCTGGGCCAGTCCCTTTAAGTATAGGTCTAGTCTTATAAAATATTCATCATATGTAGGCCTACTAACCGCAAGATCACGGGATGGCGCCTGGAGTCTAAATATCTAGCACAGCCCGGGCAGAAAAACTGGCTTTAGTGTAGATGTAGAACGTCTCTAGCCCCAGTGGCTGAAATAGGTTTCAGCCACAGATTGACCGTGTACAAAATCGTGGGATATTTTTTTGGGAAAAGTCGGGGAGTAATCAGGTCAAAAATAGTTTTTTTAGAATCAGTAACATTTCAGTTCCATGCCCGCATGCTCAGCTCAGAGGTCGCACAGTCATTAAAAAGTTATGGACATTTTTCGGACCTTGGGGTCGTGATCGATCTCAGTCACCGCCATGTTGGATTTTTCTGGTAAAGCAAATATACATCCATCCACAGCCTCGGAGAGGACGACACGGCAAGAACGTCTCATGTGTTCTTAGCTTCATCTCGCTGGAATTACCGTTTTATTTAGTTTGTTGAAGTTACAGGGATGGGGATGTACTTGGTATAGGCTATTATACTTTAGATTGAAATGATAACTAACCTATTTTTTTTGTGCTTATTATAACATAATACAGTTGCGAACAGTAGCCACACGCAGACACAAGACGTTTAATCAATGTCGGTTTAACTAGCCAATGCATGCATACATTAAAGACGAGAACCCCTGAATACTTACGGTATCTAATATTTTTATTGTCATTCATTTTCTTGGACACAATGTTCTCCTACTTTCAAGCATATCTACATAACCAAGAATTTATAACTGTTATAAATTTTTGATATAACTGACTAACGTTTTAAAAAAATATTTTACTGCTACTAGACACATTCAGTCGATACATCAGATACTTTAAGTGACAAAATTTAAGTCAGATAGAAAACAGTCATTGAGGTCCATTAGACCAAACATCACCCCATAAAATGGTATATCCTTGTTACACGATAAATGAAATGAATCGGGCTTTAGGCCACCTTTGTGCACATATAGGCTAAACTGGGCCAGGAGAACCTCCTGAGGATGGTGAGATGATTGAGATGACACTGTCCTCCAGACACAGGAATCGAAATTCGAGCCCTGGCGGTCTGAGGCCGAGCACGCTACCTCTCGGTCACGGAGGCTCCCCACAATACTAACTTTCACACGTGGATGGGGAAGAAACAATTTTGTTTCTTTCAAACCGCCGAGACCGGGAACCGAACCCCGGACTCTGGCGTGAAAGGCAGCGGTGCTAACCACTACCCTAGGGCCCCCGCCCTGTTACACGATAGCTGATGTATATTTTTTTGCGGATTTCTGCTAATTAAAAAATACCGTGCAAGCACCCAAACACCATCCTGTAATCTTTTGTTGTATTCGTTCTCACTTTAGTGGTAACTACACCCTGCTAGATGACAGGATGTCAAACACCCCTCGGCTGATGCAGTGACTCAAAATGTCCACAAAACTGACACAACTGCTTCCAATATGTTATGCCAATAATAGAAGATCATTGACAAAATCAAGATAACCGCTATAGCCCCGGTTTGGATCGCATATGCCAATAGACTCGCAGACCCTGAAAACCTATAAATGCCAGGTTTCAATTAGGCATTTAACTAAAAATTATCAAAAAAAATTGAGTTGCCAGCTTGCGGCCATTTTGATTGTTGGTGGAAAGCAGAAAATCTAATCAGGTCATCCCCACACTCATGAATAACCTCACATGCAAAATTGTAGAGATCAAATATTTTTTTTTTCAAATTATCACGTTGACAAGACTTTTAATCTTCGACCTTGACTTTCACCTATGACACTAAGGGGATAACAATACCTAATTAACAAGAATTTTTTTAATTAAAACATCAATATGGCCGCCATAGCCTCGTTTTCGGTCTCCCATGATTCACATACCCCGAAAACCTAAATATACCAGGATTCAAGGGAATTCCGGTAAAAAAATAAGTTGAAAATGCAATTTTTATTTTATTTTATTTTATTATTAAATTTCTAAAATTTAGAAATATAAATTTATTTTTAAAAGTCACAAATTTGTATCGAAGCTGCCTAGTGTCTCATCATTTTGCTCTAGTGAAAAATTGGTAATGATTGGCAAAGCACAAACTGATGTGTTTTATAACATTTCAGCAGCCATTTTACGTATGTCTCGGAGGTAAACTGATCCAAGGCAAAATGTCCCGATATAAACTGATGGACTTGAATCACTTTATATATACCCGGTGACGGTTGTAACCATGTACCATATACCATATATTTAACTTTCCCAAATTGACATAAACAGGAAAAAATAGAATTTTGGACTTTGATCACTTTACCTCTGAGCCATTCATCAAGTGGGTGAAAATAATTCAGATTAGACAAAATGGAGGTCAACGATTTTTAAATTGGCACTGAAAGAATTAAAATATCTATACTAGCCGTAGACCCATAGCATATAGGTATTCAAATGAATTAGAAAATGTTATAACTAAGCCATTTCTGATGCTTTCCAATTGAATAAACCCTTTGCTATCCATGGTTTACATAAAACATATTTCAGCGCCTTAAGGGTTAAAAAATAATAAAATATGTGTAGACTAAGAATATAATGCAAAAAAAAGTCAAGGGGGATTGAATGTTACAAGCTGTCACCCATTTCTATTTCGTTCCAGGGTCCATACTGGTCAATTTAAGCCCATATGACACTTGATATTTCGATTTTCCTCATAATTATGACCTTTTTTCTGAAATTAGCTGATTAGATGAAAAAAAAATGAAAATGTGAATTAAATCAAATCTAGAATTACTAAAGCCTTCATAAAAGTATCAAAATGTGCAGATTAATGAACCACATTATATCATTGAACTTTATTTAATAATTTGTTGCTTTTTGTAGTGTAAAAGACCAAAAAAATAACAACAAAAAACAGAAAAATGTGTAATTTCATGAATATCACTTAGAAAAAAAAACTTGAAACCTGACTAACATGGTTACATGCTGTGAAACATTTAAATGTTTTGCCAAGACCCTTTCTGGGTAAAAATAGGCAAAACGACCCTTGATATTTAAATTTTTCTCATAATTATGACCTGGTTTGTTAACTCTTTAAGTGCTTCATTACTACTTAACATTTTCCTTTCATTTGAAGTTGGCATTGCTCACGCAATTGCCAACTTCAAATGAAAGGAAAATACCTCCTCACTTAAAAATTAAACCTGCTAAATTTCACAATGGGGGCTTTACTCAAGATTTATACATGCATATTTGTTCAATTTCTGTCAAATTTTAGTTGTGGAAAAACAGTATGAATGCGCTTAAAAGCGTCGCCCGCACTCAAAGGGTTAACGTGAATTCATACGATTTAACCGATTGTCCATCAAAAGCAACAAAATCATCAGTATAATATTCACCAGTGTCACGTGGACACAGCCCAATAGGTCATCCATGCAGTTGAAATAACTTTTGTTGGTTGAAAAAACATAACTGCAGTAGATTTAAAACAGCAAATCATATATTTGTCCAATGTTCCTCATCCTTGTGTTTGATTGTTAACATGGCATATACCTCAGTCAAACTTGAATGTAGTCGTGGGATCTCAATGGCCCTCAGAGGAAATAAATCCAATAACTGGCTCTCACATTTGCAGAGCCCAATTCATAAAAGAGCTTCAAGGGGGGGGGGGGGGGGGTTCGGACACATAGAAGTCTCTGCAATAATATCTTAGTGGTTTCCACATAGGTAAGAATTTTATAAAAGGCATAGGACAGAATGTTACCACTTACTGTAGGTCTACACGGCATTTGGGTTAAGAACTCCATATGTGGGCATGTATTTTACAACATCAAAAAGCAAGAAATGATTAATTAAATTGTAATAATATGACGCGACTTATTAATGTGCACATTTTGACACTTTTATGAAGACTATTTTAAATAAAATATTTTTTAACGATTTTGTTGTTTCCGATTATTCGGCTTTATCGTATTTACTCAAATTTACAAAATAGGTCATATTTATGCGTAATATCAAAATATCGAGAGTCAATTGGGCTCATATGATGTGGTTCATTAATCTGCACGTTTTGATACTTTTATGAAGGCTCCAGTGAGTCTAGATTAAATTCAATTTTAGATTCAATTTCGTGGGCTTTTTTTCATATTTTATAATCGTCTAATTATTCGGTCAAAGGATTTTTTTAATGTGAAATCATCATAACTGTCTTAGTTGGCTCTTTCTGATTTATTTGAATACCTATATTATGGGTCTACGACCATTAGAAATATTTTTAATCTTACAACGCAGGGATCGACTTTGGTCGTCAGAATCTGACGTCTATTATAGACGTCATATTCTGACGACTAAAGTCGATGCCTGCATGCGTTGTAAGGCTTAAAATACTTAGATTGGCATATATTTGTATTCAAGTAGGACAAATTAATGTCAGTATTGCTTACCCACCTGAAGTTGTGGATCGCGGTAGCGAGACGCAACTTCAGGTGGGTAAAGCAATAAATTATTTAATTTAGCCCTTTGAGAGTTCATCAATTTTCCCACACGTACACGCGGAGACGGTCCAAATTATAAATAGAGGATACAGACGTGATGAACTGCGTGTCCGACCGTCCACGGTTGACCCAGTATCATGTGTGGAGCTGCGCATGCGATCCTTGTCTCACAGCCAGAGAGAGAAAGAGAGAGAAAGGCAATTTCAGAGGCGTCAGATCCGTTCAAATAGTACCACTAAAACCGACTCGCGAGACGATACAGGAAATCAGTGTCTAGCTCTGCTTTCAGATGAAGCGTGACTTAGAAGCATGTGGCCCAGGTGCATTCACAAGAACATAATTATCCCTCTACTTTTTTATCGTGTTACATTGCTTTCTAGTCAAGTCGCTAAAAGCATACGCTTGTAGAACCTGGAAAGTGATTGAAAAAATATCTTGTATTTTCATGATATAAGTGGCATTCTTTCAAAAGGGTAGGTAGCCTACGTATTGACCCTTAAAAGCGTTTAATAGTTATCCTTTACAACGCTGGAATATTTTTGTATAAACAAAGGAGACCAACGGGTTTTTCTCAATTTGAGATCACCATAAATGTCTTATAGTTAGCTCTGTCCGCTTCATTTGAATATCTATGTTATGGGTCTATGGCCAGTAGATCTATTTTTACTCTTTCAGTGCAGGGACCGTCTTTATACGTCTGAGTCTGACGTCTACAGACGTCAGATTCTGACGTATACAGACGGTCCCGGTACTGAACGGGAGAAATAATTTAAATTTTCGCCCTCTATGGAATTAAATAAAACAACTCATATTTGTTTAAATCATTTGCAAATCTATATGTTTAAGCACTCGTTTCATTCCCAATAACTGCGATATTCTCAGCTAATAAAAGAAAAAGTCGTGATAATCGCTTTAACCCTTTACCCGCCGGTGTCGCATATATTCGGGGTTTTTTTTTATTACCACATTAAGTACCACCTTTTAAACATGTTAAATATAAAATGTGACATCAATCAGCAATATTTGAAAACAGTTGACCTCCATTTTGTCGAATCTGAATAATTTTCACTCACTTAAAGTTGTGGATCGCGTCAGCGAGACACAACTTCAAGTGGGTGAAAATTCAGATTGAATATTTTGGCGGTTATTGGGTTAACGGTTTAGACCCCGGCTATATATCGGATTTTTTTCTGATGTCAGTTGCCATGCTTAGAAAAATAATGCATATCCAGAGATTTAAACATTTTTTATTCTAGTAACTATTTTTTCTGCTATCGTTCAATTTAAAAATAAAAGAGTGAACTAAAGTAGGCCTCTCCCCGAAAGATATATTACTACATGTCACTCCTCATAGCAGAAGTGCGCCAATGTATAAACCAAATAAAAGATAACGTTTAATCTATTTCTATATTTCTTATAAAATTACGTTGAATATGAATATTTGACAACTTTTTTTAAAGATTCACACCTATTTCTTCAATTGGAAATGGTTGATATATACATTTTGTTTCAGAAACTGTCGTATTCTAGTGGTATGTACCTACGCATTGACTGGGTGGACAATAATGTAAATACAAAACAAAACAGGTTGGCATAAACAGGCTGGCATTAACAACATATTTGTAGTTGCACTTCATTAGCCATAACTGGGTTGAGGATTATGTCATACATACACACATATTGTGATTGTTAAAAAAAATAACAAACGCACATAGTGAATGTTGCCAACTTCATCATTTTACAGGTTGATACATTTTGCAATTAAGTTATTTTTGGTCATTTTATGTGTACTTTTGTTTTGATTTTCAAGAGTGTCAAAGTCTACTGTTTTCACAGAATGACCAATTTACTCAAATTACGAAACTGTATGGTGACATTCTCACATTTTCATATACCAGGCTTTCAATAGAAACACAGCACCACTTTATGGATATATTTGTGAAAATATTGAATATGCTTGAAGAAGCCGAGAAATGCCACTCGTTAATTAATTAATTATTAAAGATGTATCTGTCGGCTGTTTTGTCGTGGGTCACTCGCAGTAGCATCCAGATGTTGCACTGCCAAACAGATGATTCGCGCATTGCACTTGTGGCCATCAGTACGATTGCTGCATTCATGAAACCTGAATCCGTAACTTTACCGTCTCATCTGTTTAGGAATGCTGCTGTTATGCGATCAAGGGATGTAAACCGGATTAGTCACCCTTGGTGTTATCTTGTCGTGGCATATCAGTGTCGCTAACCCTTACTGAAATGTGTTAGTATAAACCGTGGAAATCAAAGGGTTTTTTCAATATGAAATCATCATAAATACTCTTCCCGATTCATTTGAATACATATGTTATGGGTCTACGACCATTAGAAATATGTTAATTCTTTCAGTGCGCGAAGATCGTCTTTATACGTGAGAATCCACGTCTGTAGACATCAGATTCTGACGTATAAAGACGGACCCCCGCTGAAAGGGTTAATTGTTCACCTGTCTTCTGGTAACTACAGTTCTTGCCACACCACTTCCCAACGTATGCCAATGGTAATTTGTGATTTCGGACCTCTATCATATCAGACTGGTGATTTCGGACGTCTATAGGTGATTTCGGACGGTCTGTGGTAAAATCGGAAGGTTACTTCGGACAGTGTGCGATGATTTTGGACGCCCAACATGGTATTCTTTTACATGACTCTTTCTGTACTAATAATTATCGGTAATTTCGGACGGTGTTTTTGAACGGTGCTTTCAGACTTGCTCTGATGCTACCAACAGGTCGAATCTGCCACTCATACAGTATCAGAACCGAACTTTCGCTGGCATTGGAGATGAATTGAATGTTCTTTTACATTCTCTAGTGCGGGGCCAAACGGCAGTATCTGCATACTTTATAAGTGGGCAGTTGCTACCTTTTGGTTTTGCATAATTCAGTCATAACAAGTTAGTCTACAGTTTTGTTGGGACAACCGTTTTTACTATTTGCCGTGTATAAATCTATAATGTTTGTGGGTATACGCATAGAGTCATTCATCTGTGTATGTAAAGATTGTTGTTTTGATCATTGTTTTATTATATGTTTCATAATCATTGACCCTACTTAATTTAAGAAAAAGCATTTTTTTCTTGTGTTAAAGGTGGCCATAGTGGTAGCGACACTTGTGTTGTTTTAACTATGGTCTCCTGACTGTTATTCTGTACATTGTAGCGATAGTGTATATACTTTGTTTGGTCAAATAAATTCTTCTTTTTCTGTGGAGTCATATAATATAAAAATTACTCATCCATGGATACGATGGAAAGGTGCGGTGTCAGCACCTGTACACCCAGCAAACACGACACGCTGGCCCAATGTTTTTATAATGTTGAGCCAGCGTCGTTGACGGTTGGCCAACATTTCAACAACAATGGGCCAACGTTTCTTAGAGATTAACTCCTGACATTGTCCCTGGGTGATTAGTCTAATAACAGAACATTTAGTTGGCCTATGTCTAATTCAAAGAAAAAAAATCACTCATTTATGAACTATATATTAACTATAAAAGTATATACGAATTATTGAGTTACAAACATGGACGTACAGGAACGGACTGTCGACTGGCGCGAGATGGTCTTGAACTTATGGCTCGCATGCGCGGCTAGGAAAAGCGATAACTGTTTTCCAAACTACCTATATATTGAATTGAATACATGTATAGACGTCAAATCATATCCCAGCAAGCACAAAACATTTGTATAGCATTTTTGCAACGTCGACCCAACGTCTTCGACGTTGGTCCAACATTTGTATGTTATACAAATGTTTTGTGTTGGCTGGGTATGTGCTGCCGAGCTGCTTGGTGTATTGGACATGGTGTGCATACATCTATGATCCATATCCACACATGTGCACGCACTGACCGGTCGCACATTTTCACGGGAGAAGCATACTTTATGGGCTTGGATGTTTTATTCTTGTTGTAATAATTAGATACTTTTGATAATGAAGCAGAAGCAACTATTATATTTTATTCATTTATCGTATACATTTGTTTCTATTTGAAAGATATTGATGTTACTCATTAATTTGACTGTGATTGAAATTGTGATCAACACAGTGTTAATATACCAATGAAAACGATCAAAAAACACATGGTTGATAGTTTACAGCGGAAGTAAACCATCCCTTCTCTCTCAAATTTTCGTGGACGGAATCTCTCACACAATCAATCAGTGTTGTGAGATTTAAAATTAGCTGTCCATGCTCTCCATGTCTATGGTTACAAATAAACATTAAAATATAATAGGATACATATAAAAATGAGACAAGAAAAATTGTAAAAGTCTTGCTTCAGTTCATACATCATACCGTTTGAAATCACCGACGAATTCACCATCCGCTATCACCGATATTATAATTATGCCTACGGTATCATTGGTACGGCGAGACGGGCTCATCTCAGCACAAGTCACCACATCAAACCCGAGCCTCTAGTGTAGGCTCATATGTCACATATAACACTTTTCCAAGATAGCCGCCAAACTATATAAAAATAAACATATTTACGAATAATTTTGCAACTACATACGCTAGAGACATAAATAATATGTCTATTCTTATGTTTTCAGGTATGAGAAAGCCAATTCTTTCCTTTGTTTTTAGAAAAAATATTTTAAAGTCTATATTTATGCAAATATGAACCAAAACAACAGGATATCGCAGTGAGACTGCGGCTAACATTGTTTTGGCTGATAGCTTTTTTTTCTGTTTTCATTATGCTTGGCTGTCCCCTATGGTGATATCTGGGCGGATGTGGAGCTCTTATCCTTGTGGATGTTTTGTAAAACATGAAATTCAAAATGGCTGCCATGAAATCAATAAAGTTATATTTTGAGCAACAAACCATAATATTTTTATCAGGAACTACAATAAAACAAATCCTACCATCATTCGACATCATTATATTGCCTAAAATGCTACGATAAGCTTTATTATATATATTCCCGAGTAAATTACATACCGGCACATCTACTCATTATATGCGTGGAGTAAGCCTACACATAACCCATAAACATAAGTAACTGCGTGATAGGTTAGAATATGAACCAAGCGTAATTGTTCAGATACACTGAGGGTCCCCTTCCGATGGGTGCTTAATAATATCATTTCAATGTCAAATCAAAGAAAATCTTGAGAAATTAATTCCAATCTGGTATATTCTGCGCATAATTCTGAATTGCAAGACGTCAAATGCGCAACTAGCACTTCTGGAGACCAAAAATGCTAAATGATGTCATGTCACATACTAAAATAGAAAAGTGGAAGAATAACTGAACTATTTGTCATATTTACACAGATCAACATATGCCTACAGGTATTAATAACTCGGTGCTATATATAGATTATTTACAAAAGGTCAAGAACAACGTCATACCATACTGGGTTTTTTATCACACCCGTCCTCAAGCACTTGCACAATTTCACGCAAAAAAAAGTGATGTTTTACACAAAAATGGAAAGGGGTATTCTGAAGAAAATAAAGATTTATATCGGTCCGGGTTGCAGAGTTGGCCTTTACAGTAGCAAACACATATCATACCAAGGACAACCTAAGGTCATTGCAAAGTCTAATAATAGCTCTTCGTACATAAAACAATTAATACGCAATTCTGGCATTTAGTTGTCATACAATCTAAACTATCCTCCGCAAAAAGTATTTTTTTCATTTGTAGCATACAATTCATTCTTGCAGCTAGTCCTACATTTTTCTTCAAATTTGAAAAACTAACATTGGTCATATTATTATAGTTATGGCAAAAGGCGGCAGTACCATCTGGATCTTGCATTGCTTTTGTGAAATTCCTGGAATATAAGTTAAGAACAGGCCTAATGTCTCCTTGTGGCACGTATGTCTGAAACATTTACTCAACATTTAGTGTGTTTGAAGTTAAAATAACCTTAACGGTGTATGGGTCTGGCCTTGAGTTACTTAGCGTTAGAGTTACTGCCCTGCTACGATAAATCATATTAATTTATTGCAGACTATTATTCATAATAAATAAATGTAAGGTACATTATACATTTTGAATGAGAGTTAAATGAGTTAATCGGAAATGAAAGAAAACTAATCTGACATGAAAAAAAATATTATCTCAAGAGCTATTATAGCTATGATCATGATTGTCTGAAGTCATTATCCTTAAATTTTGAATTTTATCATATCATTATGTGATATACGTTGTGTCAATAACTTTATAAAAACTGTTATCGTTACATTTAATTCAATGATACCTCAATATTACACTAACAAATAATACAAGATGGATATAAAGATGCAGTTATAATATGTAATGGCAAAACGTGTGTGAAACGAGAATCCAAAATACGTAGTCGAGGCCTTTTTTTAAGAGTTGAGCCGGAGAACCACTCTCAGAAACACTCTAAACATACTTTGTTTTTAATTATCTTCTTTTCGATATATATTTAGAGAAAGGATAGTTCCGAAAATATATAAATATAAATCACTGATTAGTCAATCATTGCATGAATCTATACACATATAATGATGCTAGTAACATAAAATAAATCAAGTTACATGTTTTCGGAGTGGTAAGCATAACAGTTTAAAAAGTTTTGTCATATTACATTCTTTGACTGCTAAAATTTAAAAAAAAATTGTAACCTCTACGTGTATTTTGTGGGAGCATTCTTAAAGGTTCAAAAATGTAATATTGACGTTTGAATCACAGATTTTTAAAATTTCCACACTATCGTTATATATTGAAGTTTACTTTGTGCTAAAATGTAATTTTAGTAACTGCCTTTGGTATTTCCTTGCATTGAAGATAATGTTTAAGTAATATTAAAAAAATGGTAATCAATTGAATAACATATCAGAAATCCGTTGATAATATATATTATCGGGGTGGGAGGGGCGTGAAAATAAATGGGTGAATACGTAAACGAATGACACTTTTTTGCACATATAAATTATGACTAAACTGGACCAGGATAACTTTCCGTGTACATGGTGTATTAGAGCTGTACCGATTTTTGTATACGGCGGGAGCTCATTGGGTGTCAACTTGATCACTGAAGTTAAGCACCGCCGGACCCGGTCCATAAGTGGATGGGTGAGTTACCGACCGTCTGGTTCTACCAGGTGCCGTATACACTATCGTGGGGCTCAGAGAACCACGTAAATCAGATGGCTCGTCTGACTGAACTAGACTTGGACGTAAAGAACCTCAATGGACGTAGGCGCAGTTTCCATCCGGCGAGACCCCAGAAAATCCACAATGTGTGAGTACTTTGCACATAAGGCGAATTTGCTTGGAATGGGAATAGCTTGATGCGCCTCCATGGCAGCTCAGCTGTATATCTCACAGGAGACTGAGTTTGAATTTGAATGATAACAGGCCTTGCTAAGTTACTCTCGATGTTCAGCGCTCTGAACAGCCTCCGGCTGGATACATGCGCTATATAAGATTTCATTCATTTATTCATTCATTTCTGTATTTTCAAGAGGTGACAATTGTGGTATATGTAAGGGTATGAAAATCACACGTACTGCATATTCAAGGGTCAATAAAATAACCCAGCATTTTTTTATAGAGCAATGTGTCTATTCAGAAAGGGTGTGTTATTGTCTAAATCTGTGTAGGCCTATTAAATGGTATGTTTACGCCAGAAACTGTATAGGGCCTAGTTATTTGCGGCAAAATCTGTATATTCAAAGGTATATTCAAAGGCCACAAATATATATTCAAGACTAATTTGTCAATCAATCAATCAATCAATAAAACTTCTATAGCGCCTATATCATCAGCGGACCGAACTCAGAGGCGCACAAATCCTTAGCGTGATTATCTGTCATAATCGAGGCCAAAGCAGGTTCGTCAACAAGGAGCCGGGCTGCTGAGGGACTAGGGTGGAAAAGACAGGTCAAATAGATGAGATTTAAGTAATTCCGGAATGTTAAGATTGTTTTTGCATAATGTCCCAGTCACACTGTCGCGAATCATGATGGCGAACTGATACGGATGTGAATCCGTATTAGATCGCCAGCTGATTCGCCACTGTCGTATTGTTCTGTGCTAGAGCGTGTCAATTCTCCAAAAAAATCACACGGTTCTCAACGGTTCGCCAAGCCGATACGGATGTTTCAAACTGTTTAAAACATCCGTACTACCAATACGAATGAAGCCCATTCGTTGTAGTTCCTTACAGTTAGTAGCAGTTCGCATCGGTTCTAATCAGTTCTTTGCACTTTGCACGCATTGGAAGAGTCTGGCGATGAGCAAGGAATCAGAAAAAACTGACTAGAACTGACTCGACGCAACACGGTACAGATATGGTTGTCGTTGCTTGTCGTGCTGAATCGTTGCTATTTACGGCCTGGAGATACGATGCAGTACAATTTACATCACGAACTACAAAGGATAGCTACGGATTGCAACGTTGCGCAACGATGGAGTGAGACGAGATCCGAATAAGGTAGAACCCAATGCGAACGACGGCGATTCACAGTGAATTAATGCGAACCAGGACGTTACCAATACAATGCAGAACGTATGGGGTAGTCCAGCAGATTTGTGACAAAAAGGCTCAGTTAGTGATAAAAGTACCAGAATTTGCATATTGATAGTTCATTATATACCAAAACATATTAGCTATGGACCCAATCTCAATTTCCATTTTTTTAGAATTGGCGGCCATTTTCCAATATGGCCGCCAAATTTTACAATTTTGACAGTAGTTCTGGTCTTGTTGTATCAATATCGGAATACAAATCCAAGAACACATTCTTATGAGCCCACAAAATCAAAGTAGTGATGTCATAAATGAATTAGAATTATTAATATAACACCAAATTATGTTTATTTAATGAAAAATAATGCAAATGCCTTCAAAATAGTTTACGCGGAGACGCAATATTTACCGGATAGCTTTAAAAGTAAAAAAATCACACAAATTTATAACTACAGTAAAACATTTAGTTCAAAAAGAATTATTTTTATTATTTCTATCTAGGTACACAAAACATTCCTATGATATTATGTCTAAAAAGTTTATTGAAGACTCAGTTTCAATAACAGCTACCCATGAGACTTTAAAAAAGGCAGGAATACTTGCTGAGAATAGCAAATGCACGAGGTCTTAGCATATTGACAATGACAGCACCATCTAACAGTAACATATCAACATCTGGTCTGTCTGTTTGTGAAGGAGAAACTCTCTCAAAACATTATAATATATATGATTTTGTTCCTGTACGTATGTCCCCATAGGTCGAGAGCAATGGAGGGAAATCTTGGTTTTCGTTACTGAAGAAAGTAACCAAATTACCGTAACGAACTCGACAAGAGACATACATTAGACAGAACAGTGACACATTCTGTTTTTCTAACCACAAAAATTGCCCTTCTTGAAATCAGCTGCTACATCAGGATGACACTCTTTGAGCGACATCATGTCGCGTATATGCACAGGCAACCAGCGAGTATAATTAGGGTGATCAAGTGCGAACATCAAAAGAGCTATGTTTTGCAGTACCTGGATGTACAAGTGAAAGTCCCCTTCTCTTAATGATCTGACAAACACAAGAACGAACTGATAACTGAATCTCGAGTGTCAGACTTCAGAATTTAAATTGTGGATTTTCGTCTTCTTTCAGTTGTCTCCACTCGTCAAAATTATCAGCAAGATCATTATGTTCTTCAACATATGATGAGTAATCCTTTTGCAACAGAGTGTAAAGTGCTGCAGCTGTGACCTGGTTTGATGTCTTGTTCTGGATACATGCGACGCCTTTACAAAAGAATCAGCCTTTCTAGGAGTTGCTATGTCATCTTGAACAAGAGCTGCTGTCCATCCACTGCTGTCCAACCATTTTCCAAGTGCTTTCCAGGCAGCCATTACTATATGAAGCCCGCAGAGCATGATAACATATAAATCCTCTCCATAACTGTTAGGACTGATCCACTGTATTTTCTTCGTTATGTCAAACAATGGCTGATCACATGCCATGACCGGAGTTTGTCCAGTACTGGACATCCATTAAATCACGGGACATGGCTGGTGATGCAGCTTGCTCTTCAAACAAAGGAAGCAATGATGAAATAGCAAGGTTTAATTCACTTGTGCCTTTCTCGTGATGTACATGGAAGGCAAACCATGATAGATTCATATCATCTGAATCACTATCTAGGCAGAATTCATGTACTTGAGCCAGCCATCTGAAACAAATATGTACCACCTAGGAATAGCTTAATATAATCAACAGAACGCCTACATAAAGGCATAATGTATGGAAAATTGTATTTCCTCTCACCTGTGTTCCTTCTGCATTGCTGATACAGCTTGATCGCCATGACTGATTAGAGCACTATTACTCTGTCGAACTTTGGCTTTATTCTTGGGCAGAACCAGTGGTAAAACATTTGTGTACTCTTCTGGAAGTGGCGCTTTTCTTAGTGAGACGAGCAAACATGTGATTCAATTATCCTTGCCTTATCCGGGATTTGTGCGGCATGGATGCTGGAATGAAGATATTGCTGTTCCATGAAGAGCTCCAAGGGTTGTTTTTGATGATGGGTTATGATCTATATTATCATATGCAGCTGTTGTAAAAACTCCATGTCGGAGTTAACGAGGACAGACTACACCTTCTGATTTGTAAAGTTCAGATACATCATTTCCCAGATAAGCTGATATGCTCAAAACTCTGTCATAAAATGATATGATACTGATAATCCAAGGTCGTAGAATTTATCAACCAAGCTACAATTGCGGGTTTCACCATGTAACGAAAGCCCCACATATATTGGAAGAGGTGGCTCTCTCATGGTGTTGTGGTATGTTCCTGTTGCTTGCGATGACGAAAAGTGCTGTTATAGAAAATATGCTGATCAACACTAAAAACGGCTTGAATCTCAAATGAATTATTTGTCTGTGTTTGAATGTTTAATCCTCCTAGTACCATTCCCTCTAATGTTCTCAAAGATTGAGAAGTGCTTTCCAATGACTTCTGACACTTCGACTCTGTACTAAACATGTCCCGCCGAACAATCTTCGCGGCCTTCGACAAAATCCAGGCTTCGTCATCAAAATCGCGTTCATATATATGTATGCTTGTCGTAAGGCGGCTCACACGTCTTTGCTGAATGCTAGGAGAACATCTCTACCTTCTCTGTAAGCTTGACGATCTTGTTGATGTGCTAGATTTCTGGTTTTTAAGTGAGTGTTATTAAAACTATCTGAAACATCAGCTCCAATCAGTTTTTGACGAGTTTTATATAGTCTTGCTAATTATGCTAATCTAAATACGGGGGCTGCGTCACTTTCGATATGTATATCCTTCATGAAAGCAATCAGCTCAGCCAAAGCGATACCTTCAATCCGTTGTTGGCCTTAATTCTTATCTTTGTCTATGTTTTTAGCTCTGGCTCTGGCTCTATTGTACAACGCTACGAGACAAGCTTGATGATAGACGACATTTTGTGAGATCATGTCACCAGCAGCAAGTTTAATTGCTAATAGTGTCTTGTAGCTTTTTGGTGTCAGAAGACCTGCTTTTCCGTTTTTGTGACTTAGAAATCTATCTATCCAGCTTTCTGCAATTCTTATGCCATTTGGTTTGATTATCAACAAGTGTTGAGGCTATTCCTTTGCCTTCGTCAAAAAACGCCATATTCAATGGCATTGGTGGAGACTTTATCTCGTCAAATTCTTGAATTGCTGAAGCTGCTTTTCCATATGTCTTTAGTGGATCTATATACGAACGCTTTGTCCCCAAAGGCCACTGCAGAGCCCCGTCTTTGTTATCTTGACAAAATATACACTTATCCCAATCCACAGATTCATTGATTGTGACTTTTGTGGCTGGTCTACAGACATTTTTTGTCAAACGTAATAATGTAGTTATTATTAAGAAATTTATTTTGCAGGAGAAATACTTGATGTAAAATATTTGTATGTATTTCAAAGTTGGTTTAATATATAAAAATAAGTCAAAAAGCAGTTACTGCTTTTTCGCCAATCGATGCTAAAAATGGCGGCCATTTTGGATTGCACAATGTTTTATCAAAAATTTATTAAAATTGTATTGTTATTTATTTCAATAGATTTATTCTAAGGTGAATTACGGTCAAACAAAGTGTGTCTATTACCTGATTACAGCAGATAACATTGTTTTAATAATCATTAAAATATGAATATTTTCATTGAATTGGTCGCCATCTTGAAAATAGCGGCCATCTTGGATTCCACCGTTTTGACCATTTTGTCTACATGTATTTGTATGTGTCTCTGTGCAGCTTTATACATTCAATTTTAAATTATTTTTTAAATGATCACAATAGAATTTTGTGATCTTTTTTAAATTTGGCCGCCATCTTGAAAATGACGGCCATCTTGGATTTGTTCAACTTGGGTCCATAGCTAATTTCAAAGAGTATCATCTCAGCTAACTTTCTGGAAATTTTGGTGCTTTTATCACTAACTGAGCCTTTCGTCTGATTTTCGTCACAAATCTGCTGGACTAGGGTAGATTCGCATAGCGGTAATAACTGGACTCTTATATCATTTCAGTGTTGCCAGGGCAGACTATGATGATCATTGTGTTTCAAATAATGACCAATCCTCACACAAATTGCAACAGAATTTCTGACTGTTGTTTCCTACTCATAAATATGTCTCCTATAAACTCAAAAAGTCTCAAGAGATTCGAGTGGCGGGAAGTATTTTCAGCACTGTTTATTAACTTTACCTTTCAACATATTCGACAATTTTGATGGTGGGATGACGAGCCACTTTCTAGCAGTGTTATGTACGTATTTTAATAAAAAACTTGGTGCGATGTTATTATTGAGATTACCAGTGCCTTCTTAAAAGATTATATTATTTATCCTCATTATACGAATAATTATACCATCAATAACCCCATTTGTACAGTTCCAGATTGGTAAAAATATATATTTAAAAAAACTTTAAATATAGTAATTTTGATCCAAGTCGAAAACATATAAATTATATACATAAATGATACATAAATAGGTCTATAGATGTATATAGTTACAACACTTACAACAGTTATTATAGGCTTGCATTTTGTCTGATGACTAAATGAAAGCCTATAATAACTAAATCGGTGGATATTATGCATACTTTTCAGCACTGATATTTTTTAAAATATATTTTTATTACGCTATGAAGTGGGACTTTTTGGGATCAATTTAAAAATCGAAAGGATTAAAAATCAAGGAAAATAACTGGGTGCTAAAGATAGTGACTGTTGCTGCCAAATGCGACTTTAAGCACTATCTCAATACTGAAACTCCATAATGTATCTCTCCAAATATATTTTTTTCTTGACCCACTCTATTTTTCAACTTCTAGTTGACAGTTGTCGTCGTCTTCTTCTGCGACATTACATTTGTTCAGCAACTTTATATGTGATGTGTTTCTGGCACTCCGCTTTCTGTTTTCTCCTGTTTTTCTTTGTATGTTTTTTAATTGTTTTCATTTGCGGTAATATTCCTACTATTAATCCGCATATTCTATTACCTCGCTATATTTTCCGCTGATGAATTCTCAGTCTTTATCACTTTATGATGATACACTCCTATCTCCCTCTGTCTGTCAAGCAATTTGTTTTATTGTTTTATTAATTTTCTTTTGTTAGTGTTGTTACAATTTATTTCCCGGTACTGTTTTCCTTTGTTTTCCCATATTGTGGTTGCAATCATTACTCTTTTTATACCACAGCTCATTCTTGTTTCCTAGTATGTACCCCTCTTTGTTACCTTTACTTTATTCGCTGATGAGTCCCAAATTGTTTTTTTTTTGTATTTTATTTCCTTCTATAGTTAAAAGTCATCTATCTTTATATAGCTTCTTCTGTGACACCATTTTTTCTTATGGGATACCGTTAATGATCTATATTTGAGCACCGACTCTAATATAAATTCGGTCTTTTAAAAATTTATAACAAAATTCTAATTGAATAAATTTGATAAGATTGACTTCGAATAATAGTAATATAATTTTTAATATAATATAACACTGCACCAAAACTGGGCAAAGATTATGTTAATTTGATGGACAAAGATGACTGGCGATAAGACACGGATGAGCGCGACATTTTGTAGCCAACAGCTCATCCCTATTGAATCGCACTGGTCCTTTCCACGTCGTATCAGTTCGTACTGGTCCGTTCCAGGTCGTATCAGTTCGCACTGGTCATATCGGTTCGTATCAGTTCCCAGGCTTATTCGCATTAGCTCGTATTGATTCATACAACCTTTCGTATTAGTTCGTGTCAACCCGTTCTGATTTGTATTGGTTCTAGTTCATTATTCTTAGTTCTACTTGGTTCTTCGCAATTTTAACCGTATTGATTCTAGTTGGTTCGCTGTTCAATAAATTATCCACCTCAGGAGCATTTTCATTCTCCATGATTCGCACTCACATCCGTATTGCGCATATCGCCAGCATTCGTACTGGATCGCCAGTGGATTCGCGACTGGGCATTGGCACAGGCAGGGCGTTCCATAAGGCTGGACCAGATATAGAGAAAGCTCTTGACCCAGTCTTAGTCTTTATACGAGGAGCAACAAATCTATTCGAATTAGTGGAGCGTAGATATTTTGAGCATTTCGACCGAACAAGTAAATCAGCCAGATATGCAGATTGGTTTTCTTTCAGGGTTCGGAAAGTTATTGCGCATATTTTAAAATGAATGCGAAACTTGACAGGACGCCAATGTAATCGTTTTAGAATTGGAACGGAACGACTAAATCGCGGGGCATTGGTTACTACTCTTGCAAGGCAGTTTTGAACGCGTTGTAATCTGGCGATATCCTTTTCGGGCATATTGTGAAAAAGTGAGTTACAATAATCTAATTTACTACTGACGAGTGCCACTGCAATTTGCTTGGCAAGATCTAAGGACAGACTATTTCGAAATCGACGCAGGTCACGGATATGATAGAAGCATGCCCTACATGTTTGGGATATGTGTTTTCGGAAATTCAGGCTACTGTCGAATAGTACACCAAAATTTTTAGCTGATGTAGATGGATTTGTGTCTTGACCTAGAAGTAAGTTTTGTTGTTGGCTAAAATCGAAAAAAAAACAGTTTAAACTGTTTATTTCTAATCAGTTTTCTCGTCTTAAAAACTATACAAATGGATATATTATACATGTTTTTGTGTTCATTATTTCAAAAGTTATGGTGAAATAGATAATATCTTGGAAACATGGCGGCCATTTTGGATTTTGTCAATTTTCATAGATTTAAAGAGTTAGAAAAAAATGCAATCCCTTTTTTTCTCATCACCACTATGTTCCAAATGGGAATAAACAAAAAAATCACTTTTAACAAACATTTTGCACGAAAATACATAAGGGCATATACTAGGGCCGTGGTGGTGACGAGTACTGAGAACAGCCCATCTCGTCGTACCAAAGACGCAGTATTTTCTCGTACGAATATATGTCTGAAACGGCAAAATCAAACTGAGCAGTGAAGATAGGAGAGAGTTCGAGATAGGCTGATCTCACCAGAATGTCGTAGTGAGAACCAACAGGATGAGTAATGCGAGTGCGAGAATAGTGGTCACATAAAACAATGTTGTGTTGGGCATCTGAATTCACCGCACATCGTCCGAAATTACCGTTCGATATTACTGCAGGCCAAAATCAACGTCTGAAATTACGGTCCGAAATCACTGATAGGCGTCTAAACTCACCAAATCCGGGATGGTAAAGTTCCGAAATCACCGTGACTAGGCCCTAATACCATTACATGCAATCGTAAAAACATCTAAATGAAATAATCTAAGATTTTGTGACGTAATGGGCACACGACGTTGTTGCGACGTTGAATCAACATCATTGCAAATAACGTTGCTTCAACATAGCAACAATGCCGTGTGTCCAGCAACATAAAAAATATAAAAATATAATTTCACAATAACGTTGGTATAGACTGGTGGAAATCGGAGTATGAATTCTTACTCTGGGTGAGATGGTGCAATTTTTATAAAATGCTCATAAAAATGTTCATGGCAATTTTTTCAACAGTGCTGTATAATGGTAAATAATAATAACATTTCATTTGGTTCATTTTAAGAAATATTTATATGGCGTAGCCTTATAACCGCTAAGCACGACTAAAGTCGTTTTTAATCCACTTTATTGTGTCGAGATGAAACGGATTTGTTCGCTATGAGATGTTTTTGAAAGGTGGGATTGACACCAGGATATAGATGTAGGACTGCAATTACATAATTTAAGTTTATGAAGCAAAAATAATTACTTACAAGGTCGAGGGCCTTGCTAAGATCAAGCCGTACTAATCCAAAATAGTTTCCTGCTTCAACAGTTCAATAGCTTGGTATGTTTTCCCTGTTAAAATTATCAAAGCAGGATTAATTTTTAAGAAATCCAACTGGATATCAGTAATAGTAACTGTTTATGGTGTTGAAGATATACATCATAACCATAAACAGTTACTATTACTGATATCCAGTTTGGATAATAATTTATATATATATATAAGTGTAAAATACGTATTTTTCTAATATTTTAGACAAAAAGTATAGGACAGAGATATAAGACAATAGTTATTACATTTTTCTTCGTCTCCACTTTTGAAAAGTGGGACAATTTTTTCAACTTTCCAAAATAGGCTCCACATCTTATATAGTCTCCAGACTAACAATTGTTACGTTTGTCATAATAGGTGATAAGTTAAATAAATCTTTTTATAGATGCATTGAATATATGTATATAGGAACAACTAATTCAATACAAAAATAAAATATATAATTTTATTGCTGTGTAAAAGCCGATTGTCATAACTTTTATATTGCTCTGTAATTATTCATTTTGTTTTTCATACATGTATCAGTATATGGAAGAATAAATTCGCGTCGATTTATATGGATTTGAGCAATTTCATTATTATTATAATAGTGTATGCCATATTATCCAAGCATAATAATAATGAAGTCATAACTTATATAAAGTTATGTTCGAAATTGTATATTTATTTAACACCAATAATTAATATAATATATTTAATTTGTTTAGTGTACTTACAAATGATTTAATCGTATTATTATTTTGTATAAGTGAATAAATCAAATATAGTGATGTATTACCGCTATGTGCTTCCTCCCTATACAATATATATAAATCTGATGACTTTAACCCCATGGAACCACTTTTCTCGAACATGTTAACATCAAATATGTCACGCGTTTTGTTAGTGTATTTTTATTTCTATACTATATATATTAACCCTCATCTCATCATCTGTACATGTATCATCCATTTTTCATCTACAGTTTGAACTGTTTTAATGAATTAAAAAGTCACGTACTTGACCGTCCCGGTCAATAAAGTGACGTTAAGCAATATTTTTACTTACATCACCGCCCGATATCATAATCATGTATATTTTCTATTATATTGTATGTCATTGTTTTTAATTGTTGTAATGTTAGCATGGTTAGGGTGGCTCATTTGATAGCGACATGTGTTTATGTTTTAAAAGGAGTCTCCCTCACCATATTGTTTTTATCTATTTTGGTGAAACAAAGTAGTCTGTCTCAGCTGAGGTTTTGCAGCTTGGATTTCAACTGGCACGACGCAGGTACAGTTTAAGCGGTCGTCCAATATGCACCAAAATCAGTAGTACCAGACAGCATCATGGTACTGCTCATGATATTATGATTATAGCTATATCACCAGGTGGCGCTATCAGCCTGAGTACGACAGCGGGTGATTATTACTTTATGTGTGTATGCATAGTTAACCTTAAAAGCGTCATGTGCACACTACACAAATACATTTTCACCCACTTGAAGTTGTGTCTCACTAACGCGTCACACAACTTCCAGTGGGTAAAAATTACACATATTGCGTTTTAATTTGAGACGAAACATTTGTAAACAAATCATGTTTAGCCACTCATTTCATTCCGAATAATCTTTATTTTATCTGTTTGTAAAACAAATTAAAAACTACTATGCTGCCGAGCAAAGCCAAAAGGCAGTATCTGCTTACTTTACAAGCAAGCAGATACTGCCTTTTGGCTTTGCAAAGCAGTATAGTCATGATTAGCGGTGTAAAGTTTGAGGTCCATAACAAAAGTGGTGTGGTTTACCCTAATTGAACTCATTTTAAACGCCCCCCCTCCCCGCCCTAAGACTGATCCTGGGTAGGGACATGGGTCCATTATATTTGGAACAAGCAACCACTTTCATTGCAACCACATTAAATCCATTGTTTCACTATTTTGCATCCATGCATAAGTAATTATCGAATTGTGATAATATATAATACCTAAAATAATCGCAAAGAATCCATGAAATTGCAAAATTATTTTTTATTAACATCATGTACCACATGTCCTAATTAAATGACGTCAACATCAACGTTTGAAGGCTAGGCTTGTACCATCACCACAATTCAACATATTCATGTCAACACGTTCATCTGCATGTAGTCGCTTGTTGAAGTCACGAAGGGCCATGGTCCATGCATCGCCGTCGTTTTCTTGGAAAACTTTCCCGTTCCATATTACCTAAATCAGAATCGTTCGCAATATACATTGAAACACAATTGTCAAGCCACAAAACCTTCATTATAAAAATACATTATGTATTATTTACATTTACTATGTGACCTGCCACCCCGAAAGCGAGGGGAATGGGGACACTTTATTGTTGATTTTTGTTGCCATTTCAGAAACTGAGAAAAGAAGATTATTATTTTTATTGCACTGATCATTTTTGAACAAATAATTTAAAAATCGATGAAATACAAACTACAAATCACCCCTGGATATAGAAAAACGTAATATTCTCAACATTTTCCATTCATCACAATTATGCAAATGCTAATACACACTATGTTCTCCTTTTCATACAAATATCCGAAATAATCTGATAATGCAGACAGTTTAACAAAATCATTTATTAGGGTACGTGGACAAAAATCCTTTTCTCGAGAGAAGACATAATTTCGCAGCAAAATAGCTTGAAAACTTAATTAACTAAACCACGGCATAATACGTTGGAACCAAACAAATGTAAAGTAGAGTTTGTGAATTCCAAATTAGGTTGATCACAAATAAAATCCTTGATCCACTGTACTATTTATATCATCAATCCATAGCTGAACATGATTGCCTTTCATTAGTTTTTCTTTAAAATTGTAATATTAAAGGTGAATTTGTATAAAGTGTCTTCTGATATAGGCCTATTGATGTTAGCTTTGATTCTAACGGCAATCTTTTAAAAATCTTACACATGATGTATCACATTTAGTTCCAGAAATATAGTTTAATAATTAATGAATTGAAAATAGGATGGCCTACTGTAATTAATTATTAAACAAATCCAATATTTTACAAACACCTATTTCCAGTACTTTGCGGGCTCCAATTGCTCTGACAAGATTGGAAAGAAATTGAATTTGATCCGAAGAGCCCATGTAGACATTTTTCTCATGACATTTAGTGATCTGTAACATAAAATCACGAAAAATGTATGTGAGATACATTGTAACTTAAAATATTAATAATTTTCGTTGATTAAAAAATGTTATTTTGGAAAGTTTGACCCCATGAGCTTTCTTTATGTGAGCACGTAAATTATTTTGTTTATGCATGGCCTGGTTCGTATTACGAAACATAGTGTGAAACGTGAATAATTTGAATTGACTTTAAATGGCAGCCATTTTGCACTTTGCTAATTATGATGCCAAAAATCGATTGCAAAAAGTTACATCCACCCTCAATGTGATCACAACTATATGCATAGCATTTCTCTCACATGGATGCTACCTCCAGCAATGATTTCTAGGAGTCTTTCGTAATTTGCCACATTATGGTGGCATATGTCAGAAAATAACATATAAATAGGTTTGGGGGTCATGGTGTGTTAAACGAATTATTTTGTTTTTGACGTTTATAAAGGTCCCGTGCATTAGAAAAGTGCGGTGTTCATTGCCGCAAACTTTATTATGTTTAAATATGCAGATTAGCCGCCGTTATAGGAAACATAGTTTCAAGCAATGTCCCAGAAACCAATCAACGTGGTATCTAGCTTAATTAACACTTACAGCGCGGGGATCGACTTTAGACGTTAGAATCTCACGTCTGTTATGGTCGTATCCATAATATCAACGGTAAGTAACGTTATGAAATAATTAGAGGATACTCTAACATAATAATAATGAACGATATACTAACTTTGATCAGTTTTTTCTGGCATGGGTGAAGACGTAACGAATGTCGACATATATATTGATGAATAGGGTCGTAGGAATCTCCTGTTTTTTCAATTCGCTGGATTGACTCCCTCTTGCAATCAGCTGGAAATGCTATAAACACGGACATTTATTATATGTTATAGCTATGGACTGTATTTTCACAAAAATACTAGAAAAATGTTTATCCAAGCTGTTTGATTTATTTGTGTAAATGATGTGATTATATTCAAAGAAATTTTCCAGAAAAGCACAGAAAATCCGCAGGCCTACTTGGCATGTTATACATTTCTACTATGTGCTTAGTATAATATAGGCATGCATATCAGTCGCTGTCAATTTTAAAGTGCACGAAACAGTGTGTATATATTAAGACGTTATTATTGTGTTATTGACGATCAAAAAACATCATAGCGCACCCTTAGTGCTGAAAGGGTTTAACTGCAGTTAAACCCTTTCAGTACTAAGGGTGCGATTCCTTCAAACTTACTGGTTGTGTTATCACTGGCTGACATATTGCGCTCTTATCATCAAAATACTCGGCAGACTTGGTGCTCTGAAAACAAAATAGTAATATCGTTCAAAACGAAATTTCAGAGCATATAATTATAATCTTTGTTTTTACTTTCTTTTTATTTAGCTTTTGAACAGGCTTATAGAAATCCTCTGCAAGCTAGGCAGCAACTATATTCATATTCATCTATGTACAAAAGGTATTTAGCATAAAAGTATAAAAAATAATATACATAATAAATGTTTCCCGTGCCAAAACCAAGAAATATAACAGTTATAATTATAAAAATTTTAAAAACAATAAACACAGACATACGCCTAACCCTAAGGATGATATGTCAGGTACATAATAATAACTCCGATATATCATACATTGAGGAAAGTAGCCCATTAGCAGATATTATATATATTATACAGATATTATAGTGTAATGCTTTGTTATAAATATATTTATTCCCGTTGGATATGAAAGGGTGTATCTGCCACTTCACTCAGTGTCAGATACACCATTTCACGCTCCTCTTATCACCAGGACTTTTAAGGCACGACCAATGTCCCGTGGTATAGCCATGAGATCACATGGGTAAAACGTGAGAGAAGACGCAGAGAGAGGAGATGGCGACATATACGGCTCGCCTCTGACCTCAGCCTCTTTAAAGAACAGCGACGTTTAGTGTGCCAGATGCTAGAGAAGGTAAAAACTACCTACTACCACAACATAACTATGACCTTTGGCGACCGGGCCTTTGCTGCTGCTGGGCCACGACTGTGGAATGCACTGCCTGCAGAGCTAAGGAATATAACAGACTCAGATAAGTGTAGAAAGTTTGAAGACCCATTTATTTAGAGAATCATATGGTGGTCTCCTTGATGCCTCAAGTACATTTCTGCGCCCAGGAATCTAATGAGAAATGACGGCGCATTACAAATGTTTTTTTCTAATTTTCTAATTTTCTAATAATATCCAAGGAGACGATTTGTTAGCAGCAGGTCTTTTCACTCACCTATCATGTAGAAAACCCCGGTGCATATGAGCCCTGCAGAATATTATGGTGGTATGTGTTGTTTCGGTAATCAACTAATATTCATATACCGGGTAATTGTGGTAATTATTATTTAATGATGAATTAACATAGACCGCTATCACTTAATATACGATTTAGGTAATATATGTCTGTATCATGTGGGCTATTACCACTTTGACTCAGATGAGCATATCATTAAGGTAACAATAATGGCATAATTATATGAACCTCAATAACCCTTAAAAATAATATTGTTTAAATAATGGAGACCAAAATATTTTTAAATTTGAAATCATCATAAATGTCTACGCGTCATGACAGGGCCGCGAACTCATTCACTTGCGATGTCATCAGGGTAATAAATGTCATAGTTCTTTCTGCTTCTTTTGAATACCGATGTTACGGGTATACTGCCATTATAAATAGTTTTACTCTTACATCTGACGTCCACGGGGTCAGATTCTGACGTTAACCCTGCAACCGCTGTTACCGTTGTGGATCGCGGTAGCCAAACACAACTTCAAGTTGATGAATAATTAAATCTGCGGGTAATTAAGGTCTATCAAGCATTATGGCGGATGATTTCTACATTCCATGTTTTAATTTCATATTAACAGATCCATCAGAATATTTTGGTCGGTTTGCAACATAGATTGAAAAAACTTGTTTTATTTGAGCAGAACACGTCAACACTACACCATGGATACGTTTCAACCATTAGAGCGCTGATGTCGAGCTACAGTCGACTATGTTATTATTTTCTTGTATGTTTTAAGGACATTATATAATATATAGCTAGTGATAGCTTTTAAAAAAACAATATGTCTCAAATATGCTACAAACTACGGAAGCGCATTTGGTACAGAATTTTTAGTTTTGTTCTGGTATATATTCGGTATATACCGAGTACTATTCGGTATATTAGTATACGGTATAATATACCGATTACAATTCGGTATATACCGATAATTATTCGGTATTAAATACCGATTACTATACAGTATATACCAATTTCAATCTGTATATAACGACTAATATTCGGCATATACCGATTATTATCTGATATATACCGATTAAAATTTGGTGTACTATCTGGTATAATACCATACCGATTATTATTCATTCTTTCCTCCATAGCTACATTATTTTGACATATTGTAAATGTTGTATGTCGTGGGGAAGTGCAGTGTTATCCGTACAACTCCCCCTACCTCACCACATCACCTCCTCAAACCCTCCAGGGCTATCTAGCCAAATCACCTCTACAAAATCCACCCTACCTCACCAAGTCACCTGCTCAAACCCCTCCGGCCCTCCTTATCTAACCAGATCACCTCCACAAAACCTCCCTATTTCAACACACCACCTCCATACACCCTCCCTATATCATCACATCACCTCCACAAACCCTCCCTATCTCACCAGATCACCTCCACAAAACTCACCCTACCTCAACACATCACCTCCAAAAACCCTGCCTATCTCACTACATCACCTCCACAAAACCCTCCCTATCTCACCAGATCACCTCGACAAACCCTCCCTACTTCACCACATCACCTCCACAAAAACCTCCCTATCTCACCACATTACCTCCACAAAACCCTCCCTATCTCACCACATCACCTCCACAAACCCTCCCTACTTTACCACATCACCTCCACAAGAACCTCCCTATCTCACCACATCGCCTCCACAAAACCCTCCCTATTTCACCACATTACCTCCACAAACCCACCCTACTTCACCACATCACCTCCACAAACCCTCTCTATCTCACCACATCACCTCCACAAAACCCTCCCTTATATCTTTCCACATCACTCCCCCAAAAAAACCTCTCCATTTCTCCACATCACCTCCACAAAATCCTCCCTACCTCACCACATCACCTCCACAAACACTCCCTATCTCACCACATCACCTCAACAAACCCTCCCTATTTTACCATATCACTTACACAAACCCTCCCTATCTAGACAATCGCCCCCACAAAACCATCTCTACCTCACCACAACACCCCCACAAACCCTCCCTATCTCACAACATCACCTCCGCAAACCCTCCCTATCTCACCACATCACCTCCACAAACCCTCCCTATCTCACCACATCACCTCCACAAACCCTCCCTATCTCACTACATCACCTCCACAAACCCTCCCTATCTCACTACATCACCTTCACAAATCCTCCCTACTTCACCACATCCTCTCCAGAAACCCTCCCTATCTCACCACATCACCTCCACAAACCCTCCCTATCTCACTACATCACCTCCACAAACCCTCCCTACTCCACACATCACTTCCAGAAACCTTCCCTATTTCACCACATCACCTCCACAGCCCTCCTTATCTCACCAAATCACCTCCACAAACCTTCCCTATCTCACTACATCACCTTCACAAATCCTCCTACTTCACACATCACCTCCACAAACCCTCCCTATCTCACCACATCACCTCCACAACCCCCCCCCCCCTCATCTCACCACATCACCTCCACAAACCCTCCCTATCTCACCACATCACCTCCACAAACCCTCCCTATCTCATCACATCACCTCCACAAAACCCTCCCTATGCCGCCGCATCACCGCCACAATACTCACCCTACCTCAACATATCACCTCCACAAACCCTCCCTATCTCACCACATCACCTCCACAAACCCTCCCTATCTCATCACATCACCTCCACAAAGCCCCCCCCTATGCCGCCGCATCACCGCCACAATACTCACCCTACCTCAACATATCACCTCCACAAACCCTCCCTATCTCACTACATCACCTCCACAAACCCTCCCTACTTCTCCACATCACTTTCAGAAACCCTCCCTACTTCACCACATCACCTCCACAAACCCTCCCTATCTCACCACATCACCTCCACAAACTCTCCCTACTTCACCACATCGTCTCCACAAACCCTCCCTACTTCACCACATCATCTCCACAAACACTCCCTATCTCACCACATCACCTCCACAAACCCTCCCTATCTCACCACATCACATCCACAAACCCTCCCTATTTCACCATATCACCTAAAAAAACCCTCCCTACTTCACCACATCACCTCCGCAAACACTCCCTATCTCACTACATCACCTCCACAAACCCTCCCTACTTCACCACATCACCTTCAGAAACCCTCCCTATATCACCACATCGCCTTCACAAACCCTCTCTACTTCACCACATCACCTCCACAAACACTCTAGCATAAGCAAAAGGCAGTCTATTAGAATCTATATGATTTAAATGAAAATATTAATGTCATTAGTGATGTGATAAAGAAAAATGTGTATAACTAGGGTATGGGAACAATTATCCTAGAAAGAAAATTAAAAAGGAGGCACTAAATATAAGAAAATAGTGCATGCAGTGCTGATTATAAACATAAAATAATTTCTAAATCACCCCTACAGCAATCTGACAATTTCAAAGAATATATTAAAGAGGAGAAGATGTAAGAAGTTCAGCATAAAATTTATTTGGATTTATATATATATATATTTAAAACATTTCGAGAAACTCGCGCTCGGAAATAAAAGTGGTAATGTAAGTGAAACAAAAGCGGTGAGCTCAACAATATGCCTCCGAATAAAATACTAAATAGACCCTTCACACATAAGGAAACATCTGAAACTATAACTAAACTCAGAAATGAAAGTGGTAATGTAAGTGACACAAATGGTGAGCTGTTATTAAAGAGGAGAAGATGTCAAGAGTTCAGCATCAAATAATTTTAGATATATTAAAAAAAAACATTTTGAAAAACTCACGCTTCGAAATGAAAGTTGAAATGTAAGTGACACAAATGGCGAGCTGTTATTAAAGAGGAGAAGATGTCAGGAGCTCAGCATAAAATTTCTTTAGATATATAGAAAAAAAAACATTTTGAGAAACCCATGGTTAGAAATGAAAGTGGTAATGTAAGTGACACAAATGGTGAACTATTATTAAAGAGGAGAAGATGTCAGGAGTTCGGCATGAAATATATTTAGATATATATATATAAAAAAACATTTCGAGAAACTCACGCTTGGAAATGAAAGTGGTAATGTAAGTGACACAAATGGCAAGCTCAACAATTTACCACCGGATAAAATACTAAATATACCCCTTACACACCAGGAAATAACTGAAGATAGAACTAAACTTGGAAATGAAAGTGGTAATGTAAGTGACATAAAGGGTGAGCTCAACAATGTACCACCGGGTAAAATACTAACTAGACCCTTTGCACACCAGAAAATAACTGAAGCTATAACTAAACTAAAAAATTATAAAGCAGGCGTTCGGATCAAATAATAAATGAATTGCTTAACATTCACGGAACGAATTTGTTCAATATCACACAAGGTTTTTAAACTTAATTGTAGAATCAGGGCAATGTAGGCCTATGCCTAACGATTAGTGTCAAAGTGTAATTCTGCCGATTTATAAAAAACAGAAAGGTGTCCTTGATGATCAACTACAGGGGAATTTTACTGCTAGGTTGTTTTGGGAAACATTTTAGAAGCTGTTTAAATAGCCAATTTACCATATTTATTAAAAGTAACAACATATTGTACCTACAAGCAGAACAAACAGGTTTCAAATCCGATTTTTCCACAATTGATCATTTATTTGTTCTAAAATAACTATTGGCAGCCAACCAACTTCATCTTACTTTCAGTTGATGGCAAATCTTTCTTACAGGTAAGCAGTGCATCAAGTGAGTGTACAGAGCGACTATCCAGATCATCATGTGCAAAGATGGACTGGAATCTATGCACGTTTTGCCAAATTTCTGGTCGAAGTCTAAGAACAGTTCAATTTAAGAACTGGCTGTGCATGATGTGACAATGCGTATTCATTTGGCTGGTGTAGTGGCTGGTGTATGTGCCAAGGCAGGGAATTACCATGTCGACTGTTGTGTCAAATTCCAGCGTGAAGTGGGAAAGGTTGGGGATGACAGTAAAAATAAGGTAATAGAGCCGTGCATGGACAGACATGCATTAGCCCCAAGTGATATGAAATACCGCATGGTTTGTCAAAGGGTTATGTGTATGACATGGCTAAGGTATGGCATTATTATGATGATGTATGCCACGTGAATGGCCAAGATATACCTACGGGCTACCTCTCACGAAAACAAACACTTTATGATGATGTTGAGAAACGAATTGGTTAAAAGTGTGGAACTGCTCGTCCTCTGAACCCAAAACCACCTTTACTACTGTAACAGTTATCTATGTCACCTTGCGGAATCGGTCATTGCACGCACACTAGAGACAGCCACATGTTCAATGTTTGATCCTGATGCATTATCAAGCCAGTCAGAAGACACACCGAGACTATTGTCAGATTCAACACCCCTGGACATGATGATAGCCGTCATGGTATTGATTTAGAGCATGTCTACATAGTTATTCCAAATAGCCTACATTTATTTCTGAGTGTTTATAATTGTTTGATGGTGATTTCTCATTAGACATGGATGATCCTGGAGTTCAAGTGATAATCTGACCAGGTAGAAATATGCAGTCTTTCTTAATTTAGAAGGACATGCCTTCAGGTTCCTCCGAAGGAAGCCCAGAGTAGAATTTTCTTTTTTTTAATTTTATTAATGTGCGTTTCTTATTTCAGAGTCTCGTTCAGGGAAACACAAAGGTATGGTGTCAATAAAACGTTGGGCAGGCGTTTATTGTATATATATTAATATTGCTTTAACGTCGCTTTCTGCACAATCATGGCAATATCGCGGCAGAAAGAAGCCCGAAGATTAAAATATTTTCCAGCAGTTTGGGACCCCTTTAGACAAAAATACATTAACAAATTAGAAAAAAGATCAGCAGCAAGATTTGTCCCCAAAATTATACACAAACAGCCAGTGTGACATCTCTTATTCAGGACCTAGACTGGTCCTGACTTTTTACAAGCTTTAGACATTTATGTATGTTAACATTTTTATCAATGACCGTTTAATACCAGCAGACAAAAGAACATGAGGTGTGCACAATCAGAGCTAATTAACATCCCATCACAAATAAGATTTTGTCACTAGACTTCTTTCAGTGTTTTTATCCCTGGTGGCAAGTATGGTGCCACCCTGTATTTATTATATGGTGATGTTGACCTGTGTTTTTTCACTAAATAAAGCTATCTATCTGTCTATCTATCACACCGGGACAAAATTCCTTTTGACATCGAACAATCCCTGATTGTAATTCTCTTCCGGCTGCTGCCATAGAATCGAAAACTGTGGCAGTGTTTAACACTAACAGTCAGTTGGTTGACTATTAAGTCTGTCAGCCTATCCCCCCTCCTTGCAGAGTCCACACTGATACCCCACATTGGAGGTGCTGCTGGAGTAATCAATTCAAAGTTCAAACAAATCGGGTGCGCCACGTCTATGGTGCGAAAAATCCTGAAGCTGGGAGCGGATGTCACCTGCAGGTGACCTTATCGTCTAGCTGTCTCGTTCATTGATTGTTTTTCTGACAAGTTCCTCCCAAAACCTGAAATTTTTCAGTGAATTATGAATATTTTAATTGTTAGAAAATAATTCCATAAAATGTTCAAGCACAAGCCGACAAAGCCAACGTTTCGTTCACATCTTCCCAATGGTTCTTCAACAGGACAGGTAAAAACTACACTCCTTTAACCTGTTAACTTCCAGTTAAGTGAAGTCATGTAAGTCAACAAAGTTAAACTCAAAGTTACACTTACAAACACTTCGTCGCTTCGTTCAGCACTATACTGAGTATACATGCTATAAATTCATTTTGTCAACTTTCAACGTTTGAGAAGCACAATAAAAGTCTGTCCGACGGTGGGGAATTGTACAAAATGAAAGTTAGCTTTTTTCCCCTTATAATTATTTACTCAATATTCAATTTGCATTATAAATTACAAAAATGGGGTATCAGGTCGTCTCGGCCTCTTACCTGTTCGGCCCCCTCCCGTTAGGCCCCTTACCCGTTCGGCCCCTTACCCGTTTGGCCCCCTAATTAGGCCTACAATGCTTCCCCTGGCCTGTCAGTTACTGAGTAAGCGTCGTCAGAGCGTTACCCGTTCGCCCCCCTATCGTGGTACATACAGCTATACTATAGGCCTACTACTACTACACTGAACCGCGAGACACAACTTCAAGTGGCTGAAAATTACTTGATAATATATAGGCCTAACCTAATCATTAAAATTGTTTATCCTTAATTATGTTCAGCCCCAGCCCTAGAACAATCTAGAACGAATCAGAAAGACCAGAAATTACAGAAAAAATGCCGTAGCAAGTGAGTCGAAACGTCGTGAAATTTTAGAACAACCCTTCCAATGTTAGTTCAATTTACTGTTATATTATTGATTCTTTGTACCACGAATTTAACATTTCTATCCTCACGTTTGGCTCCCAAGCATTGCCTGTTCGGCCCCCAAGTAGGCCCCTACGTACATTGTACCGTTCGGCCCCCTATAATGAACAGGTCTATCGCGTTGGAAACTAGAACTGATATAATATTATCAGCCTTTATATAGGCCTTAAACATATTTACCATGTTTACTTATCTATGAATCCTTTAAAATTATACAATAATTAACAATTTGTAAACGAATGAAGCAGGTCATTTCACCAGCACGATCAGATTATTGCGTGTGTAGACATTGCCGCGATTATTATCATTTCATATATTTTGAAACAACTAATTTTAAACATATTTCCGCTCTTCCTTACATTTATATTATAAAAATTATATTGAGTTGAGGTACCCAGTTTTTATTGGTAAGCGAGCTCACAGCTTACCAATCTATCACTCACAGTTTCATTCCAAGCTTTCACTCCAGCTTTCACAACTCTCCAGTTGTCATCTGCTCGTAGTAGCCGTCACCTTCTCCGAGGTATCGCTCTGTTAACAAGTCAACTTGCGTCATCTGTACACGGTTGGCCTACTGCTCACCGAGGTGCGACTCCCTTCACAACTCAACTTGTGTCAAACTGCTCTGTAGTAATTGATTATACATGTCTATTTATGTTTATTTATGTCAACTGTATATATGTCTATGCATGTCTGAGTAACACGGATGAAGTGAAGAACAAGTCGGTGACTATATAATGACATATGTGGGGCCGAACGGGTAAGAGGCCGAACGGGAAAGGGGCCGAACAGGAAAGGGGCCGAAACGACTGGCATTCCAAAAATGGTATTGCCAGGAGCTGAGGAGTTGGTGTAGGCCTATTAAAAATCCCATTTGGCATTTGTTTTTATAAAAAAAACTGCCAATACTCGCGCACTTAATTTATTAATCAGCCTTTTTAATCTTGCCTCTTTAACGCTATGAGCGCCGATGGTAAACTACGCATTTTATCGCTCACCATCTGGACGGGTGCGACAAAACCCCATAATAACCCGGAATAACTCATAATAACCCGGAATAACCCATAATAACCTATAATAACCTCATAATAACTTACAAAAACCCTGTAGTCGTTAGGAAATAGCCATGGCGAGCCCAAATAATAGCATAAATCAATGTTTGAGAGCAAATTTGCGCTGATATCAGGTATCTCAGCAGACAATCGCAAGATGGTGCACAAACTGAAATCACGGAATAGTAGGGCCTACCCCAGAATATCCTTTTAAACAAAAATGTAACCTATAATAACCTTATATTAACCCTGTAATTGTTAACAATTGCCCAAAACAACATAATAATTGAACATAACGAGGAGAATATCATGAAGGGAAGAATGATTGCAAGCTTGATCACAACTCGGTATTTTAACATGTTTAGCCAGTCACGCTAGACGTAAGGTGTGAATTACATTGACACGTACGGAGGTGTAACCAGTCACATGTTTTGTTTTGTTCTTCTCAGATTACTTGTTGTCGCCAAATATATTCATTTTTTTTTATTTATTTAACTTTCCAGTTAATAACATGCAAAAGTGGTACAATAGCGTGAAACATGCCATTATATGTACATGTATTGCAGTGAACTGGTGAATGGCGTGAATGATCTGATTATGTTACGTCATGATGACAATGACATTTAGGTGACTTATTCATAGCACTAGACCAGAAAGCGAGCTAAATGTGTTTTCGAATTAAATTGATATCTATATAAAAAAAAAAACCTAATCATATTCGACTATAATTGTATGTCTGAGAAGTACGGAAACATAATAATTATGATTCTGATGATACAATGACACATCAATTGCTGTTCATGATCATCGATGACACAAGTTGAGTTGTGATAGAAGTCACACCTTGACATTTATTAAGCTGATGACAACAGGTGAGTTGTGAAGTTAGGAGTTACACTGGAGCACTGGATTGGTAAGCTGTGATCTCACGATAAACCGAATTCATTTATATGACTGTATTTCTTAACGACTACAGGGTTATTACAAGTTGTTATGAGTTTTTAAAGGGTATTATTGTATTTTATAGGCTATTGCAATGGAGGTTACCCCTTATTGATAGTTTCAGACGACATAATATGCACCATCCTGTGATAGGCCAGCCCATTGATTGTCTGCATCAGCGCGACTTTGTTAATAAAACATCGATTTGTTTCAATTTGTTGCAAAAACAATGCTGCAATGAGTTATTATGAGGTTATTATGAGGTTAATATGGGTTATTCCGGGTTAATATGGGTTATTCCGGGTTATTAAGGGTTATTCCGCTAGTTATTCAAGCTAGTGCTTGGTGAATTAAAAGCACCCCTCCATAAAATTTAGAATGATCCGTTCAGGAAGGTTGCTATAGACACGCTTCCATGATTCAAGGTATCACATTTTAAATGGCAGCTGTGACAGTTGAAAGCTGTCGGAAAAAGTTTAAAAGGAGGGTTAACATGGTTGGATAACATTATTTTAATGGATAATTTGAATGCCAAATGGAACATAGAACAGGTAAATATCATTTTTGATAGGTTTCATGTGGTATTTTTGAACTGGATACCAAAAAGCTGACTTTCATTTTGGACAGTCAGACAGACTTTAGCCTTTAGGCTATTTGTAGGCCTAGCCCTAGAGGTATATTCAAACAGTCATTATGGTGGGGTTTTTCGTGTTTTTATTTTTCAGGATCTATGTGAATTTGTGATACACTGCAATAAAAGACATATTTTTCTCTGGTTGTTTGTTCTTCTTGCTCACTATTTACTAGACAGTAGACTAGTCTACTGGTAGAGATGAAGCCATCATTGTAGAATTTAAAAATTAATTTGATTTGAATGGCACTGTTATCACCTTTTTCGGGGGTTCCCATCATTAGATTTCTCGCAATTATGAAAAATTGTGCCAGCTCTCTCGCCTCGAATTCCATAATTGTTGCAACAAGTGCTTGAGGAGGTAAGTGAAACAGGCATGCTGTGGCCCCTTCTGATAATTTTTTTTACGCAGGTGCCATATTCACACGTAGCGAACGTCCTATATGAGCGTGGTCCGGCCACATATACCCAGCAAACACAAGACGTTGATTCAATGGTGGATTAACGCTGGTCCCGCGTCGTAGAAGGTGGACCAACGTTAAACCAACATTGATTTACCGTATTGTGTCTGCTGGGACAGGGAAGGTAAACACACATATTCTCTCTTTATCTATGTCTGGTATTATTCATCAGCAATGAATAACTGTTCCCTTTTTGTTTCACCAGGGCTACATCATCTGTCATAGGGCATTTCCACCAAAATTTTATGAAACTTTTACAAAAAAAAATCTCAAAAAATCACAAAGGTAACCACTGTATATGGCACTTTTTGTAATTTTTACATTTTTTACGTCGGCATAGCTCATTGAACGTACATGATATCAACCCTTTCACCACTGTAGCCCGTTTTTATGTGCTGAATGCTATGGCATTCAGCACATAAAAACGGGCTTCAGTGGTGAAAGGGTTCAAGAAGAAGAATTCTTAAGAAAATGGTAAAAATTGAAAATCCAAAATTCTGTGCCACTTTAGCCTTAAAATTGCCTAGCTTTGAGATTTGTATGCAGTTAAGTAGTTATATTTTGTAATATTACTTTAACAAATTTGAAAAACATGAAAAATAAAAATTGTATGATTGAAAAATAATATGTAAAAATAAATTATGCTTGTGTACGTCCGAAACCCAAAATATACCAATTGTTCTTTTAATATTGAGTGAAAGCGAGAAAAAAAACTTAATGTATAAAATTAACTATATATATCATGATTAGTTCTCAGTATATTTTAGGTTTCTCACTGGGCTGCTTTCTCAGAAATAACGGTTTCGGACCTACAAAGTTTCGGACGTACAAGATAATGTACGTCCGAAACCACAAAAAGGAACCCAACAACATAGTATTTTTGGTGTCGAAAAACAGGCTTAAATGTTTATTTAGTTGCTTTAATATGATATTACCACTTTTTTTTTTATTATTATGTCCCTTGAATTGTTATTTAATTGAGTTTATAAATATATTATGGTGGGGATGTACATCCGAATCCAAAAAGTACAAGCTTTAGCAAATTTTCATTAATCCACGGTCTGAGACAGAAATAGACATAAGGATCTAAAGCTAAGTTCAGGAGTTGGCTGTATTAGTAAAGTTTCAAAGTTATCTTCTGTTTTGATAAATACTAGTTTCTAGACGAATGCAGTTTCAGATACCCGGTATACACATTACATGTTATGATGTTTTCCCTGTAAAGAATTTGTTACATGAATATGGGTCATCATGTATAAAAAATAATTTAATTTAGGTCTTGCCTTTTTCAAATAAATTTTAGAAATATCATTGTGAAATGTTATAGAATATATCTTAGTTTCTTGTTATGTCAAGATACATACACAATATTGTATATTTTATACATGGAATTCAGACAAACACTGTCTTTTGAACAGTTGAAACAAGCATTTCTAGCACATTTTATGTAAAAATAGTAGTTTCAAATTTCTATTGCAGTGAGTCATCATTATGAGAAGTGAGAGTCATACATTTATTTATATTGCAAGAAGAAAAATTGCCCATTTAGCTCAATTATTAATAATTTTCTTTACATGGGTGTCATTATCACTATCAAATTAAGTGTACGTCCGAAACCATACAAGCAGAGCTTTACAAAAGGTTTATGCATTTCATAGCAATCTATAAATTACTAGAATACTTTTTTATAGCTTTATCATGTATGTGGTGGACTCGAAATTAAATCTAGATACATAGTGATACCATAACTGCTACATTTAAGTTATGAATTCGGACATGACGTCCGAAACTGAAAAATGTAAGTCCGAAACCAAACTTCAAATTATTTTTTCACCATGGAAGAAACACTGAAAAAAATAAAATTTGTGAAGGACCCCTTACACATACGTCTTTTCTCCAAAAACATACAGAAAATTTCCATTCCACACCACACATCACAGAAATTTTGTGAGATATCATGCATGATTGCAAAATGACCATTCTCTGAGTGCGTCCGAAATCGACATATTTTACAAATTTTTCTTCCAAACTACAAAAATTAACAAAATTTTCAATAGTGATACTTGTAAACAAGACCAGACTGTACTAAAACATTACTTTTACTATTATATATATTAATTAAATTTATGACTAAATATAGCACAGAACTGTCTGAAGTGTACGTCCGAAACCGTGGAATTGCCCCATATAGTGACACATTTTATGTGAATATACAACGCCTCATGCCTGTAAAGGGTCAGAAGCTACCTGGGCTTATATAACGTGTGCTCTGTTAGCATGATTAGCGTAAGCTAGCGGCCTTTCTGAAAAATACCGTCATAATCAGTGATATTAGAACAGGCATTAAAATGTTGCCGCAACCAATCCACAATGACTACCAGTCAATGGTGGGTGAATGTCGCCGTCATTAGCCCGACATTGAACCAGCCGCCGCATCGGCAAATTTTACAGCAAAACTCATTCCTGTGACCAGCGACTTTCTGTCACCAACGACTTTTTTTGTCTGGCAGAAGCAAGGTCGTTGGTGACAGGATCTACTGTACCTATGAGGATTTGATCTGGATTCTTACAAAAAATTTTAAAAATGGCACATGTCACGTGTGTGGCAGTGTAAAAAAATTATCTCAAATTAGACTAGTCTAGGGGGTGTCCGCCTTTTCAGGGGAGGGCAGGCAAAATAAGTCCTGTCCCCACAAATAGCTACTTTTTGTTGCTCTGAATGGTCATTTTTGACTATTTACATTACAGATATTTTAAATCTGTCGCCTCATGTGGCGATGAGGCGACCACTTGCCCACCTCTGCTTTTAGTCAGAAGGCCCGTTAGTCAGAAAATAAGTAAGGATGATTAGTCAGAAGGCCCGTTTGTCAGAAGGCCAGTTAGACAGAAAGTCAGATAATTACCTTATCAAAATCATCTCATTTGTGAACATCCCTATGACCAATTATTTGTTATTATTTATATTTACTAATGCCAATAACAACGTCTAGCACTTTCAGAAGGGTTGCGTTAATAGTAGGCTACTTTTTTAACCTAATATGTTGCTGACGTAATTTCCAGCTTCAAATGAATGAAAAATACCCATAATAATTGGATCAAGAGGGTATTGCCAAGCTACCTGTAAATAACAGTCAATTTTCTACATATAGCATAACTACATAATATCCCTATCATTATTCATAAGTTACGTAACAGCCGCACTAGTTTGCCCAGGGTAACATGGGTAAAACCATTTTGTTTGCCTGCTGTACGCTTCCTCACAGGGTGCACCGAGGGTAAAAATTGAAGTTTCATATGCCAGAAGGATGAAAATCCATCGAAATTTTTCTTCTACTATGACCCCCTCGTAGAAAGGCTATGCCCAAATTTCTGATTGTTATGTGGTATATTTGCTCTGTTACAGTATTGCGGGGCACTAATTGGGGGGACACCCGAGAGTTAGTTCCCAAGTTCCAGGAACTTCAAGTTTCAAAGTTCCCAAGCTCCCGGAACTTCAAGTTCCCAAGTTTCCAAAACTTCAATCTCCCAGAATTTCAAATAACATTATTTGTTAAAATTTGATAATTGGCAAAACAATTTTTTTTGAAGATCTATCTGTTGTGACCTGAGCGTTGTAGATGGTAACTGCAACTTTCCCAGCATACAGGTAGATGTAATGTAACTTCAGGGTTTAACAGCGATATATCTACTCACTTTTATCTACTGTCAGTGGCCACATGCATTGAAGCAACATTTGCTCAACAAATCCTTTTGTATTACATAGTTACTCGGCCCCAAAGAATTGAGGCCTCCAGCCCTAGTTTTAAATTGTAGGAATCACCTATGCCTTGATCAGCAGATCAGGGTTTAGTTTAGAGAGTGAAATATATGAATTATTTTTAAATTATTAACTGGTCGTAACCTTTTTTTTCTTTTTGTAGGTTGAAACAAAGTTTGGAGAAGATGGAAAAGTGACATTTCAGCAGCCAGTTCAGCCTATGTATCTACAAGGTCTGGTATCTATATTACCGGGTAGTTTATTATTATTTAATTTTATACTATTCTGCATATTATATAATTTGTAACATAGCATATTACCGGTAAGCAGTAGGTGGGTCATTATGCTTCACTGAATCAAACCACAGTAGTTATCTGTTATAGCACGAATTGTTACTACACAAATTGGATATAACACAATGCAACCATGGATCCCCAAATTTTACTTTATTTATCTTTTTTACCATTTTTCCAGAAAAATTGTGTTATAAATATATATAAATATAAATATATCAACATACGAGTGAGCATGACATTTTCAGCTAACTTCACATGTTAATCTAGCATTAATAGGCCTTACAGAGCGAGTTGTCTGGTCTGTGGCTTATTGTGCTATAAATAGCGTCAATCCTTCACGTGTGGCGCTCAGGCAACTTCGCTAACAAGTGGTAAATGCACATGACGGCACCCTTTTAGAACAACAGTTTTACAATGTTTTTGAATCATTTAATAAAGTATTATAGCATGAGAAAAAAAAATTGTGTGATAGCACAAATAAGCCCTATAATGTTTTTTTGATTCGTTTTTCACATGTTTTCATATCGTGTCAGTTATAAAATATTAAAACACAAATAAGACAGACAAGATTCTATCTTGGTAATTTAATTATTTGATGAAATTCAGCAAGTTTAATAGTAAAACATGTTTCTTAATCGTGTAATAAAATAGGTCAATGGCCAGAGATGATGGCATGTTTGAGGCCGCAATGGCCATTTCTATTTTATTGCCAGCCGAAATTGTTTTCAGATTTTTAAAACATTCTGAGATTTCGCAGTTTGCATATTCAGAGTTTCACTCCCATACAGGCACTGCATCGCTGTTTGCTCACTCACAGACACTACCCATATTGGCCCACCTATGACAGTCTCTGTGCTGTTTGCCGAGTCTGAGGTATGCAGCACCATATCAATTAGGAATTATTTGATTCTATCTGTTTAATAATACCCGGTATACCGGTAGTTCTGCCAATTGGCAGATCCAGAGGGGGGCGCAAGACCTGCCAAACATATTGGTGTGTAACACAGGGTTCCCCACAGAAAAAAAAAATCATTCGGTCGTTCTCACAAAAATCTCAACTTAGCGCGCGAGCAGCGTAATTTAATATGTTTACTGTTGCGCGCGCGCTAAAAAAAGCAAAGATTTTTTTAATAAGACACAACAAAGTATAGTAGTTAGTAGGCCTATCACTCACTCACCAACGCTCTGGTGAGTGACAACGTGTCGTGGTGACTGGCAACGCTAAGGAGTGTTGGCCCGTCAACGCTGTTATCACACTCTCTAGTATTGCCAGCTCCGCCAGCGTCGCGCCAATGTCGGCTCAGCGCTGTTAGCGTGACATAACACTGTGACCTAACACTCACTTGCTGTCAGCTCTGCTTCCCAGCAAACACGAGACATCTACCCAATGTTGGTCCAATGCTGTGCCAGCGTCGTAGACGGTGGACCAACATTGGGTCGATGTCTCGTGTTTGCTGGGACATCTATGTTATTTAGCATACAGCCCATGACGGGTGGCCAAGAGAGAGGGGGGTTATGGGGGGTAGCACGTGTATGTGTACATTTTGTGTTCACTGTACACCGGCAATATACGCGCACACCAGTCTTACACGGACACGCTGATCGCTAAACCAACACAGTATGACACCAGAGGTATGACACTGGCGACAGGAATATTGGCTAATCTACCAGCTGGATAACAGCCGGATGTGACCTATTACATGCTGGTCGGCATAAAATTCATCCGGTCGGGTTGCCGGCATTTCCGGCATTGTGGGGAACCCTGGTGTAACATGTGTAAAGCCCGGGAGCCATAGCCATGCATCCACAGCTACATACATGTACGTGTATGAACTGATCAAACAGTGAAATTTTAGATATGCTTTTATTGTTTCCACGAGGGAAACGGTCCCATAGATATGTAGATGCTACATTAAAGATAGATAGAATTTCTAGAGTGTATTTTAATTGTAATATATATGAATTTTATTTTGCAGGAGAGCTTCAGGTGGCCAAAGTAAACAATGTATATCGTTCAGCCCCATACACAGACCAGAAACATGGCTTTCTTGGGACACTATTTGTCACTAATTTCAAGATCTCTTTTCTTCCATCTGACTGCTCGTCTTATGAAATGGCAAGTGTGAAATTTTCTGCTACATGCCTACACAGCCTGAATTACTTAATTTTCATTAAAAAAAAAAAAAATATTTTTGTTATCAGGTTATAGCCACACAAATTAACAAGTTAATTTTATGGATTCACAGATTTTCAGGTTCAAAAAAGGGCGACAGAATACAATAAAAAATATCGTATTTATTCTCTCACCATGTTCACAGTGCATTTTGCTAGCTACACTCTTGTGTCAATGAAAGAAAATTAATATTCAGCTTTTATTTTTTTATTCCTTAGGATATTGTCAGATCACAATTTATCACAATTATCTTATCTATCTTATTTTTTATCATATAGATATTAGAATTAAAAATAATTTATTGAAATGATTGGTTGCAGGATCCACCGCGAAACAAGCTAGTTGGTGAAAATGATATTGTTCTCAATAACATTAACACTGTATATCAAGGTAAGAATTCATGTGCATTGTCAATTTACATAACCATATTTCTCTTTTTTTTTATTACAAGTCCTGTTGCTAACAATTGCAGCTTTACTCAACAACTTTAAGCTAAAACATCATTGTGTTTTAATGCCCCTGTTTTTTGAATGGGAGTGAGAGGCAGGAAGGGGGGGGGGGGTAAGACCAATTAAAAAAATTCAGGCAGGGTGGGTACATGGGGGGGGGGGGGTTTAACAAATGATTATTTTAAGTTTTTTTTTTCATTTATCGCAGTAGCCTCTCTGGATTACATTTCTTCAAGATCAATTTGATTATTTTTTTTGCCAGGGGAGGCAGGCGGGGGTCAAAACAAATCTGAACAAAAAAGTTTTTTTGTCTAACACCTCTTCGAATTCGGGATATTCCTGCACCATTTTCTGGCCTCCGTGGGCACAAAATGTGTTTAGTGTAATTGTGGTCTTAGTTTATCTGGATACCATGTCCACTGCAGAGTTATCATAAGATGGTATATACCGTATCATCCGTAATAAACGTGCAGACGCGGAAGCATAGTGGGGGTCGGATTGGTTTATGACGTCACACTTTCAAAAGATGTGTGCCGTGCGCCAGGGGTCTGACTGTCTGTTCACGCTGTAGGCCTACATGTGATGTTTCTACTGTAACGTTTAAAGAGCACTGGTTAATTGTGGGCCGACATTGCAGATGCAGACCCATCATTGTGCCACCATATCTCTTGCAAATGACAGGAGATATCCTAGCTCTTGTCAACCAGCCATGATCACACACACGTGGACGTTCAAGCAATACAATATGTAAAGTTACTGGAACACACAGCAACACATTATTGTAGCAAGCAAAGTTGGCTGTCCAAGCGGTAGGTGGTGGATTTCACTGGGATTTTTTTCAAAGTAGATTGGTCATCAACATTATTTGTACTCTTGACCACTGCATTTATGCTGATGATTAAAATGAAAACATCACTTTATTTTTTACATTTGTGTAGTTGATTTTCAATGTAACACCCCGGAAACATCCCCATAAAAAATTAATGCAAGGTGGGACAGTCCCTCCTACGAGTGAAAAATCCCCCCTTAAAATATCTCCAGGGGGGACAGTCCCCCCCCCAAATCTAAGCCCCAATTTGTGCCCTGGAGACAGCATTGTATTTGACCAGTGTTTATCGTGTCAACACTTTATAGATAGAGTCACTGATGGCTGAGACTGTTACAGGCCTATCCAGCGAACTGCAGGGATTTAAATAACAATGAGATAATATTACTAACGCTAAGCAAGAACTGTAGAAATAGTCCGTTAAAATGGAATGGATTTATTGACATACAGCCTGGTAGTGGATATTTTAGTGAATCATATGACCACTGGCCATGCAGTACGGCCACTAGTTTGAAAACATCACCCCAGTGATTTTTTATAGAATTAAATACCTGGCGGAAAGTCATTTTTAGCCCGCCTTTTAATTTTAGTTAAAAAAGGTGGGCTATTGCAATTGAAGTTCGGCGTCATCGGCGTCGCCGTTGGCGTTCACATTTACTTGTGGGCGCGATAACTTGAAAACTTTTTTGTGTATACATCCTTCCCAAATTTGTTATGCATGTTACTAATGACCAGTTCTCGGACAAGTTTAATAATGGCAAAAAAAAAATCAAAATGGCTGACTTATTGCGATTTTTCGCCTTTTACGTCAATAATTTGACCTTATGGGCGCGATTACTTGGAAAGTTTTCCACGTATCCTCTTCAAATTTGTTATGCATGTTACTTATAAGTAGTTCTTGGACAACTTCGATAATGGCTGAAAAAAATTAAAATGGCAGATTTATTGCGATTTTTCGCATTTTACGTCAATAATTTGACCTTGTGGGCGCGATAACTTGAAAAGTTTTTCATGTATCATCTTCAAATCTGTTATGCATGTTACTAATAACCAGTTCTCGGACAAATTGCTGGAAAAAATTCCAAATGGCCGATTTATTGTCATTTTTCGCATTTTACTTCAATAATTTGACCTTGTAGCCGCAATAAAGACTTCAAGATCAATAATGGCGGCCGGCTATTGACGAGTGTGCTCTTGTTTCTATTTTTTGGAAATGGACAACTTGTGAATTACCTGAATATCACCATGATTACATGACTTAACATTTCCAACGCTTTACCAGACAATTTACTACAAGTTTACTTGTATTTGTTCCTGCAGTGTCTAAGGGAAGAAGGAAGAAACTTATGCCTGGTAACATATCTGGTAATGTGAAGTATCTGGAAATCAACTGCAAGGTAAATACACCGTATTCAATTAGAGGAAAAGTACTAATGGGTACATGTATGTATACTGACTTGATATCAATTTGGTATCCCAGGTGAAACAATGCATTGTAAATTTTGTACCTATTCAAGCTATTACTGTTGAATTACTCTGTGTTATTTGAAAAGAGTGTTTTTGATAGTAGAGAGGTTTCAAACCATCTGTTATGTCAATAAGCAGATCTACTTACTGTATTCAACATGATTTGCCACCACCTCTGCTATTTGTTTTCTACATGACAACAACTACTCTTTCTTAAACTTAGAACAGCTATAAGATACCGTGGATACCTGATTAAATAATGGACACGATTATGAGATTATTAAGAATTGGGGGGGGGGGGGAGGAAGCTGTCAAGTTTTTTTTTCAAAAGAAAACTTGTTTTGCCTAATATGATCGAAGTAGCGCTGACCTGCCTTTTAAAAGGTTTTAGGGGGGGGGTGCATATTTCAAAATAATTTGTAATTTTTCATAGCGGTACTATAAATTATATTTATCCACCAGCCATATTGTTTTTACCATGGTCGTGCGCCGCCCCTGATATATTAGTTAATGCTATCTCATCTCTCTTCAGTGCTGGAGATGATAGTCTGATGCTGAATTGGTGAATGTTGGAGCAATGTCCTGTCTCATGTGCTCACAAAAAAGACAGATTTGATCAATAACTAGATATATCATATTTTGTAAGGTTATCCCTCATTTATCATGTTAATTGATGTGATATTATTGTGAATAATTATTCTCTTTTTTTTCCAGGATTTTAGAATGCATAAATTCAGCTTTAAAGCTACAGACAAAAATGAAGCCAGAAATGTAAGCACCACCCCAGCTCTAACTCTGGATGCTCACCATCAGTTTTTTAACCCTTTCAACGCGGGGACCGACTTTAGACGTCAGAATCTGCCATCTAAAGTCGATTCCTGCACTGAAAGAGTGAAAGATTTATCATGGTTGTAGACTCATAACATAGATATTCCAATGAATAAGAAAGAGCTAACTTAGACATTTATGATCATTTAAAAACCCTTTGGTGTCTTGGTGAAGATGAATGATCACTGGCATTTAAAAAAACAGGAACAATACTTTTGCTGCAGAGTAGGAGAGATGACGGTTCAACTTTGGGCCAGTGTCAAATCAATAGCATCGTGCATGCACCATGTCACTTAGTTACCATCCTAATTATATCATGTGATCAGTCTTGAATATCTCATAAATCCCTGATAAATCCTGTACTGGTTACCAATGGGGTACATTTTCAAATTTTTTATTCCCATTAGTTATGTTGATTTCAAAGAGAATTTTTTGCCCAAATTGTTTGATTTAGGAACAAATTTCCAAGGGACCTACATAATGTGTTTGGAAAGCTTAAGAGCAAATGATTCTAAAGTATTAATTTTATTCCGGTAGAAATCAAGCGACACTTATATAAGTTGTTTTTTTCTATGCCATTGTGACAACATCATTCTATTCGCCTAATATTATTCACCATATAGTGTACTATTTTTATTTTGTAATGCTAAATTTGCAATGCCCGATTATTCCTGGTCTTAGCATATAACCGTGTCAAACTGGCGGTGTGTATGTACTAGACTTTTGAGTCTTACAAATCCGATTCTGTCCTTTCAAATCTGTATTCGAACTGTCAAGACGTAAAATCACAGCTCGGCAAACCTGCCTTGAATCACCGGTAAATATTACAATAATTGAAGATGAAGTTATCTATAAATGGGAATTCTAACAACACGTAAACTAATTAATTAAATAAACCTTGATGAACAACCAGTAGTCTAGTTTGTCACTTTGAAGTTTGACTTGGCAATGTTGTGAGTTTTGACAGCCTAGCCTTGGCTATTTTGATTTTATATTGGTACAATTCCCTGAATTTGATTTTTCTCAGATTTCACCAGGACCACATGACTCTTTACCAACTTGGTTGACAACGAATATCTATGAATTAGATATTTATTAGTAATTTGAGATATAATGTTGAATATATAATATTATGTATTAAGTTAAATAGTTTACAATATGTCAAAGTAAATGCCTGGATGTTTTTCTTTCATAGTTGGTGAATGCTATTATACATCATGCTTTTCCCACACGCTTGAAATTGCTCTTCGCTTTTGATTATAGTGGACCAACTGCACCAACAGGTATTTATTGTTAACCCTACAGCCGCCAGTCCCGATTATATTTATTTTTTACATGTTTTATTAACACATTACATATCAGTTAAGGGTTAAAAGTTAACCCTTTTCCTGCTGATCACGACTATTGTCGTTTTTAATCTGTTTTATTAGTCATCCAAATCACAGTTATTGGGAATGAAATGTGTGTCTAAACATCAAGATTTGCAAATATTTGTGCCCAAATTAGACAGATATGTGCAATTTTCAGCCACTTGAAATTGTGGGTCGCGGTAGCGTGACACAACTTCTAGTGGCTGAAAACTGAAATACATTAATTTAGTAGGATAAGGGCTTATAAACTTGTTGTGGTTCTTTCCTTCTGTGTATCTTCGAGCCATATGGACTGTATAGATTGTTAGCAATGGCTCAGCCAGTTCACAAATCCACAGAATGGCAGATATGATTTTTCCTAATGACTGGTATCAAACAGTATACAGCTGCCATCATCCCAGCAACCAGTGCTGGCTAAAGAAGTTGTGGCATAAAAATGACAGCTCTAGTCCATTTCTGTTTGCTTACTCTTTCAACTTGACTGATAAAGCTCATTTAAAACTTAGCTTTATATTATCTTTTGCTGGTTATACTAGTGAATGCTTTACAAATCATAATGTTGCTCACTACATTTTCACATTTATGTAGTGAAACATAGCTATATACAGTAGTCCCCCTCTGATACGACTTTTCTACTGCCAGAGAACCAAAGTCGCATCCAAGGGGTAGTCGTATCTGGGAGGGGGAAAAAACTCTAGAAAAAACGTAAAATGGGCCGAATTTGATGTTTAAGACAGCCCCTTTAAACACCTCCATTTTCGTTGTGACACGATCAGCGCAGTTGACAGTCTGTGTTAATTGCCTGTTCTAACGGAAACACGTAATTCAGAAGTACTGGAAGTGACTTGTGTTTTCATAAGCATTGAGGCAGTGTTTTTTCCACATTTCAATATAGGCCTATGCTTTACAGTACAAAACATTTGACACTGACTGTGACGGCTACTTTCAATTGATGTCAGCGTCAAAAGTTAAGACTACAGGTTGAATACTGAGTCATAGTGTTCCATTCTGGCCCAGCATTAAAACAATGTACCCTATTATCCCTAATAAACGTACCAGGTAGGGAGACACAGTTGGGTCTTGTTTATTATATATGTGCATCGATATGTGATCAATATTACATTACCAAATAGAAATTTGAAAACAAATGTTATGGATGATGCCAGGATGTAGACTGTAATTCTCATTGAAATATTCAATGGCAAACAGGCGAGACAGGCGTCTTCTATGTTGAATAAGATGTGAAGTTAAACAGACAATACCGACAACCGCAATACTAGCACAGATATTATCTTCAAGTGGATAGACTCTTGTAATGCACGTGGTTGTGAATATGGTCGGCGCGAGACGTAGGTGCAGTGTTGTTCTAATGCTGGGCCATCGTCGTCAATGGCGGCATGGGCTTGGCGTCTCGTGGCGGCGTACCGCGTTCACGTCTATTCCCCATAATGATGGCTGTTAGACCTGCCTCATTTTCCAAATTAATAACTTCGCGAGTTTAGGAGCTATCATTATCTAATTTATATCATTATTTTCAGCGTTGAATAAGCTTTCTGGTGATATTTATTACATGTTCGTACGACCATAATTGAAAAAGTTAGGTATTCCAAGTGGGATGTTCATCACAACTAGCCGACACACTGACACCGTTGACGTCCCCTGCTAATTAGTGTTGTAATGCACCTTGTATAGCCAAGGGTGCACTGGATGTCAACTGCACCGTATGTAAATACATATCTACAATGAAAAACCATTTAAACATGGTTTTAAATTAATAACAGAAAAAGTATTTAAGATACAGTGAAAATAGTTATATCACTGGAAAACATTTTTCAGCCACTATAATCTGAAATGCGTTCCCAACGATGTGACTAGAATATTAAAGTCGTTATGCATTTAGTCAGCTGGAAACATTATTATAAAAAGTCATCTCTTGTCAGTGTAGGGTTGCCAGACATCTGCAGACGTGACACAGTCTGGGAACAGCTAATTTTAAAAAGTCATATCTTTAGAAGGATATTGCTATCTGGTACGGTGATTTGAAGCTACCAGTACACATCTTCACAGTTTATTGACCAAGATTGTGTCAATGCTGGCCCACTTTATACGACGCTGTACCAGCCTTAAGCCAACGGTGGCTTAGCATACGTATCTACTGGGCTGTAATCGACGGTATGTACACACAAGCAATAGCTTCAGACCGGCAGCTCATGCCAGGCTGACAGTGCCACTGAGCAGCTAATTTCAAAAAGTCGTATCTTTAGAGGGAGGTCGCTAGGTAGTGCCATGATTTGAAGGTCGCATGTGTTGGGAGAGGGGAAGTTGCATTTAAGGGGTGCTTAACAGTGTAAAGCACGTTGGTGCTCAGAAAAAAAGTCGCATAGAAGGAGAAGTCGGATCTGAAGGGGGTCGCATCTAGAGGGACTACTGTATATCATTCCCCTCTCTTCAAATAGTACACAGAAAAACGGTTTCATTCTCACTTTTACTTTTGAATCACAGTGCCTGAACCTGTGGAGGTGCCAACATTTCTCAATGAACTTGACTGGACTGCAGAGCTTGACCGTCTCAAGGTGGCCGGCTTTAAGATTCTACATAACAATGTCAACTTCCAGGTTTCAAAGAGGTATGATTGTTATCATTTCCCCTAAATCTTGCTCTTGACACTGATCTACTTGTACAGTGGATCCTGTCATCAACGACCCTGCCACGAACGACCTTTTGTCTCCAACGACTTTTTTTTCTTGCACGGATCATTTTTCTATAGTTAACGACCTGTGATCAACGACTTTCTGTCTAACGCGACTTGCGACCTCAAATATCTGGCAGAAAGTCATTATATTACTTGTGTCCAACGACCTCAACTTTTTTCGTCATACGACTTTTGGAAACATTCATGAGCCATCCACTGCATGTCAGATCTGACTGTGTGGATATCATGGTTAACAGAGAGGTATAACGCTGGAAGATCAGGCTGTTGTCGCAAGAGGTCTATCTACCTTAGACCGTCGATGTTACTACACAGCAATATCACCCCGCGCCGGTAGGAAATCATTTAACCCTTCATGTCCAATGATCAACTAAATATATGCCCTATTAATCAATTTATTGCTCTCATTAGTCGAAAAATATATATAAAAAATTATTTTGCACAGCGCTAATTAAACATGTTTTAAAATACAATCGTATGAAATTGTTCAGGGGATGTAATAAGAAGATACGCCATGAATAATTATACAAATAATATTGTCTATAGCACACTAAATGTCAAGTGCTATTCAGTTGTGTGTTGGCTGGTAGACAAGAGCGGCGCCGTCATAATTACGCTATACACAGCCTGTCAGTCAACAGTACACCCCTCTCCAGACATGAGACGCGCCATCACTGACCAGCAAACACAAGACGTTGACCCAATGTTGTTTTAACGTTGGCCCACTGTTTTCGAAGTCGTCCCACAATAAAACAACATTGGGTCAATGGCTCATGTTTACTGGGTGACTATACAACTGGCACGAGACGTTGATGCAGGGTTGGCCAACATACGAACACCATCGCGTCGGGACATAAATAATCCCCCAGTCACTTTAATCTGTTAATACAATACACTGCCTTAATGAGCCGTCCACGCGTGTTTATTCACACGTAGCGAGCGTCCTATATGAGCGTGGTCCGGCCACATATACCCAGCAGACACGACGTTGATTCAATGGTGGATTAACGTTGGACCAACGTTAAACCAACATTGATTCAACGTATTGTGTCTGCTGGGACGGGGACGGTACAACCATCTTAGTGTCGGCACAATGCTTCTCGTAATCAGTGATATTAGAACAGGCATTGAAATGTTGCCGCAACCGCAGTGGTGTGTAAATGTCATTAGCCCGACATTGAACCAGCCGCCGCACCCGCAAATTTTACAGCAAAAACTCATTCCTGTGACCAGCGACTTTCTGTCACCAACGACTTTTTTTGTCTGGCAGAAGCAAGGTCGTTGGTGACAGGATCTACTGTACTTTGATTGTGCATAAATAAATCTTTTCAAAGGTTCTCAGTATCGGGTTATACGATCTTCTTAAAATAATCACTATTACTGAATTTGTTACTTTTTGTATTTATAAAAAAATTATATGTATTTTTTACTTTCTACGAATTTACATCTTGAACAAGATATTTCTGTTTTCACCTTGAATAATGCTGATGATAATGGGTAGCCTTTGATTTCAATTGTTCATTACTAATTTTTCATTTGATCTACATTATTTATTTCAACTGACACCGGACAGGAATTTGCCTGCAACAGCATAGCAGGCAGCATCATGTAGAACAGTTATCAGGGTGTACCCAGCAAACTCGATACCTTGATCCAATGTTGGGTTAATGCATGTCTTGAAATTGGACTAAATCTCCGCTTGTCCAGTTGGACAACTGGCTAAAAAATTGTCTAGTCTTTCCCAAAAATATCACTTGACCCTCCTAATAATAGGCAAGCAGGGCCACTCGTCCGGTAGGACAAGCTCAGTGAAACTGAACTTGTCCTTCCCAGATTGTTGGTCGTATCGGACAGAGCTAATTTAGAGCCCTGTAATGCTGGGCCGTCCTCGCATACGGCGGGTCAACGTACGTCTGGTGTTTTTTGGGTAGCTGTCTGCTGACAGTACAGCGAAATTCGGTCCCAGTGGTCACTTTATGCCAGTCAACCCTAACTAACTGTCACAAAACTGTTTTCCTGATTACATTTCAACTGTTGAATCTCTTCAATGGCTAGTCACCTAATAAACCAAGCACAGCCTGAGCTGTGGGCGACTTTTTTAGGGGATTTTTTTTTTTGATTTTTTTTAATTTTGTTTGTGGTGTCTTTCTATTTGCATTTTAAAGATGGCTAACTGACTGATTCTGTAATATAATGGCTTTTAGTATCAGTTGTTCATCAGATGTTTTTTTTGAATAATAAACGTGCCAGATATTGCTTAGTGGGAAACCGCACATGCTGCCAATTTTATGCAGCAGTGTAAGGGTTAAGATGTGATCATGGTCAGTATTTTCCCGGCAGAAATCAATTTGTAACCCTTAAAGCGCTAAACTTTTTTATGTAATCCTTGGAGACCAAAGGTTTTTTTCAATTTGAAATCATCATCAATGTCTTAGTAAGCTCTTTCCGATTCATTTGAATACCTATGTTATGGGTCTACGGCCATTAGAAATATTTTAATTCTTACAGTGCGGTAAGGGTGCGCTGTAGGGGTTACCTTGGCATAACGGCCACATAGATACTCTTAAAATGGCATGACTGCTTGACCTAAATGTTATTCTAGCAAGATCCAATACATGTACTGAACGATAGTGAACTCTAGTCGAGTAGCGATAGCGTTTCCATAGTTGTCTGTTTTGAAACATTTTGCATGTCGTAATTACGAAAATACTGTAGACTTCCTGTCTTGATTACTTCTGATGCTGACAGTGCTGTAGCAGTCAATCTGATTCACAGATTTTGATGCTTCAGATTCTTAGTATAAAGCCACCTGATGAATATGATATGCCGCACCTGGCATGTGAGCATAGCAGTGCTTGTAGGCGTAATTTCTCCACTGTTCAGCTCCACAACTAATATTAACCCTTGTCCTGCTGATCATGACTATTGTCCTTTTTAATCTGTTTTTTTAGTTGACCAAATCACTGTTATTGGGAATGAAATGTGTGTCTAAACATCAATATTTGCCAATTTTTTATGCTCAAATTAAACAAATATAGGTGATTTTAAGCCACTTGAAGTTGTGGGTCGCGGTAGCGAGACACAACTTCAAGTGGGTGAAAATTTAAATAAATTAACTCAGAAAGACAAGGGTTTAACTGTTTTTTCTTCAGAGTGACCACTAGTAATTAATAACAATATCAGGCTTAGATCAAACACCCCTGCTACATAATAATGAAATCAAATAAATCTACTGTGTGGACTAGAGTAGACCTACTTAGAGGGTGTACTATTTTGCACAGGGTATGCAGGGTGAAGATTTCGGACAGCTGACTTATTCAGCTAAAAGTCATTTGATCATCTGAAATATGCAAATATTTTGGCTAGGAGTGTGTGGAATCTATGTATTGTCATGTAATGTGATCGGACATATGAAAACAAGACAGGGTCATGATCGCTTTGACCAAAAACTCAACAACATGAACAATGCGGAATCACAAGGGCTTAAAGAGACTGAAGGTCCATTTGTAATCACTTTTCATCCATGTTATTTAAAAGGAATAAATTCATATTTGTATATATTTTTTGCGGTATTAATATATAGAAATAAATAATATTATCTCATTAATTTATTTTCGTGAACAAAAATTAGTTATATGTGACCCATCTGCACGAAATGAGTCGCATGTCGGCTCCATACAAGTTGTGAAAATGGGCAATATGTATGATATGGGCTAATAATACCGAATTTAGTTTTTTGTCAAATTTTGATGCTTGAAAGCCTAGAATTATCATTTTAAGGCCAGAAATGGGTTCTACGCCCCAATATTATTCAGAAATGACATATCACAAGATTGTGATTATCATATTTTTTGTTAATTTGTTTTTCAAAGGCCGCTGGCGGCCATCTTGGATTTAACCCAAATTTTAAAAATTACTCAAAGTTAACCTAAGTCCACCGACAGATTCTGAAAGTAGACATCCTAGGCTATTATAATCAATTGTTAAAAACTAAATTTCCAGGTTTGGCCGAAAAATCCTATTTGGCCTTAAGAACTATTTTTTTATACTAGCAAAATTTTACAATCAAATTTTTGCCATGACTTTAAAGCCAATTTTCTCCATTTTTATTTTTTGAATAGTGACCTATTCTCGCCACTAAAATGATCATAACTCTGCTCCGGATCACCATAATTTCATGTTCTTGGTGTCATATTAAAGCTACAGCCCTGTGCTATCCAATACATGTAGTACCATTAACTCCATATTTCATTTTCTTGACATGAGACTCGTTATGTACAGATGGGTCACATATCTTATAATATATTACAGCAGTTGAAAATGACCTCTGACTCTGAGGTGCTGTTGTCTAACTTAAAATTTAAAAAAATTCCCCCCTCCCTTAATTTCCAATGAGTGGCCAACCCTTCTAACGGCCACTTTTGGCCAGCAATTAGGGTGGCCGTTGACAGCAGACCTGTTCTACTGTACTTGACAGTGCTGTTGATTTCGTGCAGCAGGCTGTAGACTATCCATATTCGTTCTGGCGCAATTTAAGCACACCAGAAGTATTGACCAAAAAATACTCTCAAAAGTGCCCACCTTCCCTGTAGCCTCTGGGTATTCTAGGTAATGGCGGATTATGCCCAGGGTGTTTATTAAAATAAATACAATATGTCTTCTTCACCCCTAAACCACTAAATTAGGTAGTTTTATTTTTCACCTACTTGAAGTTGTGTCTCGCAACCGTGACCCACAATTTCAAGTGTGTGAAAATTAATCTTTTTTGTTTTATTCGACATCAAACATTTGCAAATCTTGATGTTTAAACGTAGACTTCATTCCCAAGATCAGTGATTTTATCGACTAATAAAACAGACTGAAAAGAACTATGGTCACGCTTAGCAGTGTAAGGGTTAACTCTTTAACCGCCGCTCCTGATTATATTCGGTTTCTACATGTTTTATTAGCAAAATTATTACCAGCTTTTAAACATGTTAAAGATAAAACGTGACATCAATCAGCAAGATTTGAAAATAATTAACTTTTATTTTGTCAAATCTGTATAATTTTCACTCACTTGAAGTTGTGGATCGCGTCAGCGAGACACAACTTCAAGCGGGTGAAAATTCCAATTGAATAATTTGGCGGTTAATGGTTTAACACTCTTCTTCCAACAGCCAGAGTGACACTATCAAAGGACATTACTCTTTTGTTTCAGCTTGTCAGAGTACCTGGTGGTTCCACTATCAGCAAATGGCAATGATGCGCATCTATTCTCCACCGAGCTAAAGCAGTTTCAAGATGATCGCTATCCAGTATGTATTTATTTCCTTGAAACCTATGCTGTCGTTTTATCAAAATTTTGTTTATATTTTACCTATATATATTTAATTTAAAATCATAAGGAGAGATCGAAACTAACTGATCTCAGGTAGTAGCCCAAAGGGCCAGTAACTTCAGGTAATTAATGACCCTTAACCTCATCTTGTAGTCCTTACTGTAAACTCATCGTAAAAAAATGATGTGATTGATACAGTCAGGCTTACATCAAATTTTAATAATCAACACAGGCTAATTGTTTAATTAACTTGTTTTGGTAATTAATCCAAAATTCAAGGGGACTGGAAATTAAATAAAGTGACTGTAATGTATTTTTTATTAAACACCTCAGGTTATTTACTGGCCCTGAGTGATTTTGACTGGCATCGAGCCAATGGACCAGTGTTAGTCTCGATCCCTGATAATTATTATGTCAATTTGATTATGTACCTTTTCGAATATGATAAGTTACATGAGCTATGCACAGGATGATATTCCATATCATATTGTCACTTCCGATACACACATTGTGACATTTTGGCCAAATCAGGATTATATAAAATGTAGTGTAGTGCAGATCATGAAATATGAAGTTGACAATTTCTAAGTCAGACTCATATAGAGATGCCAGCATATATGCAGTATAATTTGATGTAGCAGATGCAATTTCCAACTACAATCTACACTTTGGATTGGACGTGATGGCAATCTCAACCAAATCGAAGCCTGTGATTTATCATAACTTGTACAAGAACACAGGCCCAATAGTGTATGAAAATAGCACATGCTGAACTATGGAGCAAAGCGTATCAGATGGTCTGGTTTAGTGTGTAGAAGTAGTAGGACTTACTGTTGCCTCACACTGAACCACACTGCCTATATTAATAGTTGTAGCATTAATCCAACAAGGGCTTTACTTCTATAAATTCAATCAATATGAAACATAGATGAAAAAATACAATTAGGCCTACTTGCATGAGGAGTTAAATTATGGGGTTTTTTCTGAATTTGCAATTTTTTCTCAGAATTTGTGTGAATATTTTTCTTTTAGTTCTGGTGTTACACATACAACAGCCGGTCATCAATAGTGAAAATGGGCTATCTTTTCTCAGAGACAACAAATCCACAGCTAGAGAACAAGTCAGTAGAAATTTGACTTTCCTTTCAGAAACCATGTTTTTCATTCTGGGACAATAATTAATTATACTGATTTCTAGGTGCTGTCGAGTAAACATGTGGTGTGTTAGTGTTTGTGTGCTTCTTTTGAAGAACATCATTTTAAGAATGGGAGCACACTTAGATTCACGCTATCTTGATGTTATTTCCATTAAAATGTGTTCCTGGAATAAGAAGCATTCAGTTCTGTCTTTTTTCATCCATAACTTGGCCCAAGTGTTCACCATACTAACTTGCCAGAAATATACACAAAGCAGATCGAAGTAATATATAATTGGGAATACACCATTTTACTAGCATATGTAGTGATCAATTTGTAGTGAAATTTTTAGCAACTGTCGACATCATAATTTTATATATGTCCACCTCGCAAAATTGCAATTAGGTAATGCAATATTTTAAAAGAAAACAAATTTGCTGTTTTTGTGTTCGAGAGTTATCTCTATTTGAGCTAAAGTAATAGAATGTTAACCATTTAAAAATACTATTAAAAAAGAATTGAAATCCATTAAATTAGGATTTAACCCCATTTACTAAATATTCATGTGTCAGTACATTGTGTACATCAATAAATTTATAAATAATATTTTTGACTTAATGATTCCGCTTTTGTGTTAGGCACTGCACATGGTTGATATCATGATCAAATGAAAAGAGCTTATCAATAGGAATTTGAACCTAGAGAGCTCACTTAATAGCATTGTTTTCAAACTGATAAATTTGATTTACTATGTCAAATATATAAGTTATTATATATTTTCAGAGTAAAAGGCATTGTGCAGATGGCTCATGCTCATATGAATGAGCCAGTCACCTTTGACCTTTTCCGTATTCTTCCATCTGTCAGGGATTTACAAGTTTCTTATGATAAAATCACAGAATTATGTATGCCTGGTGAGTTATGTCTTGTAATTAATTAATTTTATACTTTAACCCTTTAAGCGCTGAAATAATTTGTAAAAAACATCGTAACTGAATGGGTTTTTTAAAATTTGCAATCATCATAAATGTCTTTGTTAGCTCTGATTCATTTGAATACCTATGTTATGGGTCTACGGCCATTAGAAATATTGTTGACTCTTACAGTGCGGGGATCGATCTGACGACTAAAGTCAATCCCTGCGCTGTAAGAGTTAATGACAATTGAAATGCATTTGTGGTTAACTTGCTTAGCTTCAGTTTGATTATCTGTAGATCGGCTTATTGTTGTTTATCTTTAATACATGTATAGCTGTTATTTTATAATGTGTGAACTATTTTTCAATACATTTAAAATAATATCTTATCATAGGTGTATTATTGTGGCAATATAAACATTATTCAATAAATTGCAATTGTTTAATTTATATATCTGTCCAGAGACATTCCTAAGCCATCTTGGAAATTCACAATGATCCAAAATACAAACACAGCTCGTATTGGATTTGACCACTCACCCCCCCCCCCCCCCCCCCACCTAATACGACAGGACGGGACGTGAGAAATTTAGTAGCAAACCCATACCCTCAACCACATCTACCAATACGGGGACTGTTTGTATTTTGGAACTTTTGCGATGGCCCCTAAGTCAATGTGACAAGCACTCCAGCCACTGCAAGTAGATAGCATATCATACCATTTGAAAAGCCCTGCATGATATATTTTGTGTTGAACATAAATGCACGTTCATTAGCATATACATATTAATGCGAGGCAAATTTTAGTATACATTGTATTACCGTGTTCAATTTTGAGTTTTACCTATGGTAATAGAACTTTAAATTTGTTTCAACTGAATGGCTCTGAAGTCACATTTGGTGATGGATGATGATGACCTTTTTCACAGTTCTCCGGTTTTTAAATATGACCTTTTATAAGCTTGTTTTTTTTTACTGATTTTTTTTCAAATTTAAGTCGAAATGTATGTTTATTCCAGATTTGAGACAAATGAAAAGCTCCCTCCCCCCATTTGTATACACACGCCATATTGTGAATGTAATTTGTTGAGACTGGTATTTTATGAAATCAGTTTGTTTTCATTCTCCTTGAGGTGAGAATTGCGGTACAAATTCACACCTCAAGAAGAATGAAAATAATAATTAATATTTGGGTCCTAGTAGGGTTAACCCTTTAACCGCCAGATTATTCAATCTGAATTTTCACCCACCTGGAGTTGTGTCTCGCTGACGCGATCCACGACTTCAAGTGAGTGAAAATTATTCAGATTTGAAAATATGGAGCTCGACTGTTCTCAAATATTGCTGATTGATGTCACAGTTTGAGATGTTTAAAAGGTGGTAGCCTGCTTAATGTGCTAATAAAAAATAAAAACCCAAATATATGCGGCACCGGTGGTTAAAGGGTTATTGTCCACCTGCCATGTCTGAGAAAAACATCATAATTATATTTATATACATGTGAATTCAGCGAGTCTGAAGGAGACGTGGAGTACGGATCGAAACTGGTACTCACTGCTTGATGGCACGCGCTGGCTATTCTATGTCGGGCAATGTCTGCAGATATCATCAGAAGTTGTAAACACCATTGTAAAGAAAGAGCAATCAGTGATTTTGAAGGGTGAGTGACTCCTGGCAAAGCCTCTTGTTATTATCTTATGCCGCTAAGTTAATTTATTGAAATTTTTTCCCACTGGAAGTTGTGTCTCGCGGTACTCAAGTGGGTGAAAATTACTCATATTTGTTTGATGTCTATACACCCATTTCATTTCCAATGACTAATTTGGTCGGCAAATAAAACATTAAAAACTACTATAGTCGCACTTAGGGGTTTTGTCAAGTTAAAAAAAAATTTAAAATCCGAGAAAAACTTGGTAGTGGGTGGGAGGGTCAAGCCCCAACTCGAATTGTTTTTTTTGGGGGAAAATTTGTGATTTTTGTGTTGTTTTTTTGTCAGTGTACATGTTTCAAAATTTTTTAAAAAAATGGATAGGGTGGTGGGCTGGTGGGGTCTAGCCAATTCGAGTTTTTCTCGGATTTTTTGATTTTTTTTAACTCGACAAAACCCCTTAGGAGGTTAACATCATACTAGGGTATTTAAAAAAAATGGTAGCATTAAGTGGATGCCACGAAGAATTGTTCTGTGACAAACCCATCGAAGAGAAGTTTGCAATAATTTTACATTATTGTATTTTTTATCTTGTAGAACCACAATGTACAGATATGGCACCGCTCATTTCATCTTTATCGCAAGTAATGTTGGACCCACACTACCGTACATTTCAAGGTTTTCAGGGTCTTGTACAGAGAGAATGGGTTGCTCATGGCCATCACTTTGCTTCCCGCACAGGACTTGTGGCAGCAGCTGAGTGGGAGCAGGTATGTACTTGACGTGCTAAGTTGGTATGAAATATTGTTTCCTGAAGCTCTGAATCAAACACTCCTCTGTACATGTATGTCTCTCCATGTAGTGTAACGTCTCCCCGCTCATAAACATGCAAGCACTTATGAGTGAAAATCAACTGTTTTAGGCATGTTTTCAAAAATAATCTTATTCATTTATAAGTGCATGCACTTATATTCGAATATAACGTGCATGCACTTATATCCGAAAATTACTATGCGAACTACTGTGTAGCTCAGACATATATATACTGCAGGTGCAAATAATATTGATATTTGTTGACTTATAGAAACCATTACTAGTATATGTCAATAATAATTAAAAAATATATTATGTTGATCGTGAACACAAACTACCGTATTATTTTTATTTAATAACGGGTAGATTTTAGGAGATAACTGTTCCATAGATACGCGCCGACAGTTAAAGACGTCAAAGCGATGTTGTATGGGTTTGATAGCTTAACGAGGTGTGATATGACAGTTCAGGTAGTGTCAACACTTATTCCCTAGAGTCACTTCTCCAAGTTAACGTCAAAGTACCAGTCAGTGATTACTCACGTCAGCTTAATTTACTTTGGATTGGGATAAATCAAATAATTACAATTTCAAAGAATTTGAAGAAATTTAAAATTTGTATTTTAAGTTCGAATATAAGTGCATGCACTTATTTTTGAAAACTAAGGGCATCTTCAAATATAAGTGCATGCACTTTGATGCGCGGAGTTACATTGTATATTTATTAATAATCGATGTGTTAACCCTGAATTATTCATGAGTATTTTTCATTCATTTGAAGCTGGAATTGCTAACGCAATTTCTAGCTTCAAGTGAATGAAAAATAATGTTACTTGTGAAAAATAGACATGTCCTCAATTGAAATATTTGATTAACTGAGCATCTACTAAAAGATATGTTACAAACTTTGGTAGTAGTTTATTTAGTCTGCAATTTGCTTTAAACCGTATATATACAGTTCCCGCTGCAGAAGGGTTAATATAAGGGATAAAAATCTGTAATATATATAGGCCTGATGTGACAAGTGACCCATTATACATTGACTGAGGGCACAGGGTTTGTGTGATGGGTTTGAATAGTAAAATGTTGTTTTTTGTGTATCAGTTCTCAGGACCCAAAACTTAAAAGATATTTTTCGTGAGACAATTTTGTTATTTTTAATAAACGGCTGCGTAATAAAATCAGGATTGAAGATAACAAAAATCATTGGGTGGATAAGAATGTTTTAAACACATTATAAAAAATTTCTGGCCTCAGATGAAAAAAAATGATACGGACCGATAAAACTGGCACGATAAATGGGATGGTTGAGAAATAGCAATCATTAATTTGTCATGAAGAAGTCCTTATATTTTTATAAATATGAAACATTGACCATCCTGATAGTGGGAATAAAAATTCGCTATGCAATTTCCGGCATCAAATTTAGTGTTCAAATTGAAAATGTTTAATTTGCAAATGTGCACAAATAAGTAAAAAATAAACATAAAAATTGTGAAGCAGCAATTCAAATGTATAAAGTGTACAGCTCACATTTGTCAGAAACACTTACATGTAAGAATAACCCTTCGGGAACTGTATATATATACGCTTACAAGTAAATTGCAGACCGAATAAATTCTACTCAAATTGCTGAAATGTTGCTGGAAATTGGGTTAGCATAACTCAGCAGCATAAGGGCTAAGTTACAAAAACATTGTGTAATATTTTATATCCAATCTAGTCTTGTGTTCATTTCGTTTCAGAGCCCCGTATTTCTTCTTTTCTTGGATTGCGTCTGGCAGTTGATGCAGCAGTTCCCCTCTCAATTCCAATACACTAGTGTTTACCTAATTACACTGTGGGACTCCATCTGCATGGGTCTTTTTCAGAACTTTATTTTCAATAGCGCCTTTTCACGTGCTGCAGCATGTCGTAGAATAAAGACCTTCTCAGACAATGAATTCAACCACGGTCCGGCACCTAAGTTTATGTCCGTTTGGGACTGGTCTCTTCAGTTTACTGACAAAGAAATGTCTTTGTTTAACAACCCATTGTATATAGCACAGCACGAGTTGATGAGAATGATTCCTCCTCGTAAGACAGTAGTTGCTAATACCTCGGAAGACGTTAACACAGCATATGCATCTCATGTTTACCACATATACAGCAACACGAATGACATGCCTGGTAAGACTGCTGTTTTATACCCAGTGACATCTGGCGCAGCTTTACATTTTTGGAGCGAGTGTTACATGAGATGGATGTCACCGTTTGTGATTGTGGGAGGGGGATCACCGGCTGAGTACCTTCAGCAGTGCTTATTGGTGGAGGAGATTATATTGCTGAAACATCAGTTTCAATCCCTGCAAAAAGAAGAGCCGTTTGTGAAAGCCAAGCGTCCAAGCAGCGAGCTCATCTTTGGTTGTGGCCGTGCCGGTGAAGTGCCTAGAAACTGTTATGAGCTGTCTATGACTGTGACGTCTTCGTTTCCGTACTCACAGTTGACGTCAGGTACAGGCCCTAACCGGGCGGAGATCCCTCTCTATCAGCTGCTGGAGAATAGCTTTATTCAGGAATATGAAGTCGACACGGAGAGTAGCATGGAAGAGATGGAAGACTCTCTAGATCAATCTACTGATCAAGCTCAGCGTGTGTCTAACTCCAACCCGCCAGAAACCTCACCTTAATCGTTAGAACATCGATGACTTAACACAAAACATTTGTACAATGTTGGACCAATGTCAAAGACGTTGGGCCAATGTTGTACAAATGTTATGCAAATGTTTTGTGTTTGCTGAGGTCCACTATGTCGACTATATTATTGTTTACTTATCAGTTAAGCACCTTATATACGGTAACCATCTTCTGAAAATTAAATATATCTCAAAGCTGTGATCATCATATGTACATTTCGACCTAAATTTTGAATTTTATTTTTAGTCACTTGAATTTGTGGCTCGCTACTCACAACTTCAAGTGACTGAAAATTCAAATTGTATAGGTCAAAACCCTAGGGGTTAAACAGTATATATACATGTACATCAACTAAACACACAACACCTATCTTTTATTTTGAAGCATTAAGACTTTGTTATATTTTTTGAGAAGTTGTTATTGTTATGAGGGATTAGCTGCTACTGTTATTGAGAATGTAGTTATTTTGTGGTTTTGATCAGAAATTTAAAAAGGAAGGGCAATGCAAATCTGCCACAAACCTCCCCCCCCCCCGTCCCAAATTATATTTTCTGTTTTAGATTGGCAATGAGGGTGTGGAGAAAACTTTCTTTATAATATGTACTAAAGTAAACTAACAAAACCTCCAAAAAATCAATGTGCATCTCCAGGGTAAAGTGCACACTTATCTACATGTATTAGAGACTAAATATAAATAAATATTGGTCTAATGATCAAAATTCGGCTGAAAGTCCTTATCTAATTACTTAGCAGCATATTGCTCATTTTGTGCATTTTCTTGGGGTGTACCAACCCTTAATCAACTAAGTTAATTTATTTAAATTTTCACTCACTTGAAGTTGTCTTGCTGCGTCTCGCTGCCACGACCCACAACTTCAAGTGACTGAAAATTACTCATGTTTCTTTAATTTGAGCACAAATATTTGAAAATCTTCTATTTAGACACACACTTTTTTCCCAATGACAGTGATTTGGTCGACTAATAAAATAGAATAACAACGACAATAGTGATGATCAGTAGGATAAGGTTAGCTAGGCCTACATTACACTCATTCTCAGTGCTATGTACTGTCTCCGACCTCTGGTGGGTGCCCCCATGTTTTTGACGACCCAATTGAACCGGCCAATCACAAGCTTACTACAATGCGATGGAGTGGAAGTCTCAGTGATTGGTGGAAATGTGTGTCATGCGAGGTCAGCCCATCTGCAAGATTTAGGTATGCAAAATGGCAGTGTCTACGAGGGGGCAGTGTAGGCCTACATGTAATAAACATGACAGCATTACCAGCCATGGCCAATCAACATAGCTAATCTACATTTCTGTGTACCGCCAGATGATGCACAGCTTTATAGCACCCTTAGCACACATAATAGGTATAATGGAACATAGTGCAAATCAAATTATTTTAACCCTTACAACGCTGAAATATTTTTGTAAAAATTATGGTGACCCAAGATTTTTTTTTTCCAATTTTAAATCAAAATAAATGTCTTAGGTAGCTTTTTCCGCTTCATTCGAATACCTATGTTATCATGGTTATGGGTCTACGGCCATTATAAATATTTTAATTCTTTCAGTGCAGGTCTTTATACGTCTGAATCAGACTTATAAAGATGGTCCCCACTCTGAGAGGGTTAAGTCCACCCTGTTATTTCACCACATCTGTATTTACTGTATTTACTGCAGTTGTTTTTTTTTATTACAGAATGGTTTCTGCTTCATAAAAAAAATTATTCCAGCATTGTAAAGGTTATGTCATGTTCCATTAGCCTGCAGTTATTTATTGATAATTTTACACAAAAAAAGACAACCTTGGCCAACTAGTTCTGTTGATTTTTCAGTGTATGTTATTTTCCTTCTGCATATGAGTCCTAAAATATATATTTACTATTTTATTTGGTGTTTGACAAATATTTCATGGCTTGTGCAACAAAATTCAATGTATTTAATTCACAATTGCATATTATAGAATAGCAATATTACCTGGAACTTACTCTAGCCCCACTTTTTCACATTACGCAATATTGTTAGTGTTATTTTGTTGGTACATCATTGCTTTCACATGTTGACATGGGTTATGAAAGCTATATTGTAATATTTCTCAAATGTAAGTTTTGTAAATAATAAATATTGTAATTACATGTATATTTAAATACAGCTGAATGGGGCACATTCTTATGAATAATAATTAATGACAAAAATATGTATAAAAATGAGAAATGCATTTGATGTGAATGCTAAATAACCAGATAGAAGCACGGAGAGATAAATAATCTTAATAATTTATTTATTTTAAATGTGTAGCTGTATTTCCAAATATCACTTAACTTGTTCAAGATTCCTCTCAGTAGAAACATGCTTTTATTGGGATATTTAAAAAAATAGAATATTAGTAATGTTACAAAAAAAAAGATCTGTTTTCGTCTTCCAGGTTACCATATGTAGAACTTGGCTGAGGAATCTTGATCCTTATCTGGAATAACCAACTATTACCTAAATTTAATGTTATAATACAAGAAGGTATCAGACAATTCATGTTGACTGTATGTCCCATTGTTTTATAATTGTGTCTGATTTCAATAATTGTTAATAATTCAAATCAATATCTCTACTGATAGTGTAATTGAAAAATAGACATATCAAGTATTCAACATCAAATTCCCCCAAGTGATTTATTGTATACTGTACATGTATCTAATAAATTTGATACTTGCAGACATTTAGGATTAATAGCATGGGTAAGAATGAATATTATATTTTCCTTCTAAAACATTTAAAAGACAATTTCAATACAATGTTCTTTTAGAGAAATATTGATCTTTACTATTTAAACACTATACAGCACTTTGTTCCATTCACTTAGAATGAGAGGCTGGTTGTCACATTGGCCCTATAGCATGCCAATATTGGTATAAGTAAAACAATCATGTCTCAATAAATTGCAAAAGTGATAATTAATTTGTAATCTGCTGCAAATCTGCTTGCCGATTACGAGTGTAGCAAATTGTTTTGAAAAAAAATTATAAGGATTATTAGAAGTGAGATTAGTAGAAATAATAATTCATCTTTTAAACCTGCATATTAAATGTCCATGACGAATCATAATTGAGCTTGTGTTACCTGAGGCTTATGTTATTTTAACTGATAGAAACATTTTTATTAAGCTGTTCATGATCATCACACTTTTTTAGCCCGCCTTTTAATTTTAAATAAAAAAGGTGGGCTATTGCAATTGAAGTTCAGCGTCGTCGGCGTTAACATTTACTTGTGGGCACGATAACTTGAAATTTTTTTCATATATTCTTCCCAAATTTGTTATGCATGTTACAGTTCTCGGACAAGTTCAATAATGGCTGAAAAAAAATTCAAAATGGCAGACTTATTGCGATTTTTCACCTTTTACATCAATAATTTGACTTGTGGGCGCGATAACTTGAAAAGTTTTTCACGTATCCAGTTCAAATTTGTTATGCATGTTACTAATAAGTAGTTCTTGGACAAGTTCAATAATGGCTAAAAAAAAATTCAAAATGGCCGATTTATTGCGATTTTTCGCATTTTAAGTCAATAATTTGACCTTGTGGGCGCAATAACTTGAAAAGTCTTTCACGTATCCTCTTCAAATTTTTTATGCATGTTACTACTAAGTAGTTCTTGGACAATTTCAATAATGGCTAAAAAAAATTCTAAATGGCCGATTTATTGCGATTTTTCGCATTTCACGTCAATAATTTTACCTTGTGGGCGCGATAACTTGAAAAGTTTTTTACGTATCCTCTTCAACTTTGTTATGCATGTTACTAATAACCAGTTCTCGGACAAGTTCAATAATGGCTGGAAAAAAATTCAAAATGGCCAATTTATTGTCATTTTTCGCATTTATGCAATAATTTACCTTGTGGCCGCAATAATGACTTCAAGCTTAATAATGGCGGCGGGCTATTGTGGAGTGTGCTCTTGTTATGAATAAATTAAAACTATGGTATGACTTTATGTATGTGAATCTACATAATATTTACACTTTATTTGCCAACACATCTCGGCCAAATTACTTAATTTCGCACTGCTATACATTTCCCTCCTTTACAGCTTAATTTGATGAAATTAAAATATTTGTTGTCAGCAACAAGAAAAGTGACTTCATTCACATTGAAGTTGTTGATATTAACTTAGCAGCCCTTGCCAGGGGAAGGTTGCATACCCTATTTGTTTAATGTTTGCTGTTAATGTGCATGCATGGTATGCTATGTGCATATTTATTTGCTATGTTGCAAATATTTATAGAATGCATGTTTTGTGTTTCCATCAATGATGAGCACACGTAATATGATTCGGATTTGATTGGTTCATTTCTAAAATAATTGTACATCCATTCTATCCTGTGAAATAAGTATATTTACATTCATATCCATAATTTTGTATAAAGGATGAAAAGATATATTGTTAAAATATAGGACACTGTATATTAAAGTGTATATATAGATGCCATATTTTGTAAGTGATAATTTCCGCAATGTTCTCTGTGATACATTTACTAATAATGCTGATAGATAAGCTTTGTTTTCCTATTGATTCTCTTTTAGAAATATAATTGATGATAACCATACTTTTAGTCTGTAAAAGCGAGTGTGGAAATTTATGAGTTGTCAACGTTTTTTATGGACACATGGAATGTATTTTACTTATTTGAGCGAAACCTGTTTGACTGGATATCCAGTAATTACGAATATATATAATTATGCAGTGTCTTCTTATTGTTATGCCAACATCTGAACAATGTGAGGTGGTCCCTTTAGTCTCAAGAGATGCAGATAGCACTTGTACTTGTACACTTAATTATCAGATATCAAGCATACCATGATATGAATCAGGTCATGAAAGCTAGGAAATGATCTGTCGTTCAGAAGCATTATCAGGGTTCCCACGGTCATGGATAATCGTGAAAAACCATGGAAAATGAAAAAATAAAATCCAGGCCTTGAAAAGTCATGGAAAATTAAAATTTGGCAAAAAGTCATAGAAAAGTCATTGAATTTTGTCTTCTTTTGAGAAAAATATGTTGATTACGTACACTTTTGACACACAATGCCACTGATAGTCCACCTAGCTGTAATTAAAAAGTAAAAATGGTGGCGGGTTGTCCGACCTCCCCGAGACCAGCTGGGTGCGGTTCTGCTTTATAAAGTGGGTATAGATCGGGCCGCTGTGGTGGTGGAGGCTGTACAGTTTTAAAATGTTCATTTTTTATTCGGTTACGAAGGCATGGAATTTCTATAAACGGTCATGGAAAGTCATTGAAAAGTCATGGAATTTCATTTCTAGATATCTGTGGGGACCCTGATTATATCCCTTCTACTTGATAGTGAGTTGAGCTGTTCTGAAACCTGTCTGAATGCAATTATGCATACAGGTTGATATATTTATTCGTCTTAACCCCTTATGCTGCTTAATTGACTATTTTTCATTCATTTGAAGCTGGAATTGCTAACGCAATTTCCAGCTTCAAATGAATTAGATTTAGGCAAAAATGTACATCTTCGAAATGTAATTATTAGATTAACCTTTTCCATGCAGAATATTCCTGGGCTAAACGTTCATTATTTGCGGAATTTAATTGTAAAACAGGACTAATTTCAGGCTATAATCACATCATTTGGATGGGCTTCCATTACATCCTAAGGATATCCAAATGGATATCAATGTTGGGATGGACCGGGGCTGAACTACACCGGCATCTCAAGGTCAAATCACATGCAAATAAAAAAATATCTTATTTTGTACTGTTTATTGCAGTCTACTGAAGATCTAAAGGTTGTATATACTGTTTAATTTCAGCTGGGCCTTCTCTGAACTTTCCCTGGAAAATTTCCTCAGAAAAAACAAAATTATTTTTTCGCGGTATAAAAGTGTGCAATTTATATTTTCTTGCTATAACATGTATATAGTAGATTACCACTGTGTATGAAGGGTGACATGGTCTGGGGTTGCTTTTTACCTGTTTACAAGTTTTAGTACCATGACAAGACATGCCGAGGTCATCTCAAGGTCATTTTAAATAGGCTCACAAATGATAAACATTCTAATTTTGTCAATTTTTTGTCAATTTTACCTTGAAATGACCTTGAGGTTTCCTTGGCATGACCTTGAGGAGATACCTGGTTAAAGAACAATCCCTGATCATGTTATTATTTGCGACTAGACATTGGTCATGTTTGTAAAATCAAAATAATTAGTCACTACAAATACCCTCCCCACGAATTAAAGGGCAGTGAAACAGGTAATGGTGGGATTACAGCGTTGAAGGGGTTAATAAGGGGTTGATATCCCCCCCCCCCCCCCAAGTAAAACAGGGGTAGATTCTACATGCATGGATTACAAAATGATTACAAATCTGAATGTTCCCCAACACAATTTAGTGGCAATTCACACACATGGCTTTGTCAGTACTTGAATTACCAGTGACAACCTGTAACTAGACATAATCCCGGCTGGGGTCCGGGAGCCGCAAATAAGGAGCGTTTTCGGATCCCGGCTGGGGTCTTATTTTATTTATTTATTAAGATTCGCCAAAAACACTGTATACATTACTTTGTTCAATGATAAGAAAACATAGTCATAATAATACTGTTGGCTGGGACATGGCATCAGATATGAAATATCTATGCTAGGCCTGTCCCATAATCAGATAACAATGTTATTAAAGTATGCGTGCAGCAATTATGAAAAACGCATTCCAGCAAAACACGAGACGCCCATCAAACGCCGAATCAATGCTGGCCCACCGTCTACGACGCTGGCCCAACACCGACTCAACACCAGGTGAACTTCCCGTGCCTGCTGGGATGTGTCAAAAAGAAAAAGAGAGAAAAGTGTTTCATGCCTGGCGACATCGCGGACAGCGACAAACGGTAACCCACGTGCAAGAGTTGTCAATATCATAGGTCGTAGTCAACTTTACAATGTAAAAATTATATAATAGTTTCTTAAAACGTTTGACAAATCTATTGCGGCAATTAATTTGTTTTATTGTGTTCGGCAGGATATTCCACATTTTTACTACCCGATTAGAGAAAAATAGCCCAGCCAATTCAGAATTAAAGCATACAGATCTTAAAGGCAAGACCTGTTGACCTAGCCTAGTTCTAGAGGTGTCGGCGTTATAAAAAGAAAGAATATGTCTAATATCTATATCTATGAAATTATGTATACATTTATATAGAAAACACAAGTCGTTGATATCTTTTATAAAAGACAAAGGAAGTAATTTGGTGTTATGTAGTCTGGTTGGGTAATCCGACACATGATATATAATCTGGGAGCCGCATGGAAAGGGTTAACTAAGCATCCACCACAAAACATTTTAGCAATTCGAGTTGAATTCATTGTTCTGAAAATTTGCTCGAAAACGCATATAAAAGGTTCCGGCAGCATAAGGGTCAAGTATGACATAACATGAAATTTACATAGTGCCATACTGTAGTTTTGATATCCATAGTTAACCCTTATCCCGCTAATCACAACGTTTGTCGTTTTTAATTTGTTTTTTTCTACTCTATCATCACATCACTGATATTGTGAACAAAATTTGTGTTTAAAAACCAGCATTTGCAAAAGATATCTCTCAAATTAAATAAATATTGAGTAATTTATACCAACTTGAAGTTGCGGGTCGCGGTAGCGAGACACAACTTCAAGTGGGTGAAAATTTTAATAAATTTACTAAGGATAAGGGTTAATTTTAAAAAAAATGTAAAACATCCTTTCAAGTGGGTAAAAAATTCAATTATATAACTTTGCGCTAGAAGAGGTAATATAATGTGAATTTGGAAATTAATAGATTTTAAAGAGGTATATTTTTGCACAAATATAATTATTTTTCGTCATTTGGTACTGGCAATTCCCGCTTCAAGTAATGAAAAATCCAATATAAACAATTCAGCTGGACAAGGTTCAACCCTTTAACCGCCAAAATATTCAATCTGAATTTTCACCCACTTGAAGTTGTGTCTCGCTGACGCGATCCACAACTTCAAGTGAGTGAAAATTATTCAAATTTGACAAGATGGAGGTCAACTGTTTTCAAATAGTTCTGATTGATGTCACATTTTATCTTTAACATGTTTAAAAGGTGGTACTTAATGGTCTAATAAAAAATGAAAACCTGAATATATGCGGCACCAGCGGATAAAGAGTTTAAGAAGTGAGCCGACCCTGTATCATGTATGACCTATGATTATGTTCATAAAATTACCTTATAATCCGCACCAAGCATGTGTATGTATTTATAATTTGGGAACGTATATATATGTAAAGACGTTTGAAAAAAACGTTAAAAAACGAAATGTCACTAAATGAATCAAATGTTTTACCGGGCATGCATCATTTGAAGCTGGAATTTGCATCAGCTATTCCAGTTTAAAATGAAGAAGTAGAAGGGCTAGTTGAGACGACTGTCATATTCACTTATACCTAGTGGCGCATTAGAATAAATGTTTAGATATATGTGTATGTACGCATTAATTTAATATAAATATTTTTGTCAAATTTTGAAATACGTTAGTTATTTTTTATGCTGTATACTAGAGCATAGATTTCAATGTATGACTATGCTGATTAATCATTGTGATTCTCTCAGACGTGAAATTCTGAATCCTGTGATTCAGACTGACAGAAATTTAAAGTGCCTTTTTTTGCCCACTTTCGACTTATTTAATGCTTTTAATATTTGCAGTGATCATACAATTGCTATGGTATATACACATACTTTTTAGTTACCTTGTATATGAAGGAAAATACCCAGTGAATAGTGAAAATAGTATATATTTTAGTAACGGTCAATTTAGAAGAAATGTAGACAATGACAATTTATAACTGATCATGATTGTATAATGCTGTCAGTACTGATGTGATTAATTGACTATTTATAGCAATGAAAATAATGGATATTTAAATCACCATATTTGTAAAGGGTACCATTGAATAAATTACATTATGTATGTATCATGATATATTTGTTGCTTTTGAGTTCATACTTTAAACTGCATTATGAACATGTTAAAAATGATACCTCTCCGAGTCGATATAGTCGCCAATACTGCCCTCCGAAGCAAAGTGCTCAAGTAACTTAGTTACCGTTACTGCCTTTTGGTTTTGCAAAAAAGAACACTTCAATTCTAATTGAGTTTCATATTTATCCTTGTAACAGCGCCATGATTTAAAATAGATTTTCTCAGGATACATGAATTCAATGTGTTATCTATCAAAATCTGCAGAGGAAACAACACCGTATATATACTAGATGTGCTGGCAATCACAAATGTTTTGATAAAAAATAGTTTTACCTTAGATTTTTGGCACATAAAGTCCTCCAGACTTGTGAATCCTTGGCACAAAGTATAAAACTCATTGTTTGAAATGTGGTGGTAATATAATAATAATAACAGAGGTATTTTATAGCGCATTAAAGCATCATTTTATATCCCTGAAAACATACTTAATTTTCCTACAACTAACGTTTTTAGAACGAAAATTTCAATAAAACTGGTTTACCAATACGTGGTAATTTTCTTTAATTTTTAAATCACATCAAGTCATCTTCATCCACTACAAGTCGAGAATTGCGGCAGCAATTCGCGGTTTGTAGTGGATGAAGATGACAATGGTAAATTCAGGATTGAAATGGTTAAAGATGCTGAGTACGAGTTGAATTCCCAGCTTCTAAACGTAATGCTCAAACACTTTAACAGAGAGTTTTTAGTCTTTTTTGAATGACCACAGTGTTGGGGTGCGTTAGAACATTATACTAGTATATGCAGAGAATCGCGCATTATGGAAAGAAACGGCATTGTCTCAAAAATAAAAAATCATAATTTTAAATGAAAGCTGTGCTTTACCATGACAATTGTTTTCATTTGGTGAATTACTAGTGTTTGCTGGGTATTAGCTATCAACATTTAAGTTGCTGGAAGGGGGCATCTCCATTTTTTTGTTTACACAAAAAACTAGACCATCCTAGTTTACTCAAAACCGTTCTATTGATTTAAATAATGTTGGTGTTTATCCGCATTTTGTGTTATGACCTCAATAATGGACAAATGACCTTCAAGTCGAAGAAAGTCAACTTTCAAGGTCATGGGCCAGCTGACCATGTTCCCAATATGCGGGCTGGGATGTAGTCAAGTCTCACAAATGTGCCAACCAGGACTTCTATCAAATACCACTTCCAGCCATAAGTATGACGATGTCATGATTGTATAAAACTCATCAATATGCATTCCCTCTACAATACAAGCTAAATATTTAAAATTTGTTGAGCTATGGAAAATGGTATCAATTGTCACCTACAAATGCTGATCACAAGAGAAAATTTAATTTTTTGTGTACAGATTTTTGTACCAATTAGGGTAAAATACGACATCTGCCTTAGACAAAGGCAGCATCCCTGTTCGGTGACACCATCTCATGTGGTATCCATTTTACTCGTAAAAGTTTGAATTACTAATTACTTCCTCAAAACTTATTTGACGAATGTATGGGTTTCAGAAGTACTGCAATTTCTAAGTAATATACAACACGTTGAAATAAACATAATAAATGGTGTTTTAAATAAAAGAAGATTACATTATCCCAGTAAACACAAAATGTTTGTATGATATTTATACAATGTTGGACCAACGTCGAAGACGTTGGGCCGACGTTGTATAAAAAATGTTACACAAATGTTTTGTGTTTGTTGGGATGTATGTGATTTTAACCCTATGTGTGAGTGTATTGACCACAAAAAATATAGTTTGCTACGTATTCCAGTCTTTCTGTCAAATTATTTGATGAAATATGGCAAAAAAACATTTACTGGTTATGTTACTGACACATATCATTTACATATCTAGAAGTTGAGTGGTATATGATTGATGTCGTCACAGTATGAATACATGCTTTTCAAAACAGTTTGTAAATATTCTTTGGGTGCTTCAGGGAGTAAAATTGTGTCATCTGCATATAAAATACATACATAAGATATATATCAAGCTGTAGTAATAAATGGTCTTAGTATTTCAAAGGTCACAAAGCATAAGCTTATGATATTGGAAGTTATATTATTGAAATTTTACATTGAAAAGTGTGAATATTACCACCTGTAGCTATAATTATAATACTCCCATAATATGTGGATCACAAAATGTTAAAGCCTATATTAACATGATTAAGCAGTCTTGGTATTTGAAGGGTCATACAAATGTTTCCCAAGAGAGATTTATGTAAACTTTGAAGGCGTGACTCTTGAACAGTTCCTGTATAATTTGACATCAATTTTGGAGGGTATGAATTATCATGTTAGAGAATGAGGATCACTACAATAGATCGCATGTAATCACGCGCGAGTGTTATGTGTTGTGAGACTTTGCGCCTCTGCCTTATTGTCTGATATTGACCCTTAGAGCACTGATGTCAGCTTCAGTAGACATTCTGTGTTTTTATTAACACCTGTATAGCCCCTGATAACGAGCTGTTCACAGTAAAATATGCCGTCAATCTTGAAACACTGATATATATTGAGACCTAAATTTCATAAATAACATACATTTACAGTCACTTGAAGTTGTGTGTCGCGGTAGCGAGACACAACTTCAGGTGACTGAAAATTTAAATTGCATTGCTCAGTGATATAAGGGCTAAACATGAACAACAAACTCACTCGAAGACTTATATTGTAGCATGTCATGTTTTGTATAACATCGATATTAAGGATAGGGAAGCTTAAAGCTGCATAACTGTTTTGTTTATTTTATTTAAAAGAGTAATCCATGGAGAATGGTGTTTTAATTTTTTATTTTACTCCCCCGGTTAGTGGGTTATTGAGTATTTAAGTTTGTTGTTTTTAAATATTGCTGCCCCACCAAAACAGACCTGATCACAGCGGAGTAAGACACAATGTCTGTATAATCAGGACATTAAAAGTGGCAGATAACAAGCATCATTGAATAAAAGAGGGGAAGACTTTTAATTTTATTCTTATTTTTAAGTGATCATAGATACATTTCACAGTAAAAAGTATATTATCTCATGTCATTTAGACATATCTGGGAGTTATTACTTTGTGTGATATGGGTGATATATGCATATAGTGTCATGTTTAATTTCGGTACCGGTATGGAGAAAGTCACTCACTTGCAAAAGAGGACTCTATTTTAGTATGGTGCTTTTAAGTGTGGGCCAGCATCTGAGCCTTTGGCACACCATTAAGACGCTCTCCCCAGTCGGTCGGAAATAGTAGTAAGAATTAGCAACAAATTCAGTGATGTAAATCATCTCTTTCACTCCTTTGATTTTTGTGATTTTCTTGAAAATTGCTTTTTTTATCCGGTATCTCATGAGCATTGCAAAATATAGTCAAAATGCTACTAGACAATATCAGACTTTATTTTATTTTATCGTAAATCATCACATACAGTGATATAAATCGCGCTATGCGGTAAAATAAAATAATATTTAAAACATCAGACTTTACTGTAACCGATTTCCAACAGTTTCTTTGACCTAGTCTCAGGACGTCTACGGCTGGTTATGAGGGCTTTGTATCTCAGCTAACACGAGGCATTGATCCAAAAGTAGTCTAATGTCTGCCCATCGTCTGCGGTATTGGCCCAACATTATGCCAGTTTAGTGCAACGTCTAGTGTTTGCTATTAAGGCGGTTTGGTGTTGTCCAATGTAACATTATATTGGCCCATAACCTTACCACTATTACATACATATTGTACACAAACCGATTCACTACTTCATAATACTTGAAGGTGTGTCGCATGGTGAACTAATTCCGCTACATTTACCCGGTTTTAGTGCATTTATAAGGTCTTTAAGACAATATGAATCATTGTTTTGTAATTTTTAGGTTATTTTTATCGAAATAAACAAAACAGTTATGCAGCTTTAATTTTATCAGCGACTACAGCGTAACCACAAGGGGAACCACATCTCAAAATGTGTTGCCACCTCTAAAACATCTTGGTAATGTCATTTCATAAAATGCCCTAAAAAATCGCCGCTATCAACTGCATGATACCAGTTTGGCATTAGCTGTTTAATATATAATTTAAGAAAATGACTGATCAGTATTTAAAATCATATTGTGTTTTTGCGGAACAGCAATAAAGTTGAAAGTCATAGCTTGCTTTGTTTCCATTTTGACATAATGGATCATTGTTCATGAAAAATAAAGTCAGTTTGTATAGTTTATTATTTTGAATATGCCTATTGATACACTGACATTCACTGAACATGAATCTTTAGTATATATTTTTCTGATTGTTAGTTTACTTCACAGTCACTTTTTCGTCATTGGTATAATTTATGCCTACCCCATCAGTTAGATTTAGCAGGAAAATAGTCGTGTCTTCAGTTTACAATTTTACAATGGCCAAAATGCAAAACTATTTATCGACCATCATTTTAGAGCTCCTAGTGATATCTAAATGTTGAGGTTCATCGGGAAAAACATTTTTTTGTAAAATCAGCGAAACATTTCCCAAACAGAAAGATAAATGATGGAGATGCAAGCTGACGCTCCCGCTGGGCACACGACGTTTTTGCGACATTGAATCAACTTCAATGACGTTGATTCAACATTGCATCAAGTGGGCTGAACCATTTACGCCTATACTGTATATAATTTGACACCCAATAATCATAGACTATCATGGAGCTTCGTGAATGTGACATGTAAATAGATTGGACATCGTCTTAACTGTAAGCAATGGTGTAGGCTACATGAAACAAAAACAGGGCAGCATGAATACATTTTATGACAACAAACAATTATTGTAATATGCTTAAACATGTTAAATATACATACAGTATTATTCAATGAGCAAAAACGATGACTCTACAGTTGAAGCAATGGGAGTCAGTATGCATATATCCTTAGCATGCTTATAACACCATAGTATAATGCATAGGCCTAATGCATCTCCTAACTTACAGTACATCACTCACATAGTAAAAACAATGGACCTGTTGTTGTTTTTGGCTAGACAAGGCTAGACAGCGGAAGTAGTGAAAATTGGTAGGCCTATGTCTATTTTAAATAATATTATATAATGTGAATTAAAATGTCGACAGTAGTTTCAGTTATCCAATTGTTTGTCGTGTTTATCAGACACATTATTATATGAATTATCTTCGCTAGCATTTGCAGACGATGCCACTACCAAATGGCCGTTCTCTATTGTTTTTTCATCACCTTTGTTCTCTTCGGATGGTAAAACCATTTCTTCATGTGTCAACCCGTTCTTAGATTCGGTAGTTTGCTGATTTTTTCCTGAGGGAACACTGTCTATTCCACTTCCCAGTCTCTGTACCAATCCTTTGAAATTAATAGGTGGCTTAGGGTCACTATTTGTATCCACGTCTTCCAGTTTGACGCGAAAGAGATTGAGGTATAAGCGTAAGAATCTGTTAGCTTCTACTTCCTTCTGCTCTTCCTCCTCCGCGGAATCCACGTCACTCCCAGAATCACAGTGGTTGTTCATTGAATCTTCATCACTTTCGTCCACAGGAAGATTATCTTTGCTCATAGAGCTTCTGCGAATTTTGTCCTCCATTTTCTTAATTTTCTTGGCCATTTTTATATCCTTCATAAATGCTTTGGCAGACAGCTTCGCTTGTTTGTACAGTTCCATGGCATTTTCTATATGTCCATGTTTCTCCAACAATTGCCACTCACTTCGGTGTCTTCGCATCACCAGGTCAGGGTTACGGATGAGAGTATAGGCCAGGTGCCAACGTTGACGAGCACGATTTTTCACCGACAATGGAGACACTTTCTCTTCTGAAACTAAAATGAGTTTAATTTCAGTAATACTGTTTAGTGACTTATAATAGTGAAGATGGATAATACGACATTATAATATCTAGCTCCCCAGCAAACATGAGACGTTGGCCCAACGTTGGTTTACTGTTGGGCCAACGTCACAGACGGTGAGCCAACAGTAAACCAACGTTGGGCCAACGTCTCATGTTTGCTGGTTAGTGTAGCTAGATGATTTAAAAAAAAAACACTAGCCATTTAAACTCAAGAATCATATTGTATAATAGATTTGCAGGCATACACACATGGTATGATGTATGTAGTGACGCAATTTATAAAATAAAATATAGATCAAGAGTATGAGATTTTTGCTGGAGTAACTGTTTGACATTTGTGAAATAATCACATAAAAAATAGAAAGACGATGCATTATGTAAACACTACGCCTACCTAATTGGTTATTTGTAAAGCCCATTGGTCTGACGTCGCTGTCATCATTGCCTTGGTAGAAACACTCCCCCTTCAGTTCTTGTGAGTATTGAGACAAATGTCTGTGACACCCTAGAGGAACCAGGTCTACCAAAATTTGACAAAACACTCTGAGAACAGGGTGATTATGCGCATGCTCCACTTCAAGCAAACCGAGGTAAGCCATGTAACCTGAATCATATAAATACAACAGGGTGGTTTATGTGTATGGTAATTGCTGCGTATTATCAATTCTTAACAAGCCATCTATCTCAGCAGGTATGCCAAATAACCCGAATCATAGCAATATAACAAGATAACCAGATAATTGCTGCGTATGTTCAACTCTCAGCAAATCCCGGTTGGCCTAACCCAGCAAACACGAGGCGCTGGCCCAATGCTGGGCTGACGTTAGCCCATCGTCTACGACGCTGACCAACGCCTCGTGTTTGCTGGGAAGCCATGCAACTTGAATAACATGCTGATGTATATGTACGCGCTCCACTTCAAGCCAACCCAGGTAACATAATAATAGTGGGCCGTTAAGTGTTCATTTTAGCTCAAACCTAGGTCCAGCTGAAACAGAATACCGTACGGGATTTATCCAATCTCACTTCAAGCCAACCCAGGTAACATAATAATAGTGGGCCGTTAAGTGTTCATTTTAGCTCAAACCTAGGTCCAGCTGAAAGAGAATACCGTACGGGATTTATCCAATCTCACTTCAAGCCAACCCAGGTAACATAATAATAGTGGGCCGTTAAGTGTTCATTTTAGCTCAAACCTTGCACTTTGGGTTAAAAGCATGACATTTTTACTGAATGGTCAGTGATATCGCGGTCTTCTTTTCTGATATAGAACACTTTGTCGGTCTTTTGTGAAGCTTATAATAAGGGAAAACGTACCCACTGAGAACTGATTTTTTTCTGGAGAGTAAATGGCCAACAAACATTATTTTATGTCAAGACAATGCACCAAATATATAGTGATGCATATTTTCATAACAATTAAAGGGACTGGCCCAGGTTAAAATCATTAAAAAATCGCTGATTTTATTTTGTTTTTTTAATATGCCCATATGATGTAAACATGTCCATAGAATAGAACTGCAAAAGTTTTTTAATTTTTGTGCTACGCATTCACCAGTTAGGCTAGATATAGAGACGAAATTCCTGATTTCTAATTATTGACAACCATGTCAAAAATAAGAAATACGGAAAATTCGTCTCTATATCTAGTCTAGCTGGTGAATGCGCAGCACAAAAATTAAAAAACTTTTGCAGTTCTAGTCTAGTCTAGTCTATTGAAACTACTAGTCCGCCTAGAACGGACTACATTAGCCAGTATGTAATCAATGACAATAGCAGTGCTTCCGTATTACCTGCTTAAATTTGTTTTGATTTGGCTGGATAAACCCATCATTGAACTTAGATGGTTAAGTGTTGAGTATAAGTATAAGTGCTGGGTATAAGTGTTGGGTATATAGTGATAAAAAGTGTGACTATATTGATAAGATTCTATTTAGTATTATGATGTGGGATACCTCACCAACCTTTATCTTTATTTTCCAATCCTGGCATCAGGACGCTGCGATCCATGCGTCCCAGTAAAACCAACCCCCAGATGAACGTCTTCATTATGCGATAAAGACAAGAAAACAGTCCAACCTCTATGTTAGCCAGGAAGTAAAAATAATCTGTCATATAGTACAGCTTCCTGAGTTAAAGAAATACATACGTTTCAGCTACTAAAATTCCACAACATCACATCACTCCTATCCAGCAAAGACGAGGCGTTGGCCTATTGTTGGTTTAATGTTGGGCCAGCGTCTAAGACATGGGCCTGCATTAGCCCAATATTGGTCCAACGCATCGTGTTTGCTGGGTATGTGTAGTAGTATTATATTTGTATAAAATGCACCAGTGAGTAAATGCATCAGTGACTATAATGAAAATGCTGTTATGGTTAGGCTGTTTTTAATCAGATATTTCCTTCACACAGGCTACAATTATTATCAAGTTCATGCAACTATTAGATGGGAGTGTAAAGTAAGTGTAATGTTTAATATGTTTATCAATTAACTGATTTCTGTTGAAATATTGAAAAAAAACGTCTGATTTCCGTACTAAATAACGTATCTGCTTGCACTAGTGGGGATATTAAATTTTGAGCAAATCAAATATAAATGGTAAAGTTTCATAAAACATCAGTATTTAAACACACCGGTTGCATTAAAGATGGATAGATATGTATTGACGACGGTAAGTCTATGCAGACTTATGCGTCATTAAAATGAACATATGTACAATACTATATACAACAGGATTAGTTCGGTAAAATATGCAAGCTAAGTTAACTTAAACATGTTAAAATCAAACGACATTATATACTAAAACAAGCACAGGTTAAATTAAATATGCATCAGAACTATTTAAAATAACCTACAGTTAAACAGCATTGGCATGATATTTTTAAGTTTCCCGCACCAAAACCAGAGATAAAATAGCTACTGCATATGGCAAAAAAAACTCTGGAAAGCGTAGAAACCGAGTAATTACATAATGAGTGAGATTATGTATAAAGAAAAAAATAATAATATTAGTTACATTTAAAATTTAATTCTACTAACCTATTTGTGATGGCCAGGGGTTTGTCATCGTCTGTGGGATACACTTTATCTTGTAGAAATACTTTATCTGCCATAACAGTTTCCCCCAGTCTTAATAAAAAACTGACTATCAATGGAAACCTGAACAAAGCGTTTATAGCAGTAGATTTGAGGTAACGTCAATATTTGACACCGGAAAAGTCGGAACAAAATAACACATATATCATTATGTACCGTAATACACACAGCAGACCTTGCATTAAACAAAATCGTGCTATTATATTAGTCATTACAATTTTAGCTTACAATAAGAAAATAAATTTAAAACTGTCAATTATCCCCCCATAATAACTAGACTTTAAGCCTTAGAGCTTTAAATTTTGAAGCGTTGATAACAAATCAGAATATAGCCTATAAGTTAAACAAGATTATTTGAATAAATCAATAAATATGCATATTTAAAAAACTATTAGGTGGGAAATAAAAAAGTGTACTTTCATATGGGAGGGAATTGCATTATGCAATGCAGCTGTCTAAATGTAAGGCTGATTTGTGCAATGTTCCCTGTCTTGACATTGCTTTCTATGTATTGTGATTTAGTTATATACTTACACTATAATACTGACTATCGCCTTCATGATTCCGGAGATACCGTTCATAATGGGCAAAATTATGACAAAACACAAAATTAGAGCAATAATCCAGAACACAAAATTAAAAATGAAGTATCCTGCAAATATAAAAACATATCAAACATATTGATTGATATAACGATCTCGCTATCCTGAAAATAGGTGATATATATTTTCTTTTAGTAGTTCTGTTATCTATGTTTTATTTCAGTGTTACATGAGTTGCAAGCATGATAAATATTGCCAAATTATGCTAAAAAAATTGCGTTTGAAACGAATTTTCATTAAATAAACTATAAATGTATTATTGAAAGTTCTATGTTTAATTGTGAATAAATATTAATAATATATTTAACCATTGTGTTGCTGAATTGTGTGAGTATTTTTCATTCATTTTAAGCTGGAATTGCTAACACAATTTCCAGCTTCAAATGAATGAAAAAGAATATTATTTACGAAAAATAGACATCTCCCAAATTGAATTATTTGATTAACTACCACAACAAATCACATCTACCACGAGATATGTAACACATAAAATCCGAAACTCGTTTCAAAACGTATATATACGGTCTTAGCATCACAAGGGTTAAGTTATTTTTTATTATTTGAGTTTTACTACAGTACCCCAGAGCATGTAGGCGATCTGATATCCAGCAAACATCATACACCTTCGCTAAAATATAATATGTGGTAACCTTTAAAATGCTAATTGCGTCTACAGCCGTTTCTAACCTTTTTATTTGAGCAATAAAATTGTTAGATTGGAATACGTTTAGATTCAAATTAGACAAAATTAATATTCATGAGTAATTTTCACCCACTCAAAGTTGTGGGTTGCGGTAGCGAGAAACGATTTCAAGTGGATGGAAATTTAAATTATATAGCCCAGCGCTTTCAAGGTTAGCAAACTACATGTCTATGACAATCTAAAATGATCAACTTGGCAGATAACCAGACAAAAAGATATGACTTTGTATAGATAATAATTATATTGTTGAAAAAATATGTAAATAATATTATTTAACGTTAGTTAATCGTAAGCATTAATGTGCCTGTCGTTGTACCTTACCAAAGTAAAATTACATTTGTTTTAAATCATTATAAACATAATAGTGTAATTAGTACTAAACTCTATATTTCGCCCTGACAAAGTTTAATATTTTGATTATATTGCTTCTACCAGTTTATCTGCCGAATTGGTAGAGTAGTCACTTGGAAAAAAGGCATGGTCTCCTCTAAACATTTGCAGGATATGTTTTCTGAAAATGTACATGAAACAAATTTAAAAAGTTCGCGTTTGTTAAATTATGTAAAATTAGATATGGCTGTGTTTTCTAATTATAATTATAGCGAAAACAAATCATCTCCTCTGCTATTAGCATTAAAGCATCACCAATATGATATATAAACTAGGCGATAAGGGTTGCCATCATTCAAAAAAGCTTAGAAGGAAAAAAGTATGTCTGAGCGGCGGCCATTTTGAATCTGATCCGTGTCTTATTTTTGATTCATTGCGTGAGTATGTAGGGTGAGCATGTGCGTTTCAAAACATTGGAAGAAAAATATGTGGACCAATTATTGCACCTATAAGGAAAAAAACACTTATATCTGAGTGGAGACCATTTTGAATCTGATCCGTCCCATTTTCGCGTTTGTAAGGTGATTGCAGCCGCAGATTTTCAGAACATGAATCACGCTTAGAATGGAAAACAGAATATTCAAGCGACGGCCATTTTAAATTCAATAAATATAATTTAGAAATATTCCGCTGAATTTGTAGGGTGAGCACGTGCACCAAGTATAATAATATTATAATAAAATTCCAAAGTCACACATTTAATACACGTGTTCAAAATATATAATTATTAGTAGCGGCGGCGGACGTGGCATGTCGGGCAGCATTAAAACAGCCATAATTATATCGGCCCCCAAAATAAGAGACCGAGGTGTAAAAATTCGATTTATTATAATCATGATAATTGCAATTATATCTTTATTACTATTTGAGATCTGCAGCATGCCTATTTGATACATTTCGATTTCTTGTAAATTATCCTTTAACCCTTTAACCGCCGGTGTCGCATATATTCGGGTTTTCATTTTTATTAGCACGTTAAGTACCACCTTTTAAACATGTTAGAGATAAAATGTGACATCAACCAGCAAGATTTGAGAACAGTTGACCTCCATTTTGTCATATCTGAATAATTTTCACTCACTTGAAGTTGTGGATCGCGTCAGCGAGACACAACTTCAAGTGGGTGAAAATTCAGATTGAATAATTTGGCGGTTAAAGGGTTAACATGTTTGATAGCATCGCTCACATTAAATTGATTAAACTAAGAAAATATTAATCATTTTATAATTATTAGTAGTAGCACTGCGTATGAAGATAATTGCGTGCATACTTTCCTCCATAAATTGCTACTCTCCTACTCCTATTTATTAATTTACCTGTAGTTTCTGAGGACGCAGAATATCACTATAGCATACGAGAACAGCGTTATCAAAGTGACCAACTCAAGAGAAGCTGAAAGACGAAGATAATATAAGTATGACAAGCACGATAAAACGTGACTATTAATATAGGCCTAGTCCATGGGCCAGATAGGGTTACCGTGCACCCCCTCCCTCAGGACAGTCTGTTTGTTTTGTTCCTTAGTCCTCCCCAATATAAAAAATGGATGCCATAAAAGATGTTGGATGGACCATAGATTTTCTCTATATCTATGGGATGGACTACCTGTTTTAATGTTGAAATATGTGAAATCACGTATTGGGCCATAACTTGAGTCTTAGAACAGCTAGAGTCACGATCTTGATGTCCATACCCATAATTTTGGATATGCGGAATCCAATGGTGCCCATAAAAATGTGTATGTTTTGTAGATACTTCAACGGTAAAATACATTTTTCCCGCGTTTTCGAACATATATTTTTGTTGCGAATACGAAAAACTTTCAAATTTAGACAATTATTTGTTATAGCATTTTTTATTCTGTACAGTGATAAACAGTATATTGCTGATGGTTTCTGAATGATGGATGTTTTGTTAATATACCCTCAATATTCAACAAAAAAGGCGTAGGCCTAAACGTGATAGCATGGAAACTGAACAACTTCAATAACGATGTTACATTTCATAGGTAGTGCTGCTGCTGAAAAAAAATGATCACAAAAAAATGATGGTGGATGGTTCTTTAAAATCCCTAAGTTATACACAAGAAAATATAACATGGGTCTGTTGATTCATCACAGCACATGAGAAAATATCCGTGTATAGATTACAGCCATAACTGGAGAGGGACATTCGGCCTTTACCACAGCTGGCACTTAAGCGGGTCGCAGCAAACAATACATCTTGGATCAAGGCACATTTTAGGATACACTTTCATATTTATGCTCAGCATAATTATGTTATCCAGTAAAATGCCATTAGATAACCTGCAAGAAATCATCTGTGAGTGACACAGATCAACTCAAGGGAGTAACACATGAATTCAGTAACTACAATATCCAGGACAGTTTTATTGTAATATTGGCCACGGAATGGATTGCACAAGAAAGTCTTCATCATGACAGAATAGTGATACAAGAACCATCTCTGCCAGACCAAGCCAAGTTGGACAGATACACTTGAATGCCTATTCAACAAATCATTTGAGGAAATCTATGAGGATAGCTATTTACAGTACGCCTAATGCCAGCAATGTTTAAGGGAAATTACGAAAGCATTTAGTAGCTACCACATGTAGCCTACATTATCAAGGAGATCATTAATTCACATTTCACGGAAATATTAACAACATTAAAAAACATTCGACAACAACAACAAATAATTTCCACCAGTATTTGTGTCAATATAATAAGTATAGTAATCTATAATGTTTAAAAAAAACATAGGAATAATTACTATGTAACATATCCAGTGCGACGTAGATATTTTGTACAGTGGTGGAGTTTTCTTCTGCTCCTGTGGAGTTGATCAGACTTGTGGTCTGTGTCTCCAGCCAGTCTACCAGCACTGCACCACCATAATAAAACAGTACACCCATCTGTAGAAAAATAATGTGTGAATTAAACTTTAACTGCCAAATTATTTAAGTGGAATTTTCACTCATTTGAAGTTGTGTCTCGCTGACGCGATTCACAACTGCAAGTGAGTGAAAATTATTTAGATTTGACAAAATAGAGGTTAGCGATTTTGACATCTTGTTGATTGATGCCACGTTTTATCTTTAACATGTTCAAAAGCTGGTGCTAACAGAAAAATGAGAAGCAAACGAATATAATCGGGACCGGCGGTTAGAGGGTTGAATACCCAGACACAAGAATAAACACACACGATTTTGGGTCTTAAAGCTCTGTACTATTTAGTTTACATTTTAGTAAATTGTCATCGCTACCGCGATCCACAACTTCAAGTGACTAATAATTCAAGTCAGGTATGCAAAACAAAAATAGAATCACACACAGCAACATAATTGGGTGGCCTACCAATATATATGTTGACATCAGTGCTCTTTTAAGAGTTAATTATATGTTACGCTAATTATCAGAATTATGTCTAAGTCGCTGGGACAACATGTCATATATGCAACACGAATGTTGTAGGGGAGGACGAGGATAACTGGGACACCATTTCACTGTCGTCATTTGTGTATTACTGTCATGCCTTTTATAAGTTTCTATGTACCTATCGTGTAGTCTGGGGATATTATTACATAATATCATTAGCCATTTTAGTGAGATGTAGGCCCTAATGGGAAACACTTTTTTGCACCTGCTGAAAAAAAAGTTTAAAACGTGGAGAACTGGGACATCGCAAGGAGAAGCGGGACAGCTGATGGGGTGAAGTGGGACAGTTTCACGTATCTCTTTACATCCATCGATACTAGAAAAAAAGAGGATTATTACCAGATGTAAATTGGGACACTCACGGGGAGAAGTGGGACAGCATCAGTGGTGGCAATATAGTATATGTCCTTATGTATTTTCGTGCAAAATGTTTGTTAAAAGTGATTTTTTTATTCCCCTTTGGAACATATTAGTGATGAGAAAAAAGATATTGCATTTTTTTCTCACTTAAATCTGAAAATTGACTAAATCCAAAATGGCCGCCATGTATCCAAGATATTATCTATTTCACAATAACTTTTGAAATAATGAACACAAAAACGAGTACAATATATAGATTTGTATAGTCTTTAAGGTGAGAAAACTGAGAACACTATTATATTTTAGAAATAAACAGTTTAAACACGATTTTTCTCGATTTTTACCAACAAAATTTAAAAACATAGCATAAGATATCTGCTACGCGTCCTAGAGGTTGTGTGCTAGGCCTTGAAAGAAATTTAGGATACTGTGTGGATGGCAGTGTCATCTGATACATCTCACAATGCTCAGAAGGTTATTCCCCTATGGGGTGGGGCACTAGGTAAAAATTTGTATTCGGTGTGCAGACAGGATAGTCAAACTCTTAGTCTTGAATATACCTTTGTGGCCAAAATATATCTTTGAATATACAAATTTTGCCAAAAATAACTAAGCCCCATACAGTTTCGGGCGAAAACATACCATTTAATAGGCCTGTACAGATCTTAACAACTTAACAATCACACACCCTTTCTGAATAGACACAATACTCGGGATAGCCTAAAAGTTTTAGCAAACAATCTGTCACTGTCTAAAAACATGAAAACCCTGCTTTTTGCACAGCACACTCATCTAGGCGGTATAGTTTCACGACACAAAGCAACCTTTGCATATGCACATGGTGCAGCTGGGTTATTTTATTGACCCTTGAATATGAAGTACATGTGATTTTCATACCCTACATATATAAAAAGTGTCACCTCTTGAAAATACAGAAATCGGTACAGCACTAACACACCATGTTCACGTGAAGTTATCCTGGTCCAGTTTAGTCATAATTTATATGTGCAAAAAAGTGTCCGAATACCCCAGTCATTCGTTCACTTAATTACCCATTTTTGTCACCACCGCAACCCCCTAAGATATATATTATCAACAAATTTCTGAAATATTATTCAATTAATTACCATTTTTAAAATATTACATAACATTAACTTCAATGCGAAGAGAAACCAAAGGCAGTTACGCAAATTACATTCTGGCACAAAGTAAACTTCAGTTTGCAAAATAAATGTGTGTTTTTTTCAATAAGAATATATAACGATAGTGTAGACGTTTAAACAGTCTGACACAAAGTAAACTTCAGTTTGCAAAATATTTTTTTTCTAGCGTATGTAGTTGCAAAATTATTCGTGAATATGCTTATTTTTATATACGCTGGCGGCCATCTTGGATTTCGCCATTTCGGACGTTTTCTCCACCTTTAAAAAATGCAATCCCTTTTTTTTATCTTCATGATATTTTGAGTTAGAATCAAGTGAAAAATAAATTTTAACAGACAAAATGCACGAAAGTGTTATATGTGACATATGAGCCTACACTAATAACTTTTTCATAAAATAAACAATGATACAATTGTTTTTATTTTTCGATACTGGTATAAATACTTGAAATAACCATTCATATACTTCGCTTGCCATTCGCTTTACGCGATGCAATTGATACGTCGTAACCAATTGACAAAGATGAAGCTGTACATAATGTTCACGTCGTCATTCGCAACCCGCATAGCATGATATCAGGACCGCATGTCAACACTCCGCATACAGCTGGGTGTACTTACTACAGATAGGCCTACATTTAACCTTTAAAGCACTGATTTTATTTCCTGTTCATTTGAATACCTATATGTTATCGGTTACGGCCATTGGAAATAGTTTTAAACTTACGGTGCGGGGATCGACTTTAGTCGTCAGAATCTGACGAGTAAGAGTAAGCATTGTACGTTGAGTTAGACTTGCGCTCCGTGACGGACGCAAATTTTGTTCCAGTAGTCTTTTTTGTGTCACTTTTTGGACCAGTTAGATGTTTAGTTGTATTTCTACTACAGTAACTAGCAATAATGGCTGCTGAGATGACATGCATCTTTCAGATGAAACATATTGACCTGAAATATGCTTGTATACAATATGGCGACCAAAGTTTTTTTTAATTCGAAATCATCGCAAATTTCCTAGTTAGCTGTCTCCGCTTCATTTGCATACAAAGTCTTTATATGTTATGGGTCTACCACTATATATTTTCTTAACCCTTTGACTTCCAGGCCGGGGTGCATGCCAGGATCCAGATATACTGGTGTAGGAATTCTATTTTTCGTCATTTGAAGCTGGAATTGCTAACGCAATTTCCAGCTTCAAATGACGAAAAATACATAAATGTAGTATATATTTGACGAAAATTTGTGTCATTTTATGGTTACGTTCATTGACGAATGACGACGGAAATTTCCGTCATGTATGGTAGTGAAAAGGTTAATTATTTCAGTCCGGGGATCGTCCTTATGTACGTCAGAATCTGATCCTGACTTATTAAGACGGTCCCCGCACGGAAAGAGTCAATATGTAGTGGGTTGGTATAAAGTAAAACAATTTTCTCGTCACGGAGTGGTACGTTTTGTTATATATTGCATCTCTATCTGAATTATCTAAGCAAATGGCTAAAACTTAAAAGCACTGACATTTCCCCATGTTCACCACCAAGGAATATAGAAAGGCTCAAGTTTCTATATTCATTGTTACCACAAACCAAATCTGGACCTCCCATGGAGGTTTCGTGTGTCAATCGACAAAGTAGTTCCGGAGATATGGTACATAAACAAAAGTGCATAAGACTTGGCGTGTCTTTGAACTTACTTGATAAGTGCAACAGAATACCACAAATATTGAACACAATACTCGTGTAGAGAAACGGAATAGTGGATTGTTTCTGTAAATGTATTTTGTGATAATTCTGATAATTCTGGAGCACCATGACAGTTGTTCAGGATCTTCATCATTACTGAAAAGACACATACAAACCGTGAAACGCATCATTATCTGCATTTGAAAAATACATTATTTCTATGGTTAACTAAAAAATAATTTGTTTGTCATCACTTTTGCTTTAAAAAAAATATTTTAAATACAACATTGTAACTAAACATACCCTTGTGGCTCTGACAAAACATAGGCCTACAGGAAAAATTCACGTGAATTAGAGTACGGTATATAACAGGAAATGATCATAGTAATGGACGCCTTTATGCAAAACTGAGCCAACCCCCAAAAAATGGAAAATGAGTTAAGTGTGCCAAGTGAGAGACATTTTGCATAGCCTTTATTAAAAAAACTGGAAATCGAAATTACACCCAGCACGCCACCTGGTGGCGCGGAAAAAACAGCACATGTAAAATCGTAGGATTGATTAATGCACAGCTGGACCAACCCACACATCTATTTATTCCATCGGCAGTGCTCGTAATTTCACCCAAGCTAAAAAGTTACACATATTTTACTGAAGACGTTGCACAGATAGATCTACAGAAGATTTATATAATTTAAATTGTGCTCATTATGGTTATATTTCTAAACAGATTTGTTAAATTTACAATAAATATGGCTTGGTCCTCTTGGGCATAAATCAAAATCTTAAAATTGATTTATGCACAACTGGACTAACCCACACCTTTGTTTTCCCCATCATCCTCGCAGTCCCCGTGATTATAAAAAAATGCCCGTATTTATATTATATAAACTTCAGAATATATCTACAGAGTATGTAGAGCTCGAGAGTTTGTAAAGTGCCTATTATTGTAAATTTTCCACATAATTTGTATTTGTTTAATTCACCATACATGTGGGTTGGTCCAGTTGTGCATAAATCAAAATGGTCATTCTTATTTATGCACAACTGTTCCACAGTATATGTGATGCAGTGAAGCTCTAAACCGGAGGTACTCGAAGATGTGGGTATTTTGCATGGATAGAGAATGTGAATGTCGTGTGTTGGTTTAACTCTATATTTTCCTCATTCGCTTCTATAAATTTACAGAAGACCATAAACTTCAATTCAACTGCATTTATCTCGAAACGAAGTTTTTGAGGTTGGTCCAGTTGTGCATAAAGACGTCCAGTAATGTGGTGGGCCTACCGTTTGTTTTTGGTAAAAATGTTTTTGGTGTAGTCAATCTGGAACTGGAAGGCTATTTCATTATCTGACTGAAACAAAAATAACAAATATGAGTTATGATATAACATACACGGGTAGTGTCCACCTCCTTTAATATTTTTAAAACATCTAGCTCCCATTCGGCCACTTATTTTCCGCAACTTTCAGCATTGCATAGCAAATGTCTCCACAGAAAAAAAAATCCATAATAATAGCAACTGACGATAATTATGCCAAATGAATGTATGACTGAATGAGCGATTGATTGATTGATTGATTAATTGATTGATTGATTGAATGAATGAATGAATGAATGAATGAATGAATGAATGAATGAATGAATGAATAAATGAATGAATGAATGAATAAATGAATGAATGAATGAATGAATGAATGAATGAATGAATGAATGAATGAATGAATGAATGAATGAATGAATGAATGAATGAATGAATGAATGAATGAATAAATGAATGAATGAATGAATGAATGAATGAATGAATGAATGAATAAATAAATGAATGAATGAATGAATGAATGAATGAATGAATGAATGAATGACTGAATGAATGAATGAATGAATGAATGAATGAATGAATAAATGAATAAAGCAAAGAATAAATGCATGAATGGATAAATGCATAAATAAATGAATGGATAAATGAATGAATAATTGAATGAATAAATGAATGAATAAATGAATAAATAAATGAATGAATGAATGTATGAATGAATGAATGAATGAATGAATGAATGAATGAATGAATGAATGAATGAATGAATGAATGAATGAATGAATGAATGAATGAATGAATGAATGAATGAATGAATGAATAAATGAATGAATAAAATAATGGATGAAAATGAATGAAAATGAAATGATAATGAATGAAAATGAATACAAATAAATGAAAATGATTAAAAATGAATGAAAATGAATGAATGAATGAATGAATGAATGAATGAATGAATGAATGAATGAATGAATGAATGAATGAATGAATGAATGAACGAATGAATTAATGAGTAAGTAAGTAAGTAAGTAAGTAAGTAAGTAAGTAAGTGAGTGAGTGAGTGAGTGAGTGAGTGAGTGAGTGAGTGAGTGAGTGAGTGAGTGAGTGAGTGAGTGAGTGAGTGAGTGAGTGAGTGAGTGAGTGAGTGAGTGAGTGAGTGAGTGAGTGAGTGAGTGAGTGAGTGAGTGAGTGAGTGAGTGAGTGAGTGAGTGAGTGAGTGAGTGAGTGAGTGAGTGAGTGAGTGAGTGAGTGAGTGAGTGAGTGAGTGAGTGAGTGAGTGAGTGAGTGAGTGAGTGAGTGAGTGAGTGAGTGAGTGAGTGAGTGAGTGAGTGAGTGAGTGAGTGAGTGAGTGAGTGAGTGAGTGAGTGAGTGAGTGAGTGAGTGAGTGAGTGAGTGAGTGAGTGAGTGAGTGAGTGAGTGAGTGAGTGAGTGAGTGAGTGAGTGAGTGAGTGAGTGAGTGAGTGAGTGAGTGAGTGAGTGAGTGAGTGAGTGAGTGAGTGAGTGAGTGAGTGAGTGAGTGAGTGAGTGAGTGAGTGAGTGAGTGAGTGAGTGAGTGAGTGAGTGAGTGAGTGAGTGAGTGAGTGAGTGAGTGAGTGAGTGAGTGAGTGAGTGAGTGAGTGAGTGAGTGAGTGAGTGAGTGAGTGAGTGAGTGAGTGAGTGAGTGAGTGAGTGAGTGAGTGAGTGAGTGAGTGACTTTTACCGAAGGTGTTTTTCTGACAATTCAAGTTTTCGATACAAATTCCTGACTTGTCAGGTTATTGAGGTGTAGTCGCAACCATGGATACGTGATACAATTTTGTCGACGAATGGAAGATGACGGCACTCAGCAAACACGGTACATCAACCCAATGTCGGACCAATGTTGGACTAGCGTCGTAGATGGTGAACCAACATTGGACAACAACACTGGGTTAATGTATTGTTTGCTGGGTAGCGAGAAAATAAAATTCTAGTTTTTATTTCAGGCAATTAGAAATTCTTATTGTAAAACTCACCTGTTCTAAATTAGCACCTCTGTAAACAACGAACTCAATAAGCATCCTGATAAACTTTATGAACAAAAAAGTCAGACAGCTTAATGTGGGAATTTGCACCACCAGCGTAGCATAAGGTAGTAACTGAAAAACGAGCCGTAAACCCAGATTTACCTCACAAAACAGTTTACTGGCAACGACAAATTAATTACACACTATTACGGTATCGACAAATAATGATAAATGGTTGGCTTTTAAAAAAAGTTTTCCCTTAGGCCACAAAACGTCGAATCGGGGTCAGCCCGCTGGTCCGACAGTCCATACGTCCGACAGTCCATTAGTCCGACAGTCCATTGGTCCGACAGTCCATTGTTCCGACAGTCCATTGCTCCGATGGTCCATTGGTCCGACAGTCCATTGGTCCGACAGTTCATTGGTCCGATAGTCCATCGGTAGGCCTACGACAGATCTACTGAATATCAGCAGGATAAATGGCAGCAGTGACAAAATTCAAAGAGGCAAAGGCCTACAAGTACCAATTTAAACTAGAACTACTGTGACAAGCAGCGTAGAAATAAAGTTTGGACGTACTTTTTAATTTTTTTTACGACATTTGCGACTTTTGCGACATTTGCGACATTTGTGACATTTGCGACCATTTTTGACAATTTTTGACAATTTTTGACCATTTGCGATCGTTCGCAACAGTTTACAACCATTTGCGACCATTTTCGCTTTGCAACTGTTTGTGACCGTTTGTGACCATTAGCCGCCGTTTGCGACAGTTTGTGACTGTTTGCGACCATTTGCGATTGTTTGAGACCATAATATGTGATCATTTGCGACCATTTGAGACCATTTGCGTCCATTCGCGACCATTCGCGACGATTTGCGACCATTTGCGACCACTTGGGACAGTTTGCGACAGTTTGTGACCGTTTGCGACAGTTTGCAACCATTTGCGACCATTTCCGACCATTTGCGACCGTTTGTGACCTTTTGTTACCTTTTGCGACCGTTTTCTACCGACTTTTGCGACATTTGTGGAATTGGCGACTTTTATTTTAATAGTAAATTTAGCATTGCGTTGGAAGATTTAACACATATATATTTATTTTTTAATCATTCAAGAATGTAGGGGAAAGGTGGCCACCCTTTCTCACCGTTAATGTAAATGACAGAGCCATTTATAACTGCCACATGTATATAATCTACAATCTGATTGTCATCATTTTTCAGCAAAAAAAGTAGAGAAGAAACTATTTTTTTAAACTCTTTTCTCAATAACGTCATGTAATCGATGTTGATTCAACGCCGCAACAACATCGTGTCATTGACGTTGATTCAACGTCGCAACGACATCGCGTGCCCATGCAGTGGGTTATGCCATCAGAAGTAAAAGCTATTGACTGACAATTTGTCACCACGTGAGGCTAAATACCATTCATTGGGTGGGCCTATGTCGAGATCTACAAAAAGACTGCACCATAGCAAAAACAGTTCCCGGTAAATTATAGACACAGTGTTGGTTTAATAATGGAACAAAGCCGTATACTATGGGCAATGCAACATTAGAACAGCTTTTTGAATCTCGTGATTACTAGGAGGTAGGCCTTTCCTACAGGGTGGGCGATTCACAGAATCAGGAGCAAAGATACGTCTACTGGCCATAAGTTATTTCGTAAGCACTTGTAGGTACACTATATCCATGTATATAGAAAGTCAACTATTATCACAAAAAAGAACGAATAATATAATAACTGAAAATGTTACTGATATCGATAATTTATTCATAGCAATACTTACATCAGGAACAGGATTGATACAGTTAGCTGTACCATACAGATTAAGAAAAAGCCTGTGAAGAAAAGTTGTAAAATTATAATTGAATATTATGGAATAGAATTCGACATCAGGATAAAATACGTGGGTACCGGCAGCCACCATTTCCATCTTAGCAACATGTTTTTTTCTTATTTATGAGCATGTACTATAATTAGCTGATAGTGCCTAATTGTGGCTATAACGTGAAATTACTAATTACGGGTAGGGTTATGATTAAGAGCAAAAATGAAAAACTAATCTAAGTATCATTCATGCCAAGTGGAATAATTTGACTACAAAATGATATATGTAGTCCTACCACAAAAAAAATTAGATGTAAAAATCAATAAGTTTATTCTAAAGTTTGGAATTGGATACTTAGTTATTGAAACTCACCAGCATCCTGAGTAGCATACGCCCACAGCAGCGCCAAATATCTTATAACTGGAGGCGAGAGAAGCAAACAATGGGAAGTAGACAATACAGCACTGTACCGCAACCCACAAACCCGTCATTACTGGAAACATAGGATAATATACCATGATCTGCAAAAGTTTATTTTTAATTTTTGTGTTGCGCATTTACTAGTTAAGCGAGATATAAAGACGAAATGTCCGTATTTCTTATTTTTGACATGCATGTCCGAAATAAGAAATCGGGATGTTTACATCATATGGTGATATTAAAAAGTCAAATTTTTTTTTTAATTTTTTTATGATTTTAGCCTGATTGTGTCGCTTTACATGATTTTGTAATGTTTTCTGAATCGAATGAAATAACACTGTAATACAAATGATAGGCCTATTATTAATTTTTTGGTAGCCTCAGTAGTAAATTGTTGATTTTTTTATTGAAACAGCTGTCGCTAAAATACTTTCATCTATTTGCTATCTACCAAGAAAAATATCATTTGAATGTTGTTATGCGTTCTTTTGTTCGATTCAGAATACCGATAAACATAATAGTATTAATCATTAATATTATAGACAAAAAAGCTTCGGAGATATTGGTATTAGGCCTAGTATTTCCAATATGGCCTCACCACCCTTAATGCCAATTCCATTGAAACATGTGTATGATGGCAACATTCTAAGGGCCGATGTCACCACTCTCGTCCCTACCTACCCCGTATGTGACACACCATAATAAAGCATAAGCTGTGCTATTAAAAAGAAAACAGGTCCGATTATGGTATGCTGAGTACTTCCTTTTTGAGCTACGTTCCCTTGTGGGTAAAACGGTAAGTATTTCCCAGATCTCCCTGAATATATTCTTAGGCCCATTCTCAGAAAAAGACACATATCCTTATCCATGATCACCTCCTGCATCCATGATCCGAAAATCCCACAACACAGTTATAGGCCCTACCTCCTATCACGCATAAAGACAACAATGTGTGCTTGCAAATTATCCGCAAAATTAAAAAAATCCTGTATTTTTTAACTCACCAGAAGCGCGAACAACCATAAAGCAGTAATTTGTGTACGGACTCTCCAGTTTGAATTTCAGCTCATTTAGGGTGGTGAGACCATATATTGCCATTGGCGGCCATAATATTCAAATACCGAAAAACATTATTATAATTAGACATATTACCAATAAAATAGCAAAAGGGTTCCGGACATTAATTTTTTTTTATTTATTTACTTAGTATATTTATTATGCATGTTATGTGTTGAATGCTTATTGTTCCTAACCGATTTATCGAATTTTGACATTCCTATCTTGACCAGTACAAGTACTAATTGAGATGACTTACATTCGTAGGGGCCTACCATATCCAAGTTTTACAGAGTGTCAAGTGGGATCTTATGTGAACAAGATGAGCTGAGGTGTGTTAAATTAGTTATACAATTTTGTTAGTTTATTATAATATGCCTTATTATCTTGCCTTAGTATCCGATCATGATTATCGAGTGTACACGCGTACAAGATTGTACAGTAGGGCCTAAGTACGTACATATTGTAAACAATACCAGTACTCATGCAGTTGCCTAAACCCGTGCTCCACTGTGGACAAATTGGTGGAACGAGCCTGCGCTAACAGTATGTAATCGAGTAATTTTTCAAGGTATCATCAGATAAATTATCTAAATTTGAATTTGTAAAAACAGTTTCTAACAAACGATTTTCAGCATGAGAGCGATAAAATTTAAGATGTGATACCTCATGTTTAAAGTGGGTCATTTTGAGATCAAAAACACTCTCGTGGGCTACAGACTGAAACATATTTGGTTATCCCATTGTATATCTATCACGATGGAAACCGTTCTGTAGAAACTGTTTCTACACTACATATAAATGTAGGCTTATGATGAAACCATGGAAAATTACTCAGATTGCCAGCTGTGGTTTATGATGTCTAGGCCTATAGATGGCGCAGTGCTCTCTGGGGCCCCATTGTCCCGTGCATTGGCCTATGATATGAACAGTGTTCTATCCCTTTAACAATATTTAACGCAATGACATAGCAGAGCGCAAATTTTGATAAAATGTAAGACGTTTTTTATAGATATATACATGTATATAGGCCTACTAACCTTTTACAACAGTCCCTCCTTCAAAGTCCATATACTGCCCCCCGGTGAAGAGAAATACGATGGTGTTGGTTATTGAACCAAACCCGACAGCATAACCCCAACGATGACGGTAATCGTCCAGCATATTCAACGACCTGTAAAATAAATAAACAGGTGAGCTGGTATGTCGTACGTTTAACCCTTAAAGCGCTGAATTTTTTTATAAAAACCTTGGGAATCAAAGGGTTTATTTCATTTTGATATCATCATAAATGTCTTATTCAGCTCTTCCCGATTCATTTGAATACCTATGTTATGGGTCTACAGCCATTAGAAATATTTGTTCTCCTACAGTGCGGGGATCGACTTTAGACGTCAGAATCTGACGTCTACAGACGTCAGATTCTGACGACTAAAGTCGATGCCCGCACTGTAAGAGTTAAATGTAGCAATTAACCCTTACAGCGCAGGGGTCGACTTTAAACGTCAGCACCTGACGTATGTAGACGTTAGATTCTGATGTCTAAAGTCGATCCCCGCATTGTGTACCGTAGATCCACAACCTGGGTATTCAAATGAATCAGAAAGAGCTAACTAAGTCTTTTATGATGATTTCAAATTAAAAAAAACCTTTGGTCTCCATGGTTTAAACGAAAGTTTTAGCGCTTTAACCTTTTATAACTGCCAAATTTTTCAATTGAAATTTCCACCCGCTAGATGTTGTGTCTCGCTGACGCGATCCACAACTTCAAGTGAGTGAAAATTATTCAGATTTGACAAAATGGAGGTTAACTGTTTTAAAATATTGCTGATTGATGTCACATTTTATCTTTAGCATGTTTAAAAGGTGGTTAAGGGATAAAAGGGTTAAGGGGTAACTGCCATGCTCAGCAGGCGCAAGTTAAAATTAACGTTTTATTAAGAATTCAAGTGGCGACATAATAGTGTGATACCCAGCAAAATTACATGTATGTTGATTAGTTTACACGAAACTATTAATAAGGTTATTAAAGGTACAAACACTGACAAAATTATATGTTTATTTGTGCTACTCCACATATTAAAACAGTCCACATTTGATTTTCTTGTTTTAAACCTGTTTAAAATTAGTTTTTTATACGATATATTTATATTTCGCTCCAATTGTTAGTAACAGTTGTGTAAATAGGGCTTTTCTGTGTTGAACGTCACAGGTTTCGTCACATTATATTTACACAAATATTCATGGTAACATTAAAAGTACCAGTTCACATTTACACACCATTTTTAATCATATTTGGATACACTGCAAATATTTTTCCCATGATAAATAAATAAAAAATTACAATGTAAAGTCGATTTTAGCTTTTTTTTTATATGAGACAGTATAATATTGATTATTTCCTGTATAATGTTAAAATAGGTATATAACAATTTTGACTATGTTGAATCTGGAGTGTTTAAAACATCACCGTGATCTGGGTGTCAGCATATTTGAACACAATAGCTACGCCGTATTCTTCAATCGCAAAGACAATTTGCAAATTGTGTACTGTTTTCAACCCATTATATGAACTCCTGAGTTTTAGTTCGATTTTTATGAAAAGTTAACATTGTTCATTTCAATTCACTCGACACTTCAAGACATTTTTCAACCTAACCTAATTACTACTAGTAACTGATACTTCTGTGTTTGTCATTTTGGTGATATTTTAGTGGCATGATATTGTCAAAAACTGTCAAAGTAAGAAATATAGTATGATGAATTGCGGTCAAAATCATAGTATTTATAGTAAAGTACAGCTGAAATGAAATGTTCCGGCCCGCCCACAGGTCTGTCCACAGCTTTGATAAAGTATCGCTTTACACTATGTAGAAATAAAGTGCTCCATAATATTTATTAAACACCGAAATCACGTTTTAGGAGCTGCTAACTATTGGTAATGAGTGACACTTGTATTCCAGAGTGCATGTTAAAAAATTTATGTTAGCAATGTATGTACCTTTAATTTGTTGGGCCTAATCACTAAGATATCACCTACGATATCTCGTACGCTGATACAACGACGACATCAATAATACATTGAAACAACGTTGTGCGTGGTATCTGTCACATTAAACCCAAGGTATACGATTTTTCGATCGATCTGAAATAAGTCATTATCAGATTTTATAGCAAATGATCTGCCTACTTACGGAACAAGGCCTGGGTGTCCTCTACAACATTTAATGCATTTATCTGTTCTTTTTTCAAGAAATGCAAAAATCGCCGAAACCAATATCTAAAGAAAGATACAAAAAATATCGGCGGTAATCTACATGCTGTCAGTGTAATAAACTGCTGATAATTACAATCATTTGAGTCATCTCTATTGATAATCTGAATAATTTATCAATACATTTAATAGGATGAAAATTACACGCTATGAACAGAATGAAATTGATACAATTAATATCCTACTGTACGCAATAATAATAAGTAGGCCTATATTACATTAAAATTTATTGTCAAAGTTAAGAAGGTTTGCTGTCTTCGCTCAAACAATTCATTTTAATTGGTACCAGATGAAAAAATATAAATTTATCTTTCTCATTATTCCTGAATAATATATCTCTTTTTAGAAACGAGACATGCCCTAACTTAACTCACGATTGGTCAACGTTGGACCATCGTCACACCGTATAGACACCCAGCAAACACGGGACATCCCACTGGGCACACGACGTTGTTGCGACGTTGAATCAACGTCAATAACGTTGATTCAACCTCGCAACAACGTCGTGTGCCTCAAAGGATAGATATCTTGTGTAAGCTGCTTTTGTTAATACCTACAGCAGGGGCCAAGAACAGATGCATCATCTGTACGACGTGCTCGTTGCCACAGAGGTCCTCCACCACCTCATGTTGGGACACGTTCATCAGCATCTTGATTATCTGCAAAGGTTTGAAATCCTCAAATGGAGGTGTCACACCAAGTGCGCCCAGGGCTGTAAAACAAATAGAGTAAGCCCCCATCATATTATGTGGTAGCATATTAATTGGATCGTGAGTGAAAGTGGTATGAATTAATGAGTAATTAAAAGCAAGTTTTGTTAGTACATCACATGACCACACATATTATATTAATAACTATTGCCAGCTATCTCTATAATTAAAATTTCATTATATTGTTTTAATACATAACTATTAATACATATTGTGTTTTTACATAAAAAATATACTCCAGTTATATCATCTTTTATGCATACTATTGGTTTCTACGCTTTCCAGAGTGTCTTTTTTTGATACTATTTATAGTTATAGCAGTTATTTTATCTCTGGTTTTGGTGTGGGAAACATATTATATCATGTATATATTATTAACATGTATTTTCTTTTAAATATTTTAATTCATTTAATACTTGTACATATATTTACAAAACTTTCTATTTTAACATATTATGCACTGTATCATATAATGTACTGTTGATTTTAATGACGCATTTATATATCTATAAGACTTCTCTTCGTCAATAAATATTTAACATATTATGGTGCATGATTAGGTTTATGAGGAATATGTGTGCATCTCCAATAAACACAATATTTATTGTAATAATTCACTTGTCTAGATTTTAACCCTTGTGCCGCTAAGTTTCCTAATTAAAAATGGCATCCACTTGACGTTTTTTCTCTCTACCCCGACCCAAAACTTCACGTGGCTGATAATTATTCACATCTGTTTCATTTGAGACCACACATTTGCAAATATTGATGTTCAGTCACACATTTCGTCACCAATAAGAATTGATCTTCGCTCATCGGGCTATAGCGGCCGGCTGACGATTGTAAGGACATGAACACATTCTGGAGCGTCGGGCAGCTGCCAGAGCAATTTTACGTCTCACTTAATTTGTCTACCTGACATTAGGCCCGGGAAGGAATGCCTTGAGATCGGATTAAGAAATAGACAGGTGTTTTATTGACATAAATACATGTCATTACTTAGGCTACTTATTTGTCATAGATGTATATTTACATAATTATAGGTCTATATGGAAGTTGATTAGCTTGGTAAAATCACTTGAGAATATAGGCCTACACGATAGGCCTACCGTTTCTAAAATCATGCCAAGCGACATCAATAGGCATACTTGAAATGAAGTTAAGCGGCATTGTCAAGATATTATCTGTTTCATGCACCAACACCAGAGATTAAATAGTTAAATATTATTATACATGTATACTAACAAAAACAAGAGTAGAACCATGAAATTATATACAAATTCATATGTTTCTGCAGTAAGTATAAAAATTATTGGTATCTTAATAGCAAATATTTTTATTCTCATGAAAGCGCAATGGTCATTAGCTATCAATAGCTATTAATAGCGACTTTTGATAAAAACAAGATAAAATCATGACTTAATAACAATAACAATGACGGACATTAGTTATTTTTATGAAGATGACATGTCATTTATCCGCGACATGACACGCACACAAAAACTTAGTTGTACCTCTAGTGATTAATTCATATATTTTTCGTTCACGACCTAGTTTATACCACATACACGGTGTTGTTATGGAAAGAAAAACCTGAAAGACCTGACATAGAGAAAGGCTAAGCTCACCCATAAAGCCCCGCCTCGTCTGATCGCAAAGTTGACCGAAACGTCCCAATACTTAAAAAATAAAACGACCCAAACATAAAAATAATCCCAAGAGCAATTACCAGTCGTTCAGATTTGGATTTTTAATTTTCAATTTGTTTAAAACAACTACAGATAAATTTAGCTAGTGACTTCACCACTCGGCATATGATATTTTTTTCAAATTATGACATGAAGAGACGTTAAAGTGGTGAAGTCACTAGCCCAATTTATATATGGTTGTTTCAAACAAATTGAAAGCTGAAATACAAAAAATAACAGAGTTTCATCTGGATCAAACAAATAATGTCAGATTATTTATATACCATTTTCCAATCCATCTCGCTTTTCCACGATCAACAGGTGACTTGTTGCAAAGTCAACTGATTTTCTCTATGATTGTAACTCTGTTTTTCTTCGATTGTAATTCTGAGTATGTGGTACTAACTAGGTCGTGATTGAAATAGTATAAAATAAACAATATGGTGTCTGTCTCTCTGTGCGAGGGCCATGTCCAGTGTAAATTGCACAAATAATAATTAACCGCCATTATTACTGGTAATTAACAGGGTGATATCAGGAAATCTACGAGCTCATAGCGACTGTGCTTGCATGGTCACATAATTTTCCTATTTCATACTCCAGTTACTGTAGCATAATTATGCACTTGTATATATTTTTGGTTTCTACGCTTTCCAGAGTGCCTTTTTCGCTACTATATATAATTTTTTAGTATGTTATACATACCCGGGTAGTAGCTATTTTATCTCTGGTTTTGGTGCAGGAAACAAAATGATAGAGCCCCATGTAATCTTGGCAATGCCTTTTAATTTTATTTAAGAAGTAGCCATTTATATTATCGAAATACCCAGTTTTTAACATGATTTTAGTTGTTTGTCATACCATGTATAATGTCATATGATTTTAACAAACTAACATTCTTGTATATTATATACCTGTACATATATCTCTCTTATTACTATGACAAGTAAATTTGTACCCGGTAATGACTTTTATTTCTGTCATTAACATATCTGTCTGTCTGTCTATAATTATGAACCTTGACATGATACTGACCTGGGCTTAGTGCGCCTCTAATTAGCCCGGTTAGTCCGAAAAGTTAGGCTCGTTAATTAATTGATTGATTGAATTGCTGCTCGGATATCGTGCGATTCACTGAAATCTTCGGGCTGCATCCTTGCGGCACTCGGACGATATCCGGGGGATAGCCGGACGATCATCGACCGGCCGCCATGCCATAACACAATTATAACCCATTGAAAGTGAAAGCGTGAAATGTTGCGTGTGATTGCAATCAGGTATTAACAATATATTTTCTAAAACCTAAAGATAAATTGTGTTATGACCTGACCCAAGGTTAAAAAGGGGGGGGGGGAGAAGTTCCATCTGGAGCCAAACAGCTCCATCCTTTAGCTTTGTCGGGCATGGTAATAACTTCTTGGAATTTATCTATCATAGGCTGGCAAACTTCCGTGATCTCTTCTTCATGCATTATCTCATTCGGCAGCTACGTGGTTCCAAGTGAAATCTCTCCACCTTTTATATGCTCCCTACAAGGTTCTACATGTATACCATTGCCATGACGTCGTCAAGACATCGCCAAGACATCACCATTACGCCCCGACGCATCACTGATATTATGTGTCTATCGCACGCCGAAAGATCACTGACCGTCTCCGCCGATTAATCCCCGAATATTCCCCGATATACGGCGATGCGTTGAGGATACTTCCCTGTAGGTTCCACGAAGATTCGTCAATTACATCGCGTTTGTGTTTTCGCGTGGGACCACACGTTCGACATCGCCACCAGAACACGTCTTTTGCATCGCCAATACATCGCCAGATTGTTTGGCCCTCGTTGGACCGTAGCATCGATCGCATCGGCTAGCGGCCGGGTGATTTGTGACTGAGGCATTAGCGGGCAAAGGGTTAATATATGGGGGAATGTTCTACTCACCTTAAAGTAGGTGGATCGTTGTGGGCCCACTTGCATGCTTATATATATTCAACGTTCTAAGGAGTGGGGTCTGTGATTAGTAAATATTATGAATCAGTGAAGCAAAACGACTGACCTTAAATAGTTAGAGTTAACCTATAAATCGCTAAGCACGACCAGGGTCGTTTTTAATTTGTTTTATTATAGGCGATCAAAACGTTGTTTTTGGGAGTGCAAGTAATGCAAATGTTTGGTATCAAACTAAACACAATTAATATGGGTAATTTTCACCCACTTGAAGTCGCTGTTTAAATTATTTAATTTAGCGTTTTAGGGTTAACCCTCACAGTGCGGGGATTGACTTTAGACGTCAGAATCTGACGTCTATGTACGTCAAACTCTGACGTCCAAAGTCGATCCCCGCACTGAAAGAATAAAAATATTTATATTGGCCGTATACCCATAACATAGGTATTCAAATGAATCGGAAAGAGTCAACTAAGAAAGTTATGGTGATTTCAAGTTGAAAAAACCTTTCGGCCTCCAAAATTTTCATAAAAAAATTCAGCGCTTCAAGGGTTAGATCTAATATCCATGATACCGTTTGATGAGTAATAATTTGAGTTTCATATATCTCTAAGCATCAGTAGACGTGTGTCGTCCCCTTGGAGCTAAAGTGTCATATATGCTACTCGAATAAGTGGCAGATAGGACAATTTAGCTCCCATGGGGTGTTATTATTTGACTTCTAGTGGTAGACACATGCGCGCGCCTAACAGTTAATTCATTACTTCATTAATCTCACTAAATGACTATAATGATGATAATAGACTGACATATGATTTCCACTTGACATTTTCAGCAGAGTTACACGTTTGTTACACACAGTGGGCATACACAGTAAACACAAAACATTTTTATAACATCTGTACAACGTCGGCCCAAAGACGTTGGGCCGGCGTTGTACAAATGCTATAAAAATGTTTTGTATTTACTGGGTAACTACCGATTATAGCACACAATATTAAAGAAAATCTCTGCTATAATAAACATACATAGCACCCATACGTCATGTAACTCAATACATCTGTAACGTTAGACAACAAATTACATTTGTTAACAACAGAAGTATATAAGTCCTTCAAATATAATTAGTATACATCATGTTATGAATAATATATTTACCGGGCATCACAAGGCTGCAAAAGCAAACTTAGTTCATTGTTGATCCCCATTCTAGTAGGGGCCTACAGTAGCTGACTTGTATCTTGTGTGAGTCCTGTATACTTATCTGTAGGTTATCTCTTGGCAAACCCATGGCTCAAACTATTTGCGCGTCCAAGTGCGGTCGTAGGTCATGTTATCATACCAAATTCCTTCAGCCTATGATGCGTTTTTGTTAGATAGACAATATCCCCTTAGCTACCAAAATAATATACAATCCATCAATAATCAGACTTTGGTTGTCATCATCGCACGACCTATACAACCCATAGAGAATAATATCTAGGCCTAATGTGCTGCAGATAAGATTTGATGTACAGGTATATATATGTCATTGTTGTAATATCGCCTTATCTCAGTAGAACCACATTAGCGCATTAATAGTTAGTACCTAACCATTAGATATCTGAATTACATTTTAGAACGGCCAAGTATTGCCATACTGTCATGCGGCTCATCACATAGGCCTATATAATTTGGTCATCTGCCTTTTTGTGTGTGAATCATTGTAATTCTCTTGGGGTCACTGTACAAAAGAAAATTAAACACATATTTTTCTTCCTCAAGCACCCGACTTGGTACATACCACATACAATTTCGTTGTTATGTCCAATTAAAATATAGGCCTATTATGGGCTATGTACGAGATACGGAGTAGGACCCTTGCGATGAAATGACATAATAATTATGGTGGTGGTGAAGTCATTTTAACACTACTTTTTAACCATGGTAATTGTTTATAGCAATAATTAAACGTTTATTAATTTAGTAGTAGGCTACGCCTAATGCATCGCCGCAATTGATTAATAAATATCATAATATTGATTGTGAGCGCAATTTAGCAGACTTCAAATGAAAAAAATCGTTAAGATGTTTACAAATAGGGCCTAATGGACATAAAACAAATTATATTGCACACTCACATAACGTTACATATCTTCATTGTTGAAACACGTCATCTCTGTTTTTGCTCAAGATCTAAGCTGCCACATCAACACTGAGTATGTGCTGATCCAACGCCCCACCCGTGTAAGTGGATACGACTGTTTTTTTAAGATGAATTTAATTGCTGAATCGACTAAATATTATAAATATAATTCATATTTTACTTTATTACAGTCGTTTATTTCCTTTATTATTGACATAATAACATTTAGGTATGATGTCTGTTGATGTCAATTGGGCCACTGCTAGAGTAGGCCCCTATATTTAGTGCCAGCTGCGAAAGGGTCAGACAATGTTTTCAAAAATGGAATTAGGCCATTTCATAACTTTGCTCAACATAATACGCCCTTTGTACCGAATTAAAAGGATATGAATGCGGTGACGAGTATTTTCTTCGATATAGTCGCCATATCGTCGCCTCGGAGCTAAATGATCCTATCTGCCACTCTAACGAGTGTCAGATAGAATCATTTAGCTCCGAGGCGACGATATGTTAATTTAAGGATTGTATGGGATCAACATATCATTAACAGATTTTCTTGGGACACACTTATCAAGTGAAATAGTTAATAAACATGGTCAAACAGAGACACAACAGCAGCAATTATTGATAAATTGGTCATCATAAATCATCTCGGAAACGTTACTATAGTCAGATTCACATTAAATTCATAAACCAGGGTGAATGAATATCGCGGATTCATCAGTCAATTTTGAACCAATTTTCATAATATTTTGCACACACCATTTTTTTAGCCATGAGCGACTAATGATACTCGGAAAATTTTAGAAGTTTTATTAGAACGTTTTTCAGAAGTTCCGACCATTTGAATAAGTAATGAAATTCTGAGGTAATGTTTATAAAATAGAGGGCGACATTTGTATTTATTAGACCCTACTTTAAATAGATTTTTTAAACTACACAATATTTTTCAATTAAATTAGGTATTCGCCGCATCACTATATAGACAATAGTGCTTGTAAAATTTCCTGACAATTGGTTGAGAATTGAAATCAGCGAAAATCAATGATTTTCGCTGATTTCAATTCTCAACCAATTGTCAGGAAATTTTACAAGCACTATTGTCTATAGTGATGCGGTGAAGTGAATTTAACCACGGTTGATGTACGTAAATCCGACCATAGATTAGTACTGCGTTTATCATGTTTATGTACAATTATTTCATGGCATAGGAAGATAATTGGTACCGGGTACAGTAGGCTAATCTATAGTACTCTGCATTGCAAGTAGGTTAACTGCAAATCAAACATTATTATATTGCCTGATACGGGAACTCTGCCAAAAATGCAAACGTTACTTTTTGCAAGTAGACAGGAGAGTAACAGATTATCAGCGTATATTTTGTGTTTGAAATGTTGTGGATTGTGGAAATTCGAGTTCTATCATACTGCTTATGTCAATTATCACAGGGTCAACGAGAAAATAATGCAAAATAATCTAATTATTATTGGTCTCGCGTAGGCCTGTATTTTGCATTCTACATAGTCCTGATTACAAAATAACAAAAGTAGGCCTATACTTATTTAACTATATGCGTCATATGCGGGCTTAGGGATATGATAGAATGTCAGTTGACATGTGAATTGATTAAGGACATGTATATTAGATATGGTAAGCAAGTAACATTGTGGCGTAATACCATCATTTTCAGATGGGGACAATCATTTAAGTGAGTTCATAATACGTTAAAACAGTTCTTCAGGTAGCTTAGCATCACATTTTAGGATAATCGTTACTGGGCGGATAAAAGCAACATTGTTTAGGTATCAGTAGCATACCCTGATCAAAGCTGTCCTAAGAGCCCAACATTATTGTCAATTTAGCACGCCAAGCAGTGACAATATATCAAGGCAAAATAATGATATTATTTTCCACAATTTCCACAGTGTAAGTAACTCTTAAAAGGGCCCGCATGTGTTTGCCACTAGAAGTCAAATGATATCGACCCCGCAGAGCTAAATATGCCACTGATTTGAGTGGCATATAGGACCATTTAGCTCCCAGAGGGACGACACACGTCCACTAATGCTTAGCGATGTAGAAGCTCGTCATGTTACTCATCAAACGGTATCATGGATATTAACCCTTGAAGCGCTGAATTAAAGAATTTAAATTTTCACCCACGGCGACTTTAAGTGTGTGAAAAATACCCATATTAAAGGTATGGTCAACTGTCAAAATTCGCAGGACAAGGGTCCCTCAGAATGCAATAGTGCCCGTGGGTAGGCCGAGGCCCTATTCCATAATAATATTAAATATGCGCTTCATACCCAAAGCCTCATTAAGAGCAAGTTCTCAAATCACAGCAAGTTCATATATACTTGAGCGACATCTATGAGTTAAAAATTCAAAGCCCTTTGCCCTTACACCTACTTGGTCGCTGGCTTGCAAACAGACTGACTGTATTACTGCCGGTATGTGGAAACTGCCTGACTGTGAACACAAAACACTTGTATGACTTTTTATGCAATGTTGGACCAGCGTCGAAGACGTTGGGCCGACGTTGTATAAATGCCATACAAATGTCTTGTGTTTGCTGGGCAGGAGGACTTTCTCTCAAACATTGTACATTTATCCAATGTTGGTTTAATGTTGGGCCAGCGTCGCAGACGTTGGCCTAACATTAATACATCATTGGATCAATGTCTTGTTTGAGTAGTATCTTGTAATCAGTTCAGTGGGTATATTAATGCCGTCAATCTGTACTCAATAGGCTACTGTTGGCCTACACTTGACCGTCCCAGGCATGCGCATTTTGCAGTTGAATCATTCTTTAATTTTGTTCAGCTTGATACCAAACATTGACACTAATTTCATTCCCAAGAAAAGCGTTTTGATCGCCTAAGAAAACAAATTGGAAACTACCATAGTCGTGCTTAGCGATTTAACATTTGACCGCCGGTGCCGATTATATTCGTTTTCTATATTTTTTATTAGCACATTCCCTATCAGCTTTCAAACATATTGAAGATAGAATGTGACATAAATCAACAAGCTTTGAAAATAGTCCACATCCATTTTGTCAAATCTGAATAATTTTCACTCACTTGGAAGTTGTGGATCGCGTAAGCGAGACACAACTTCAAGTGGGTGAACATTCCAATTGAATAATCTGGCGGTTAAAGGGTTAACTCTTTAACATAATTTGAAATGTTCTTTCGTTTGAAGCGTTTATTGGTAAAACAAGATATAATGATATAATTTTCCACAAACTCAAATTTTCTGCAAATTCATGATTTCTGTATCTACCATACGGTTTTTCGTTATAAATGCGTGGTATACGTGACCAGAAGCAAGATGGACGTCAGTTGTGCAAAGGTGAAAACAAGAAATTGATATAATTTTCGATTAATCGAAGCAGATTCCCGATTTCGGAAGTCTGCTAAATGTTTTTTCAGAAAGTCCGATTTTGTTGTGTATCCCGAGAGTAGTTTAGACATTGCACTGTGGGTAAAATCCAAGATGGCCCCCATTAGACAAGCTCAAACAAAATTGCAATCAAACAAAATATTGTATCCTCTTAGACAGAATAGGAAGAGATTCACGATTCTAGGCGATCAGACAAACAAACTGGGCAACAGGGGGTCATGACAACGTATTTCTATTTTTTCAGTTATTGGTGCCTACCATATGGCTGATAAGAGTTTCAGATAGATATAGTATAGCCCGACATGTTGGCGTCATCTAAAACAACATTAGACCGGAGATCATTTGCATTAGCACAACACAAATAAATACGTTTATAGCAACAACTTTAGAGATGGTTGACGTAGTAAAAACCGAGATGGCGGCCACAAGAAAAGCAAAATAGCCATCACAGATATATAAATGTGTATAATCTTTGTCGGAATTATGATAAATCGACAAGTTTGCTGTCTACCATTTTTATTTTTAAATAAAATCAAGATGTTTAAAACCATAATGGCTGTCATAAGGTAAACATTTGCAGTGTCGTGACCTAAAAGAAATGTGCATAGATTTTGCTGAAATAGATCGATGGTTTTGGTGTATTAGGATTTTTAGATATGCCAGAAAATGTCGCAATAGTTAACTTAGTAAAGGGGTACCGTTAAAGGTCAAAGACGGTGGCCATTAGAATTGAGTGCCACATGACCGTAACAGGAGAACATATCTCTATATTTGCTAGGATTGTTTTAAACAGGTGGTAACGCTTTTTGAGGGTTTGAAATCTAGTATGCTATGCCCTGTGGAGGTTGTAGCTTTCTCCAGTATGGTTGCTGTATGACTAGTTGATTAGATTACATAGCATGCTATACAGCATGCAACATGCGGAACAATTGGGTCCGTATTGTCGTACAAGTTACGATATATCGTAGGCTTCTGATTGGTAGAGATGGCCATCTCGACCAATCAGAAGCCTACGATATATCGTAACTTGTACGAGAATACGCCACCAAGTCCCCAGTGAGCTGCCAAGTGGGTCTAAGAAGTATGTGGGTCAAAATGTATATATGTAGTCCAAACCCATATCTAAAAATAAAAATATAAACAACTGAGGATAATAATAAATTTATTCATCAGCTTTCGATATTAAATAACAAACGGCTCCAAAAAAGTTTATCTAAAGCGTTGTATTTGTCACTTGACACCCAACTAACACGAGGCATTGACCCACCAATGTTGTTTTAATGTTGGGCCGACGTCAAAAACGGTGGGCCAACATTAGAACAACATTGGGTCAATGCCTCGTGTTTGCTGGGCATATACATCCCAGTAAACACCCAACATTTGTATAACATTTGTACAATGTCGACCCAACGTCTTCGAGCTTCAAGGATAGAACTCACATTGCTAAGGTGTGTTCCAGAAAAGTATCACAGAAAAGAAATAGCTATAAAATCACATAGCATTATTGGTGTAAAATTATGACATACGAACATGATATGCTGGAATTATTTAAGATAATCATATACAATAATCAATATTATGTATACAGTTTTACCGAACCAAACATGAAAACAATATTATACAGTGTTGGAATATTTGAAGAATACTAATAATAAAATGAAATATATCATTAGACTTGTTTTCAATTGTGCTTCCAATTTAAATACATAGAAAACTGATAGAAGATCGATCCCTTGAAATCTTGAGATCAAAATTAAATTACAGAAGATGAGACCACACATTAACCGAAGAAACTAAACTGCATTTTCGTTTAGTTTTAATACGATTGAAAATAAAGTTTTCACTTAAATTCTTCACATCAAGTATTTTTCAAGTAATGTTTGAAATCTTGTATTGGAAGATAGCAAATAAATTAGACAAAACTACCACACGGATAATCTATTTCTTGAGTGTATTGTTTAATAATGTAATGAAGTATTATCACTTTACATGCTTAGAATATATTAGCATATCATAATAAACCATATTCATGTCTTAGGTGCATTTGAAATGCTATCCTATAAGAGTCGCAGCTTCCAAGTTTGTGAAAATTATTTATATTTGTTAAGGGTCTAAGTAGTGGTGATATTGCCCATCACACACATTCCACCCCTAAGAGGTGATAATTAACATTCTATCAAAAATCAATCATTTATCTTTAATATAATAAATACCCAGCAAACATGATACGATGACCCAATGTTGATTCAACGTCTCGTGTTGCTGGATAGGCAGGTGAGGAAGAATAGTTCTGCATTCTAGAGATTGTCAAATATGCAAGAAAAAAATCACACGTGATTGAAATCCTAGTGCAGTGTATACCAGCATTTACATCAATTAAAATGAAGGAGCCTTTGGTCCCTAGGTCAGTCAGTCATTTACCCTAAAACTCCATCATAGTATCGTGACTATTCATGAGGTAGCCCTTGAAAAAAATATTTGAGATAAAGACCAAAGAACACACAGTAAATATTTTGATAATTGTCAAAACATTATATATACAGTGTAAATTGATTAGTGATAATAAAACACCCTAAAATCTCTGTTTGAATTGCAGACCAAATTTCCAGCAGCATCGAATGCAAAAAAGCAGCCGCATATTATTCGAAAATGAAACATTGATTTTATAATTTATTAAATTAACCCTACAAGCAATAAGTTCTTAATTTAATTTTCACCCACTTATTTTGGTGAATTTACTATTCTCCAGGTTATTCAAAGTAATATAATTTATTACATCACGTTTCGGAATGTTAGTTGGGTGGTTATTATAAATATACAGATTGAACTTCAGAGCATAATAGTATTAAATAATTATCGTTCATGCAGAAAGTAAAATACATTTGAGCATTTCGTTGTAAACATATGGACATGCAGGTCTACTGCACCATACTCCTATGATTATGTGTTTGCATAGATAATGTGTGAATATCACAATTCAAACCAATTTTATACATTTATAATAATAAACACTTAGTGCAATTATGTAACAAAGTAGCCAGGTTCCAGGAAAAGGGAACACCTACACAAAATACCAGATGGTAGACCCGCATATGGTTAACCCTTGTCCTGCTACACCTATATATACAGTTTTAACCCTTTAAGCCCTCACGATGCTTCAAAGCATCATTTTACATCCCTGAAAATAGACCTAATTTTCCTACAATCAAGGGTTTTAGAATGAATATTTCCATATAACTGGCTTACCAATACATGGTGATTTTCTTTAATTTTTAAACCACATCAAGTTATCTTCATCCACTACAAGTCGAAAATTGCGACAGCAATTCGCGGCTTGTGATGGATGATGATGATAATGATAAAGTCAGGCTTGAAAGGGTTCAGCATATATCAAGCCAAATAATATGACACTGAAATGGATAATATAGTTTGTTGTAGGTGTTCAGTTAGACAATTAACTAAATTCAGAAGATATATTGTAGAAGGCATATTTTAAAAAAATAGAAAATATTTACATCAGTTGGAGCTGGAAATTGCATTAGCAATTCCAGCTTCAAATGACGAAAAATTTAATTGAAACAATTCAGCGGGACAGGTGTTAACAAATCGAGCTTACGGAGAAAACAACGGAGAAAACAACGAAGCTGTCTACATGAAAACCACCAGTTACAGTTAATTTCCAGAACAAGTTGATGCTCAAAGATATGTCAAGCATAAGATCTAATAGCCAAATTAATGTAGTTACAACTGCAACACAGAGTTCTACAAAATAATCGGTGGATTGCATTATCTGATTAAATGGTAAATTTACAGATTGATATTCAATTTGAAATCAGTATAAATGTCTTAGTTGTGTCTTTCCGCTTCATTTGAATACCATGTTACGGGTCCATGATCATTATAAATGTGTTAACCCTTTCAGCGCGGGGGCTGTCTTTATACGTCAGAATCTGATACCAATTGGGATAAATATTCAAAAGTACATGTATCAAAATATTATCTTATTTTATTTTCGTTTGATGCACATGTTTTTTTAAAAAAATCACTGCACAGGTAACATTCTATCGGAAGGCTTACATGCGATGACAAAATTACATGTACATAAATGGTTTTAAATGGGTATATGTTTAACACAGCTGTTTACCAATAAATATAATCAAAGAAAAATATAATGAATCATACAAATATGTACAGATGCAAAATAAATACTAAAAATATAAATATCACCTTGGAAGTCAAACAGTTGTATCTGCCATTAAGTTAAATAGCAGCAAAAATGTTTGAACTTGAAGATGAGGACATTTATTAACAAGAAAACAATTCATAACTTAATTAAAATAAAATTATATACACATTATTTATCTCGTGAGGTAAGAGATGGCCATTTATCCATACAAATCCTGTTGTACACAAATTTAATCATTTTGGATTATAAACACAATATTCTAAACTACCCTTTCTCCTTTGAAGTTCATATTCCGGTACCAATATCATCTTTGAAATGGATGACATCCCAAGTTGTTTGCACTCATTTGCATGTAGAAGTATAATACATCATAATAATCATCATATCAAATTGCATAAACAAATCGTTACCCTAGAAATAACAGTGGATAAGCCAACTTATAAAAGTGATACTTAATAAGCTTTTAAGCGTATTTGTAATTTTCCAAAAAAAATGTGATCAAATTTGCAGTTGTGAGTCGCTGTAGCCCTTCAAGGGTTAAAGTGATATGATGTACCAAATTACAATTGATCCAAAAATACACAAAGAGATTGTAAAATATCATTATCATATATTACTACCTTCAACCGATTATGACATGATATAGGAAGAACATAATACATGTAACAAGGTAACATGGTGTGTACAAGTTTCTTGGCCAGTCAACCCTTTAAGCACTAAGCACGAATGTAATAAATTATTAAATTGGAATTTTCACCCACTTGAAGTTGTGTCTCGCTGACGCAATCCACAACTTTAAGTGGGTGAAAATTATTCAGATTTTACAAAAGGGAGGTCAGTATTTTTACCATATTTTTGAACGATGTCAAAAGATGGTATTTAATGTGGTAATAAAAATGGAAAAACAAATATAATTGGGACCGGTGGTAAAGGGTCAAGGGGATGAGCTGTAAGGATACAAAACCATAATACACGGTAGTCAAATCAGCTTACCCGGTAGTATGCTATATAAAAGCAGCAGTGTAAATCTGCAGGATTACATTAAGTAATTTAAAAATTTTATGATAAATAGTTGTACAGTATATCCACCCCAAAACCATCTCTGTTAAAAAATTTCTAGTTGTGATTATAGGCGGCTAAGGCCTACAATAATAAACCATGAAACATCTTCATACTATCGGGAATGATATGAGAAACTTTATAAGATGGTGAGAAAACATCAAGCAATTCAGTTAACTATTATATACAAAAAATAAATTGAATGTAAACAAGAGTAAATATCACACAGATTATACGTTAGCTTTTGATCATATGTATCAAACAGTAACAGTTCCACTTGAGCACGTTAATTATTGATCACTACATCATAATCCCACCTCAGTAATATATATACATCAAGGCAGCCGTGGTTCAAGTCATTAACAGTACCTGCTAGAAGTACAGAAGCTCTACCCTACATCTATTCTGCTGTGCAAAGCCAAAAGGCAGTAACTGTTTAACACCCAAAGTGCTGAATATGTTTTGTATAAACCTTGGGGACCAAAGGGTTTTTTCTAATTTGAAATCATCATAAATGTCTTCGTTAGCTCTTTCTGATTCACTATAAATATTTTAATTCTTACAGTGTGGGATCGACTTTGGACGCTGACGACTCAAGTCGATCCAGCGCTGTAAAGGTTAATTTTTAACCCTTTAAGCCCTCACGATGCATTAAGGCATCATTTTACATCCCTGAAAACAGACTTAGTTTTCCTACAACCAAGGGTTTCAGAACAAAAATGTCCATTAAACTGTTTTACCAATACGTGGGCAATTTTCTTTATTTTCCACTCAATGCAAGTCATCTTCATCCACTACAAGTCGAGAATTGCGACAGCAATTCGCAGCTTGTAGTGGATGAAGATGAGAATGGTAAACTCAGGCTTGAAAGGGTTAAGACATTACTGCCTTTTGGCTTTGCATGGCAGTATATATATAACTCCTTATCATACCATCATTCTATGTATAATCTAGAGCACCATGTCAAAATAGCACAAAATTTATCATATACATTACCAGTAGTACACACAAACCTAAAATTATGCATTCAATAACCACAATTGCTATGTCCTTGAATATAAACATGTGGTTGTATGCAAATTATTCACGAAATTACAACATATGTCTGGTTACATTACCAAGATAAATCAAGGAAATAACAATTCAATAAACATTTTACAGCTGGAAAACCAATGAAAGTTTAAACCAGAGGACATATATCTACTGTCTGTAGCCTGACAAAGCGTGATCAAAGTCACATTACATCACAGATAACGTCCACCCACTTTTGTCCAAATATAGCAGAAGATCTCTGGGCGTCACTGACGTCATACATTGACCACCATTAATTCAATGTTGTGAAAATCATTATGAGAAAAGATGCCCTGTAATGATTATTGCAACGCTTGAGCTTATTATTCTACCCCTTCTTGTCAAAATTTTGAAAAATCATATAAAAAAAATTCCTAAAATTTTCAAAAACAGCTTAACCTCTTCACTTCCAGGCCGAAGTGCATACTATGATCCAGGGATCCTGGTATAACTATAGTAAATCCGACGGAAATTTCCGTCATGTATGGTTACATACATTGATGAATGACGACGGAAATTTCCGTCATGTATGGTAGTGAAGGGGTTAATCCTTACACTGCAGCATAAAATTTGCAGCATGTGCGGTTTCCCAAGTAATATCTGGCACGTTTTTTCTGAAAAAAAACATCTGATGAACAATGATATTTAAAGCCATTATATTAGAAAATCAGTGAGTTAGCCATCTTCCAAGCACAAATAGAAAGACACCACAAAACAAAAGTGATTTTTTTTTTTTTTTTTAAGAATTTTCTCGGCGACAGCAGGCCGCGCTTGGTTTATTTTGGGCAACAGCAGTGTAAGGGTTCAAAGCAACACTACTGATAATATAAAATTGCATAATGATTCTTCGCAAAAATGATCATATATTTTAGAGGAATGTATACAATCTTTTCGTTCCATTAAATACATATATAGCTATACATTAATGTCATATACTTTTTCAAAAACTAATTGATACACTAACAAGTGTTTATTCGCTAGTTACGACAGTAATTAAAGGACAATGTCTATGTAAAGTGTAAACAAGCAGAAATTCATAGATTCATCGCCATTAGGATTCGGTGGACAGTGTGGATTACAGTAATTACAGTGAGCCTCTGACGAGGGCTGCTTGATTAACTGTTCAGTGATTACTCAGCGCACATATACTGTATAAATTTAATTGACATTTATTGTACATATTTATTGTAACATAAGGTCTTTCATTATAAAAACAGCTGTCAGCAATTTCTATACTGACTGACAATAAAGTGATAGGGTGAATAATGTAGACATTTTGGGCGCAGAGTATAATGTGGCAAGAAAAATGGGTTATGGCATACAAAGAGGATTCAAATGGAGAATTTGATCACTTTAAATGGATTTGTTTTTACTCATACCAGTAATTACAGACAGTACCCAGCAAACACGAGACATTCAGTCAATGTTGGTATAATGTTGGCCCATCGTCTTCGACGCTGGCCCAACATTATAACAACATCGGCTGAATGTTTCGTGCTTGCTGGGTATATACACGTTTGTATCCTATATCACAAGGTGTCTGGCCCTGCGGCCACTAACACGATCAGCAGTGAAATTCAGCACCAAATATTCCTGTTTTTTTACACCAGCTCATTCAAATCATTCCGGATTCATCTGTACAAAGAGCATCTGGACAAAGCACTATGACACGGGAGACCAAGCTCTGAATGTAAATTCTCATTGTTGTATTCTGTTCCACAAGAGCTGAAAAAAAAGATTTATGAATAATTCATAAATACTTGTACAGGTATACATGTGACCAAATGTGATTTATTTCTCTAGTTGCCATTTGCAGAAATTGAAAGGTTTATAAATTATATATATGGATGTAGCATTTCTAAATGTCAATATTAAAACAAATTTCACAGTGTTATGTACTGTTTGAGTGCAGAAGTCTAGATTTGTCACTATTCAGAAAATAAATGACAGGTCAGGGCCGCTTAATAGTAATACATAAAACACAGCTTAGAATTAATGCATATATTCAATGTTAGCTATAACACAGTGCCAGTAGAAAATTGCACAGGATTGACAAGATGGTACAACCCCACTGAAAGATACAGTCTGTTCAAGTGTGTTTCAATCAATTCTTCATATTGGGGACCGACTTTAGAATCTTGAACTATTTATAATAGTCGTAGAGCTATAACATTTGTATTCAAATGAAGCAGAAAGAGCTGAGTAAGCCTTATCCTGCTAAGTTAATCTATTTAAATTTTCAGCCACGTGAAGTTGTGTCTCGCTACCGCGACCCACAACTTCAGGTGGCTGAAAATTACTTATATTTGTTTAATTTCAACACAAATATTTGCAAATCGAGATGCTTAGACACACATTTCATCAGTGTTCATTCCCAATAGCAGTGATTTGGTTGACAAATAAAAAAGATTAAAAACGACAATAGTTTTGATCAGGGGATGAGGTTTAAGACATTTATGACAACTTCAAATTGAAAGAAACCTTTTTGTCTCCATGATTTATACAAAAATATTCCAGTGCTTTAAGGGTTAAGGAAAATAACTTCAGATAATATCAACAACTTACCCATATTATGTTCCTTTAGATGTGCATTTTCCTCCATTAAATCTTGCTTACTTGGACCTGGTAGACAGAGTATTTTTGTATAGCATTTACTTACTTACTTATTGAGATAACATAACTAGCCATCTCGGAAATTTAGGCTACCGGTAGGCTACATGTATTCCATTTCCAATAACCCCAGTCCCAAAATATCTAAAAATACTTTTAGATACATTTTTTCTATGCTTTAAAAATATTTTTTTTTTGCATGAAAGCAACTAGAAGATGTTAATGGTTATTTACAGAGCATCGTGGTATCAGACAAATAAAACTTTTAAACAGTAGTTGGGGTATGTTGCAGAGATGTATTTGTTTTTCATACCACACCTAAAGAACAAAGGTGTACCATATACTAATATATTGCACTTTATCTATGAAGAATTTTTTTGTGGCGCCACAAAAAAAAAAATTAATCACTTAGAAATTGTGTCTTGCTACAGCAACCCACAACTTTAAGTGAGTAAAAAATACCTAAATATACACAATTTCAATTTAACTCTTTAAACCCTCACGATGCATTAAAGCATCATTTTGCATCTCTGAAGAATGACTTAATTTTCTGAAACCTAGTGGTTTTAGAAAGAAAATTTTCAAGGCACTGTTTTAAAAATAACAGTATACTTTTTAATTTGTTACCCACTTCAAGTCATCTTCATCCACTGCAAGTCAAGAATTGTGACAGGAATTCGCAGCTTGTAGTGGATGAAGATGACAATGGTAAATACAGGCTTGGAAGGGTTTAAAAAATATGTCAATCAAGCTAATTTATTGAATTTCTCATTCCAATTCTCATTCCATTTTTTTCTTTGATTGACAAACTTGAAACATAAAGATCCACAAGAGACCCAGGGGCCTTGCCGATTGGGAGTAGCACTAACAATACAAAACAGTTTGTTGCCAGGCCTGTTCGGTTATACATGTTATAGCTAGTGTTACAAAAATAGTATAGTAAGTTCAGTTTGTCAAAAAAAAAAACCTAATATGAATAATTGAAAAATGATCAAAAAAATTGTTTTTAATTTAAAAAAAAAAAAACATTCCCAATACATGTATAGCATTATAATATTTATTGCTTTTTTGGGTGTGTTTAAAGTAGCCCTGGTTTACACTAAATAAAAACAAAAGTGTAAAAGTGGACAAACATAGTACAAAAAATAGCAACAACATTAATTTTTTATCAATACCATTATAAAGTGATTAATTTAAATTAGTAGTAGTAGGACAGTAGAGCAATGGGAGGTTTAATTGATGATGCTGTGTGTAACTGACCTGTTTCAACTTCAATTTTTTCTCTCTTTTTCAAATCTTCTTTCTTTTCTTTTTCTTTACCAGTGATGTTAAGTCTTGAAAACAAATTACCCTAAAACACAATAGAAACCTATTGGCAAATTATGATACTTTATAATATTAGATAAGAATTATGTCATACTAGGTGGGCATTATATCAAAAGAAAGCTAACATTAATGTCTTAACCCTTACAGTGTGTGGACCAACTTTAGACGTCAGAATCTGACATCTATAAACGTCAGAATCTAACATCTAAAGTGGATCTCCGCACTGAAAGAATTCCAAATTTTTAATGTCTGTAGACCCATAACGTATGTATTCAAATGAAGCATAATTAACTAACTAAGATACATGTATATATGATGATTTCAAATTGAAAAAAACCCTTTGATTTCTTTATACAAAAATATTTCAGCGCTTTATGGGTTAAAGGATTATATAAGATTTTATTTCAGTGAATTTTAAAAAAAATGTGACAATAATTGTGCCTAGAAATTAAAATTCCTTCATGTGCGCAATGATAAAACTTTCTCCTCTCTGTTTTAATACATTTAATTTTTTTTTTTAAATTTCCTGATTACTGTATACCCCATTAAGTTGGCGTTCATAATACATGTAATATTTTGCAAAATCAGTGCAAATTATTTTTAGTGTCTAGAAAAATCAGCGAGCACATACTTGACATCAGTTCATTAACCCTTAGAGCACTGGACCGAGAAATTTTAATTTGCAGCCACTTGAAGTTGTGTCTCGCTACCGCGATCCACAACTTCAAGTGACTAAAAATTAGTTTAATTGGCAAAATCTAGGTTGAAATGTATAAGATTATGACAAATTTAAAGACATATTTAATTTTTAAACCTGGTTATGCAAGACAATAAAAACATGAGAAAACAATACTATAGTCAACTGTAGTCGGCATCAGTGTGCTAAGGGTTAAGATTTCATATTAGGCTTGTATGTATATGTACATATAACTACTAATTAGCAAACATGAATATTAGCTATAAACACTGATAAAATACCCAGTCGTGAATGTCATCAAATTAAATGGGACACGAACATAATAGGGCCAGCATCATGCCAAACAAGGTTTCACTTACCACACTAAGACGTGGTTTATCTCTGGGAGCTTTCTCCCACTCTTGCAAGTCTTGTATGTCGTCTTCTGTAACTGGGATGTTCTGTTCCCGTGATCCGGAACTACCAGTTCCACTCCACCTCTCTGTCTGCTGCTTCTTAGCATCACTGGCCTCAACAACAGATTTGCTGTTTGGACGTGGCAGGGTAGATGGCTTCTCTTCAATCACAGGTTGTGGAGACTCGTGTCCTGTTCTTGGATATGTAGAGTAGGTGTTACTGGGGTCATACGATGGTCCAGATATGTCTGTACCTGTGCCTGAGTCTTTGTCAGAGATGCTACGATTGCTCTCGTGGAAAGATGGCAGCTCACTGTGCCATGACTGCCTGTCTCCCGCACTGTGCAAAGATTGCCTGTCACTGTGAATCGACTGACGATCACTCTGGAGGCTTCCGACAGGAGATATAGACCGCTGGTCAAGACTGTGGTCATCTCCTGCGCTGGTATCAGATCTGAAATCATCATTTGCAGCTACAGCCATAGAATCATGTCTGAAATCATCCAGGTTTTTTGAAGTTTGTCCTCCACTGGCCTTATATGTAAATTGCACCAGGGAGGTTCCTTTCCCTCCAGATTGAGTTTCTATAACTATATCTCCAACACAAGCTCGCCACATTTTTGATACGCAAAAGAGTTTTCGGGGGGAGATAAATTCTATCGTTGAGGTGCAATCAGCACCACAAATTGTGATAGATGTAATGTCATCTTTGTTGACACCAAAATTTTTTCCTCGCAATGTAATTTTTGTGCCACCCTCGATTGGTCCCTCTCGTGGCGACACTCCAGTTATTTCTGGTGGCATGAACTCCTCTGTTGATTTTGACATCACAGATTTGCGGCTTTCCATCTCCTTCACAAAGAAAGAGCTCTCTCCCACATTCTGCGGGCTACCATAAACTGCTGAACTGTCACTTTGATCATCATAAAATGTGGAGGATGCTTGACTTATCTGTGATCCTCTATTCTGTTCATCTCTGACAAAAATAGCAGGTGTATTTGAAGCATTAGCCGGTGGGACGGATGGCGCTGACTTTTTTTTTGAATCACGAGGTGGAGCCATGGGAGTATGACTGGGAGAGGCAGTCTTCATTTGCTTTTCTTGAGTGGCCTCTTTGGAGGGTAGGAAATTAAACTTGACCAAAGAACACCCTTTTCCGCCAGATTCAGTTTCAATCACTATATTCCCAGTGCATGGCCTCCAACCCTTTGTTGTGCAGTAAATCTTGCGGGCAGACTCATATTCCAAGGAAGCAAGGCAGTTGCAACCACAAACTTGTAAGCCCACGATATCTCCTTTATCTTCTCCAAGGTTGTTCCCTCTGATAGTTAAGCGTGTGCCTCCTTCTACTGGGCCCTCTCTTGGTGAGATTCCCGATACCTCAGGCTTATTACCATCTTCTGTTAGGTCGGAAAAACTGCCTGACAAATAAGGTTTCTGTCCAGTTCCTGAACTATTGATTCCATGCATGGATTTACTATGTGTAGAAAGTAGATTAGAGTATGATGAGTTTTGGCCTGGACCAAGTTCTAAACAGGATTGTGCATTTTTCGGTCCGAGTGACAGTTCAGCACCCGAGACATTGTCACTCCCTCCAGATTTGTAGCTTTTTCTACCTAGCTTGGGGGAGCGGCCAATTTTACTTCTCAGTTTCTGAAGACTACTTGGTGTTTTTTCATCTTTCTCCATAGGAGAGGTGGCAAGATGAGGTGTTGATGTAGCACTGGGCTGGCTCTGTGAAATCCAAGCTTGGTAAGCAAGTTCACCTTCCGGATTAGAACACTTTTTATGTGGCTGTAGCGGTGCCCTGATTTGCCTCATCGGTTTCTTATATGCCAGTTCACTGAGTGGTATAGAGATCTGGCCCAGTACATCTTCCTTGTCTGTCACCACTAGCTGTAATGGTTTCTCTGGATTCTCTACATCTCTAGCAACACATAATAAAAAGTCACATCACTGTTATTGGGAAAGAAATGATTGCTTGAACATCAAGATTTGCAAATGTTTGGTCTCAAATGAAACAAAAGTGAGTAAATTCACCTACTTGAAGTTGTGGGTGGCGGTAGCGAGACACAATTACAAGTGGGTGGAAATCAAATTTTTATTGTAGCCGTTTAACACTTACAGCGCGGGGATCGACTTTAGTTGTCAGAATCAGACGTCTGTAGATGTCAGATTCTGACATCAAAAGTCGATCCCCGCACTATACTAATTAAAATATTTCTAATGACCATATATACCCATAACACAGGTATTCAAATGAATCAGAAAGAGCTAACTGAGACATTTACGATGATTTCAAATTGAAAAAACCCTTCAGTCTCCATGGTGTAGACAAAAAGATTTCAGCGCTGTACGGGGTAATCATTGTTATTGCAATGAGTTGATCAATAAGCTGCGACTGAAATTGATTAAGCATTTTCTAGCATCAAGTGATTAAAGGATTCACACTTTCAAAAATAGACGTCTTCAAAATGGAAATACATTCTAATAATATTTACACATCTAATTGTCACCCATTCACTTTATTCTTCAAGTTATTTATTTTCGTTTACTGTGAGACTACTAATTAGGATATGCGTACATGTGGCTCTAAAGGCCAAGCTAAAAATTAGATTTATGTAAAAGGGATACATATTAATCGAGGAGAATTAAAAAAATTAAAATTAAAATAAACTATTGTTATAAACAGTAAATTTTTCTAATTATCTATGTGGGTTCACCCCGTTTTGACTTACATTTCAGATTGAGAATTCCATTCAGGATTACCAAAGAATTCCTCGATTACGTCAGTTCTAAACTTGGTCTTTCCAACTCCAAATATCACAGAATACTTTCTTTTTCCTAAAATACACAAAAAGAAAAGTTTGCAATGATTACACAGTATTTTTTATTGAATCAATAAGTTCAAAGTGACATATAGTTAGTAGATATGTGAGGAGACAAGCATAATTGACGATGTTGATAAATAATCAGCTGTGCTGCAAAGTATTTCCAATTCCACATACATGTGTATTTTCTGCCACACCTTACAATGTTAGTAAAATACAAACAAAAGCTGTTATGTTTTTATTCTGAATGTTAACACACATCAAGTAAAAGAGTATAAACTAAGCTAATAACTTACATTTGTATTAATGCCACAAACAATAGCACATTTGATAAAAGTGTAATCAAACATGTTAAATAAAATAATTGAATTATACAGAGATACAAATTTATGTTAGTGCTATTTCATAGTTTTAACTATGGATAGGTTGTACAATAATTGAATACTGTGGTAGTCTACACATATGCACATTGAATACGTTTTTATATCAAGTTGTTGTCCTTTCTAATCTTATTGAACATGTAAATCATTAAGTGAAAAAATAATACCTTTTTTTCCAGCTGGAAGAGATTTGCCACCATAAACTGAAAAAAAAAATATTTCATGAATTGCAAAATTGTGTGTTTAAATATATATTATGTACATACCGTATTTATTTTAATAAACACTAATATTCAAATAAATGCCCACTCCCCCAATATGAAAATAAAATAACGATCATTGTACACTATATAGACATAAAAAAACAACCCTAATAATGTTGATTACAAATTTCAAAAAGTGGAGACAAGGAGGTACCAAAACCTTGCTTCAGTTTATAATATACATGTACCTGTTACAGTCATTACTGTGTATATTTGCAGTCACGTATATGACCAAGAACCATGGTAACAGGGAATAATTTGTTAGAAAACTATTGATTAGCAATTTTCTCTTTCAAGTTGTAACTTGCTAGACATCCTTATCTTGGAATGGTCATGGATATATAAATATTTTGATAATCAATTACAAATTTGATAAGCAAATGGGCAGAATTGCGCTGCTATACTGAACAATACTGAACAATCCATGAGTAACATAAAATAAAATAAAATCACTATATATACCTACATGTATCATGATATAGAGCGATTTCATTCTAAATTTTAGATCGCCTTTGATTTCAAATATAAATGCAATTAAACAATGATTTGTATGGACATTCATTACCACAGTAGACTACCGCCAATGCGGTGAAGTACGGGCCCGAATTTTTTTCCGCAATGGCAGTTCGACCGCATTAGTGATCAGGCCATAAATATCACGTGGCGTCCTGCTATTTGATATCAAATCAATTATGTACATGTACATTATTTTTCATTATTTGGAGCATATGTATATGCTCCAAATAATGAAATGAATAATATAAATAGTAAGTATGTTCACAGTTTATTGCAGCTGTTTAGAAAGGAGTGTTTTTATTTAGTGCAAAGTTAAAATAGATTATATAATTATGCACATTTAAATAAAAAAAAATTTAATAAAATTTTTTTTTTCAACATGAATGTCACAGTACAGCTTACTGCAGTTTGAAAAATGAATTGATGGAGGACTGTTTTATTTTTACATGAAAGTCTTGTAATTTGTCCTCAATATTGAATGTAGAATGTTTTTGAGGACAAAAACCGCTGCCATAGTTTTATGAAATGATTATTTTTCAATCACTGACAGACTGGCACTTGTATCATCATCATCAGACTCTACAGCTATTTGACGATGAGATTTGCCGGCACTAGCTTCAAAGATAAGTCTCCCTTAATTTATCCCTTGAGGAAAGTTATAAAAATCCCCTCTCAAAATTGTCATAATGATATATTGAAAATACTCATTTGACCGCAATGACGAGAATGAAGTTGCCATTTTGCCACAAAACTTCGACCGTAGTCCGGAATGGTGGTCTGACCGCATTGGTGATCGCCTTTGATATATATGGCTTTGACTGAGAAAGAATTCGGGCCAAAAAAAGACCGAAATGATGACCTGACCGGATTGGGGATCTGACCGGAAGGTGAGAGTTTACTGTATGAACTTTCAGGTATATGAACTTTCATACAATTTCATACAATCAAATATATGATTCAGTATATATATGTGTGCTAGCTCAATGACCGGAGATCACTGTCACTCAGTGTAATAATAATATCTGAAAAATTAGATTAGATAAATATCAATCAAAATCAAATCCCTTTTTCGAATGCCAATTGGCTAAGCTGTGTAAATGAGTTAAACAATAATAATCCAGTGAGCACTCTTATACATGTATATCAATCATTCACTCACCAATCACAGTAAGTTGCTTAGCTTCCCTTTCCATCTTGAAGGTCTATCACAGTTTGACTTTTATTACAAAATCATATCATCTGTGTTGATTGTCAGATAGATGTAGAATGTCTTTTTGCTGAAACAAAGACAAATATGTACAATTCAATACATTTTTACAGTGATAAAACAAAATATATTTATAGAAAAATTATGATAAACCATATTTCCCTGCCTAAATATATTAGCAGATTATAGCATGAATGGTTAATATAAGGTTTCAAGCAATTTGACCCTTACAGAGCGGGATCGACTTAAGTCCGACTGCACCCGCACTGTAAGAGTACAAATATTTCTAATGACCGTAGATCAACAAAACAGATATTCAAATGAATCAGAAAGAGGTAGCTAAGACATTTATGATGATTTCAAATCGAATGAAACGCTTTGGTCTCCATACTTTACATGAAAAAATCAGCGCTTCAAGGGTTAAACCAATGAAATTGATCAAATTGTTGTTTATTTTCCATCAATTTATAGTTATTTTCATGTGTCAAGTTTTCAGCCGTTGTCCTTCAAACAAATAAATGAAGCATAAATCAGCATGAAACTTACTTAACCCTTTGCCTGCTGATTGCAACTAAAATCGTTTTTAATCTGTTCTATAAGCAAAGCAGATAACTGATATTGGGATCGAAATGAGTGTTTAAACATCCAAATTTGCAAATGTTTCGTCCAAAATTAAACAGTCACTTAAAGTTACGGATCATAGTAGCGAAACACACCTCCAAGTGGGTGGACCCTTTGGTCAGCATGGTCTATGCAAAAATTGTTAGCGATTTAACCCTTTCAAGCCTGAATTTACCATAGTGATCCTCATCCACTACAAGCCGAGAATTGCTGTCGCAATTCTTGACTTGTAGTGGATGAAGATGATTTGAAGTGAGTGAAAAAATGAAGAAAATTGCTATGTATTGGTAAACAAGTGTCATAGAAATTTCAATTAAAAAAAACCTTAGTTGTAGAAAAATAAAAAAAATTCGGGGATGTAGAATGATGCTTTAATGCATCGTGAGGTCTTAAAGGGTTAAGGGTTAAAATTGTGGGTTGCGGCAGCGAGACACAATTTCAAGTGAATACAAATTTATAATGTAAAACCAGAGTGTAAATGACACAGTAGCTCATCTTCAATTAGGGCAAGTTGATTAAGAATTAAAATTTCTGAAATCCATGAGGCAGTTCTATGCACATGCACGAGCTCTATCATATAAACTAAACAGTATTTAAATCGGATAAGAATTGAGGGAAGAAAAGCATTTCTTGTGAATTGTGGACAGAGTGCTTTAATAGGGTCCCAATTGCATGAACTGGGTCACAAGTTAATTAATAATTAAAAGGTCTGAAATCCGTGAGGAAGTTTAATGCACAGGCCCGAGCTCTTTCAAATTGAAATCGGATGAGAATTGAGGGAGGAGAAGCATTTCTTGTGAATTGTGGACAGAGTGCCCTAATTGGGTCTTAATTAGGTCATAAGTTAATTAATAATTAAAATTTCTGAAATCCGTGAGGAAGTTTAATGCACAGGCATGAGCTCTTTCAAACAAACCAAACAGAAATGAAATCAGATTAGAAATGAGGGAGGAGAAGCATTTCTTGTGAATTGTGGACAGAGTGCCCTAATTGGGTCTCAATTAGGTCATAAGTTAATTAATAATTAAAATTTCTGAAATCCCTGAGGAAGTTTAATGCACAGGACCGAAGCATTTCTTGTGAATTATGGACGGACGACAGACAACAGACGCAACACGATGGCATAAGCTCATCTTAGGCTTAAAGGCCGGATGAGCTAAAAATATATATAATGCAGAACTTAAACCCTTTCAAGCCTGAAATTACCATCTTCATCCACTACAAGCCGCGAATTGCTGTCGCAATTCTCGGCTTGTAGTGGATGAAGATGATTTGATGTGGTTTAAAAATTAAAGAAAATTACCATGTATTGGTAAACCAGTTTCATGGAAATTTTTGTTTTAAAACACTTGGTTTTAGGAAAATTAAGTCTGTTTTTAAGGAGTAAAATGATGCTTTATTGCATCGTGAGGGCTTAAAGGGTTAAGGGTTAACTTTCTGATAGTTTCAGCTTCGGCTATGTTGTGCGAGCTAACGCTTAGGTGAAAAAATTCTAAAAGTGCATTGCAATCAGTGAAGTCAACACTGTCAAGAACATCACTACTCCTGTCTCTGGTGGACATGAGTGTGCAAATCGCGTAGACTCAGTTTGACTCGCGTAGACTCGCGTAGACTCAGAATATGTTTCTATGACCATAGTGGATCATGAAAAGTGAGAGTGTTCCTTATGGAAGTACTTTTTATCCCCTGTAGGACACTATTTTGATTTTGTCGATAACCGATGGTCATTTATGGACATTAATGGATTCTTGTGATTATCAGCTATCTTTTGAGTACCAAATGGACAATGTGTGATAAAAATCAGTTACACAATCAGGCATGCATAAATCAATAATGACCGCTTTCCTGCATATATATCGCAGTCATGAATACCTTTACCTATTTTGGTCGGATGGGTCATTTAAGGGTATTAATAAATTCCTGGGATCATCGGTTATCTATAGAGTACAAGATGGACATACATGTAGCGTGATAAAAATCAGGCACACAATCAGGCACATATCATGAATAATAACTGCTTTCACACATATATATATATATTCATTCGTGTCACCAGTGTCTCTTTCTCTACTTCAGACACTGGTAATCATCCCCCAATCAGCTAATATTCACCACCAGAGAACACCAGAGATTTCACAGCCACTCTCTGTACTGCCGCGTCTAATGCATGCCAAATTATTCCTAACACTTGTACACTATTACACCTAATGCCATCCTATTCATTGTTGCATAACAATGATGCGTGTTTTTTCTTCAACTTATAGTACAAGTGTTGCTATGTGTGGATTTCAATCAATAATCAAGATTATTTTAACATAAGCGGCAGACTTTCACTACACAAATTGTCCAAAATAAAGCGGTTAACCGGCGTCACACGGGATAAAATTGTAATAGTTAGGTTGTGAAAATAATTAGATTATATATAGTGAATTATTATTAACAATGGCTCACTGTGATCGTGCTAATATACCATATGTATGTTGCCCTACATCAAAAAAGATGTGCTTTCTTTTATGAATTTAATGTATATTAGGTTATTTGTTGAATGCTTATTTACACAGAAGCGACATACTTTCAATCTAGTCCAAAGTTAAATAAAGTCAATAAATGTGTTGTATCAATTTTCGTTCACTTTACACTAAATCAGAGTATTCAATTCCTGCAGTAACACCCATTGATATGATTAATTTAGTACCTTATCTAAGATTGACAACAAACTATTATAATTAACAACACAAGTTTGTTTGGGTTCATAAATGAAGTGTGGCGATAGATTTATATTGTATTAATATATTTTCTCCAACCACCAATATCTTTATTCTACAGCCTACGTTTTCAGAAAAAGCTGGTGTGTTTGTGTACCCATAAATGTATCTTGGTGACGCAAGTATGGAATCTTACCATTAACTGATTTTGATTAATATCCCAATGATGAAAATGCAAGTGAATGTGACATACCTGACTTTGAACAGTGTATCATTTGTCAGGAGGAAACAACTAATGAACTAGTCACAGCCGAACAGCTATACTAGGGTTGAAAGCGGATCAGGGGAGCTAGTGGGTCTAGGAAGGGTGTACTCATTAAACGATTGAAGCTACTTGATTAGAACGAGGGCAGTTATGGCTTATTCTCCTACCACAAATGAAACTATTGTTATAAAGATTATACACATAAAAACGAGATCTCTCTGCTAAGCAAGAGTTGTGATGATCCTTCTCAAACTGTTTCCAGACAGTTAGAAGTCAGCACATGCACCACCCCGGCTAGTAGAGAAACCTGTAATTCTCAGTATGCAAGCCGTCTTAGCCTTGCAAATAATTGTATATATTAGTAGACATTTACAAATTAAAATGCATAATACTTATGTGACCAATGTAGACACAAAATTAAGGCCACAAAGTTTAAAATATTTAAAGTGGGCTGCGCTATGATTTCAACTGAGGCTACAACGTTCTATAAAGATTCTGTAATCACTAGAATTGCTGATCTGCTAGATACCATACTAATGGCATTGTCAAAGTGATATATGCAGCCAATCTCTATTCCCATAAACATTGTCTCACCAAATATTTCCTAAATTTTGAGCGCTCAAAATTAAAATATGTCAAAGAAAACCCGAACAGGCTGGACAAAAATTTGTTTTCTTTTCAGTTTCTCAAGCCGTGATATTCGTGTTTACTTGGTGAATCATTTCAGATAACCATTAGTTTCTTGACTCAGGTAGCAGACTTAAATCTTTATTATTGTACAGCAAGTCTGCAGCCCCATCTCTTGCTATGCCTAATACAATGTACCTTCAAGTCAGTAGATCCTAATGAAGGTTTGTACAAGCATGACATGTAGAATCAGATTTTTTTTACACCTTGACTATGATAGGAGTCAATTTGATACCAGATGATGCGGGCTAAGTTATTTATTTGGACTATTTGTATAACGAAAGTCTGCCGCTGCTGTGATAAATAATCAATCCACACATAACAATAGGGCCTGTACTAGAAGTTGATGGAAATAAACGCATTATTGTAAATAAGGTTTTGTAAAAACAACTAGTATGGCACTCGGTGTGATATTGTTAAGAATAAGAGTTATTGTATAGAATCACATTTTATCCACACCTTTATTATAGAGGTTAATTGTATACTGAATGCCGCTTGTTATCAAATTTATTGTAGACTGTTTATATAGCTTAAGTAAAAAAATATGGGAGAAAGCAGTGATTATTGATATTGATAATACTGATTGTGTGCCTGATTTGTATCGCACAATGTCCATTTTGTACTCTATAGATAGCTGATGATCACAGAAATCCATTAATGCACCTGAATGAGCGATATAAACAAAACGGGTAAAATTATTCATGACAGCAATATCTATATGCAGTCCTTATTGATAATGTGTGCCTAACTGTGTGCGGTACCTGATTTTTATCACACATTTGGTACTCAAAAGATAGCTGATGATCACAAGAATTCATTAGTGCCCATAAGTGTCCTAACCATCCAAAATTAGTAAAGTTATCCATGACCGCGATAAAGGCCTAACCCGGTTATCGTCAAAATCAAAATAGGGTGCTGCAAAAAATAAAAACCACTTCCAGAATGAACACCCTCACTTTTCATGATCCACTATGGTCATATAAACATATTCTATGCGATTTGCACACTCACGTCCATCAGATCCTGGAGTACACACGAAATATATATAAAACATTGAGGCATTGTTGGTTTGATATTGGGCCAGCATCTTATACGTTGGACCAACTTCGAGATAATCATTCAAGAGAATTTCATTATGTCATGTGATTCTTAAAAATTTAGAGTTTTTGGTGCCATGATCCCTGGCCTTATCCATGATTCAGTTTGCCCCAACTAACATGTCTAGCTGTTTGAAATTAATTATGTTCAACTCTGTTCCAATAGCTGATTAGGTTCAAAATTAATTAAATAAAATCATAAATATAGTAAAATATAAAGTTAATTTCTTTAAGTCAAATATATTACCTGCCCATCATGCTTATGTATGACTGTGTGACCATGTATTAAATCCTTATTTTGATAATCTGTCCAAACAACCACTTCCTGTCAGTCCAATAACTGATCCCAATTAGTAACATGAGCATTACGACGTCTTATGGTACATAAAGGTCGGCTGTTACTACATACATGTACGAGGATATGATGGCAGGGCAATATTTAAGAGTTGACCTTTGTGAAACCATTCATAACAAATAATAGTCAGATAATGTTCATGTAAGGAGCCGTCGCTAAAGTTCAAATAACTAAACAAATAACTGCAAACGGAATCTAAAAATCAACAGATACTACCAAGTGAGAAGTAAAACAAATGCTGCAATCATCGAGCAAAAATCCACAACAGCAGAAAATGTATCTTAATGTGTACAAATCTGGTCAAGTGATTGAACTAAAAATACACTATATATAGATATAAGAATATATAAGACACAACTTTGCTATTTATTAACTAAATAAATACACCACCTGGACAATTAAGTCTCCATTATTATTTAAATACATGTAGCTACTTGGTAATTTCTAATTATATACACCACTTCTCGGCTGATACTCAATAAAATAATCATGAATGTATTTGTTCACTTGTCCTACACTACATAAGTCTTAATGTACTAGACCATGTCACAGATAGTACAATAGGACATACATGTGTATATATGATGATTATTATACATGGACAGGATGTATGCTGTCTTATCAGTCACACCCACCGTGTCCACACTTACAGTCATGATGTCAGATAAGATAAACAGTTGACTCATTCTGATTTTAATGTGATACACATCTTCTTATCTATGCCTAATTCTGATGAGTTTGTTGATTATATAGATACATGTACATGTATACACGTTAAATTCATTGACTGTTTCCATAATTCCGACTTCTGCACACTGGCTGGCACTTTGACTTTGTGAGAGAACCCGCAAAAAAATTAGCCAGTAAGCCTATACTTCTGGCCGTCCTTGGGGGTTTAAATCTATAACAAACAAATTCAAGGCTCTCCCAGAATCCTTCCTTGCATTATAGTTCAGAGTGAACAGCCGTCGGTTCACTCTTTTTGGCATGTCTACATGCCTTCAATCTTATATAAGACAGTGATTATCATCAACAAATTGTACCCTGATTAAATTTTAATAAACGAAACTGTTTGGCACCATCTACATCAATCACTTTATGATTGTCTGTGTCTGTGTTCCAGCTAGTCATTTTTTATAAATTTAATTTGTTTTACTAAAATCATGATTATGAGTGCTTAAACAAGATTGGAAAATATTTGGTATCTAAGTAAACAAATATGTGTAATTTCCACCCACTTGAAGTTGTGGGTTTGTGGTAGTGAGACACAACTTCAGGTGGGTGAAAATTTAAACATAGCGCTTTAATTAACACTTTCAAGCCTGAATTTACATTGTCATTTTCATTCTCAACAAGCTGCGAATTGCTATCACAATTCTAAACTTGTAGTAGATGAATTTGACCTAAAGTGGGTGGATATTAGGGGGAAAAATATCCTTATTATTAAAACAGTTTCAAAATATTTTCGTTCCAAAACCCTTAGGTTTTAGAAAAATAAGTCTAGCTTCAGAGATGCAAAATCATGCTTTGATGCATCATGATGGTTTAACCCTTACAGCGTGGGGATCGACTTAAGTCGTCAGAAACTGACGTCTAAAGTCGCTCCCGGCACTGAAAGAGTAAACATATTTATAATGGTCGCAGACTAATAAATAGGTATTCAAATGAATTGAAAAGACATTTAGGACATTTATGATGACTTCAGATTGAAAAAAACACGTTTGGTCTCCCATGGTTTTTAAAAAAAAATTCAGCACTTTAAGGGTTAGAGGGTTAAATAACTAAGTGTATACAGTACCGGTATTTTAATCAATCTGGTTAAAAAATAACATAATTATATGCTAAACTTACAGATTAGAAGGAAAGAACATCTCACATGGCACTAAAATTCCAATACCTATGCTTTAATTTTAACATGTTTAATGTCTGTGTTATCTACTTTAGATTGATAACATAAAGAAGGGACTTACAATCACGTTGGAAACATCAAGACCACATTTCAACATGCCTACATCATGTACCCATAAAAATGGACACAATGATCAGCATACAGTAGTGTACATGTATACAAAGTAACAGCTGGCCCTGAATAACATGTGCAATGTAATGATGTATGTTCAGGTGTGGATCTGCTCATCAGGCCAAAAATAAAGCACTCACATTCATGATCAAAATTGCAAAAAAAATTGTAAGCCTGGAATTTCGGGGCTTCAAATTTTTTGAGCTGCAAATACCTACTCTATCTCCCAGAGTATATTGCGACACCATGTATATACGAGAACTTTCAGATTTGAGGTAAATTTTTAGGATTAGCCAATTTAATTTTAATTAAAATTAGACTTATCATGGGTCTGGTATTGATGTACTCAATAAAACACTACAATATTATTTCGTAATAAAATCTTTTGGTGTTTTTTATTCCTTACTGGTCGGCTTGATGGGGTTTTAGGCCTCATATAGGCTAAACCGGGCCAGAAGAACCTCCTGAGGATGGTGAGATGAATGACATGACACTGTCCTCCAGGCGCAGGACTCAAAATTAGAGCCCTGGCGGTCTGAGCCTGAGCAAGCTACCTCTCGGTCACGGAGTATATTGAATCATTACAAGTGATTTTAAAACAAAATTGTGTTTCTATGTCGCTTAAAGGCCAGAGTGGGGTTCAAACCCGCGATCCCTGAATTTCCAAGCAGGCAGTTTTTACCACTGCACAAGGGCCCTGCCCTGCTTGTGGTATTGAAGGCATACTGTCAGGGATATCACTCCTATTACCGTATATTGCCGGTTAGTAACCGCGGTTAATAACTGGGAGTTTGTCTGGTAAAATATCTTAAACAAGAGGCGTGTTCAAAGTCCTATATCATCCCCCGCCATAAATTAGGTTACAGTTTAACGGTCACAAATATTTTAAAAGTCGCCTTGTGGTGGCCATTTTAAATATCAGTAAAATCAACGGCACATTTCCAGATGGCGGGTAATGTGATTATGAAATGTGAATTATTTCTGCCTTTAATTTTTGAGTTTTTGCGACCACAAAAAATTTTGAAGTTTATCCCTTTTAAATTTCAGTAAGACTTTCAAGAAATCAACTGCACATCTCCATATCGTGGGGAACGCGATTGTAAAATTTGAATAATTTCTGACTTTAAGTCCTACAAAAAATTTTGGAGTTGACCTCTGGCCGCCATTTTTAATTTTGGTAATGTCTCTAAAGAAGCACAAGTTGCATATCCCCATGTTGCTAGAAATGTGATGTTAGCATTTGTAAAAAAATTGACCAAACAATTTTTTTAGGTTTTTGCACCCACAAAAAATTGAAGCTGATCTGTGGCGACCATTTTGAATTTCAGTCAAAGTCAAGTCAAAAAGTTTATTGAACCCTGGCCTCAATGAGGCATGGGGCACAGATATCATACAATTCATGTAACCTGGTAACGAAAGCACGGAATTATAATCCAGTTGAAACAGATTGTAATAATTATGTAGATATTAAGTCTCTGACATCCACAACCAGGGATTGACACAAACTTTTATGAGCAGTGGTCCACAGGACCACCAGCTCAGAGGATCTGGTAGTCCTACAATTTTTTTAGTGGTCCTGACAACAACAGCACTTGTAAATCTTATCCAGTTGAAACAGATTAACCCTTTCAATCCTGAATTTACCATAGGCCTAGTTATCTTAATCCACTACAAGCCGCGAATTGCTGCCGCAATTCTCGACTTGTAGTGGATGAAGATGACATGATGTAGTTTAAAAATTAAAGAAAATTACCACGTATTGGTAAACCAGTTTCATGGAAATTTTCTTCTAAAACCCTTAGTTGTAGGAAAATTAATTATGTTTTCAGGGATGTAAAATGATGCTTTAATGCATCGTGGGGGCTTAAAGGGTTAAACATGTTAAAACAAGTAACTAAACAAACTAAATTTAAATTAAACAATGCAAACATAAGAGAAGGTTTGAAATGAAATGAATAGGGCTTTAGGCCACCTTTGTGCACATATAGGCTAAACTGGGCCAGGAGAACCTCCTGAGGATGGTGAGATGATTGAGATGACACTGTCCTCCAGACACAGGATTCGAAATTCGAGCCCTGGCGGTCTGAGGCCGAGCACGCTACCTCTCGGTCACGGAGGCTCCCCACAATACTAACTTTCACACGTGGATGGGGAAGAAACAATTTTGTTTCTTTCAAACCGCCGAGACCGGGAACCGAACCCCGGACTCTGGCGTGAAAGGCAGCGGTGCTAACCACTACCCTAGGGCCCCCGCCCAAGAGAAGGTTTGAAATGCATATAAACAGATAATAATTAGAAGAAGTACAGTTGTTTATTTCGTAATTCATTGAAGGTAATTACATATTCAGCTTGAAATACATGTTAAATGATACTTTGCATATTTTCTGACAATTAATATATTCCAAAATGTCAAAAACACATTCAAGCAAAGTATAAGGATGAGTTACATTCAAACAAGACAAGTGAAAAAATCAGGAAAATCTAACAATAATAGGAATAGGGCGATATGACTGTACCATAACAAGATAATAATGATATAAGCAAATACATTTATTGTAGTATTCAAAACAATGTGTTGGAACAAATTACGATCAGGAATAACATATAGATGTACCTCTAAAATTAAGAAATGGATTTATAATAATCTTTATTTCATTGGTGATTGTAATAATTATGTAGATATTAAGTCTCTGACATCCACAACCAGGGATTGACACAAACTTTTATGAGCAGTGGTCCACAGGACCACCAGCTCAGAGGATCTGGTAGTCCTACAATTTTTTTAGTGGTCCTGACAACAACAGCACTTGTAAATCTTGAAACGATTTTTTTCACGCTCATGATGATGATGTGTTTCCACATCATTGATTTTGTAAAACCACAACATGGATAATGCTCGATCTCTACCTCAAGAATGCATGCCACTCATCATGCTCATGATAACGAACATGTGTTTTGTTCCGTGAAAATTTTTGAGCATGCTATTGTTACAATTCTGAGAATCCATCAAAATTTTTCTTTTTCCATGACCCCCTCGTGTTATGTGATGTATTTGCTCTGTTACAGTATTGCATGGCACTCACTGGTTGCCCTGATGTATCTTAGAACCTGATATATACGGATAGCACATCTCAGTAGTTTTATTCAGCTGCTTCAAAAAGTTCAAGTGTCTGGCTTCTGTATCCCTGCCAGAATTTGCAAAATAAGGGTCACAGCTTTTGGATGTATTTATCATTAGATTTTGATCTGGCACAGCCAGCATTTTTCTTGCTCAGTGAAAACTGTGGAATTTGGTCAAATACTTATTCTACTTTCTAGCATGTCGGCAGTTACGAAAAAAGGCTCAGCATAATTTTATTGGACAATTTTAAAATTTATTGAATCTTCCTATACCTACCTTTCTCAGTTATGATAAAAAAACATCAAAGTTTATCCATATAAAGTAAAAGGCAGTGGCTAATCGTATGTGATTATTTATATTATAAATTATAATGTAATTCTATGCCTATGCAGGCTATGCCTATGGCCATGCCATATGGGCAGTCTTGACTCTTGTTTACGAAATAACGGGCTCTCATTAACTCCCAATATAACTTTGCCGTACGATTAGCCACTCCGATAAAGTAAACTGGCTGAAGCCTGAAGCAGTGAAGGCAGTGTCACTGTCACTGACACTGTCACTGTCAGTGACACTGTCAGTGTCACTGTCACTGTCAGTGAAGAATAGTTCTGAAGCAATCTCACTCACTCCGCCTGCCTCAGGTCCAAATTTGTAGATAAGATCGTCAAAAAATGTTAAATATTGTAATTAAACACGACAAACCTGAATGTTATACAGTTGAAACCGATAAAATATTCGTTTTTGAGCCTGGAAAGGACGCTTTGTTGATACACGGAAGCGATTGGCGATAATCAGTGAAGTTATTCGTGGACGATTATCTTCATGACGTCATAATGTGTTTTCAACTGTGATCACCAGGGTACACAGATTTTTCGCACCATAGTCAGTTTGCCAGAAAGACTTTTTGCCCCTGGTCATAATTTGGAAAGACGTCTCTCTGCTCTCGCACCCTTTTTCACATTTTGAATTTTGGTAGCATCTTTAAAAAATCAATTGCTCATCCATATCTTGCTAGGAAGGTGATGTTAAAATTAAAAAGAAATTGACCAAACTAATTTTTTGAGTTTCTGAGCCCACCAAAAATTGAAGTTGGTCCGTGACGGCCATTTTGAATTTTAGTAAAATCTTGAAAAATGTTACAGGTCTGCACATCCCCATGTTGCTAGAAATGTCATGTTTAAATTAAAAAAAAAATTAACCAGTAGTTTTTGCGTTTTTACGCCTCGCTGAACGCCCGACGCGGCCCAGTGGACAGAATCCTGGCGCCACTAAAATCCCCCTTCCCCTTCGGGCAGGGGATAAAAATCTGTAATTATATTTTGACATAATTTGCATGTCAAAAATAAGAAATATGGGAATTCTGTCTTTATATCTTATTTAACTGGTAAATGCGCAACACACAAACTTTTGCAGTTCTAGTCTACGGACATGTTTACATGTTTACATCATAGGCCTACTATGCTTCTTGGACACCAGGAATCAATTAGGTAACAATTAGGCCTACATGTATGCATCAATTGGCGATCCATTGATCGCTGAGGGTAGGAAACTATGATTTACTCATCTGTTACATTTGAATTAGGCCTACGCCCGACTTGATTATGACTTAACGTGCGGCCGATATCTGACATCGGGCCGACATTATATTAAAATAGTGTATTATTTCACATTTTGAAGTGGCTCTGAGAACGTCAATTCACCGAATTCAGATTTCGCTCCCACACAGCACAGTAGTCCAATTCCCCCCTTTAGGCCGAAAAACCGTCAAAGAAACTGGCGTACTTTATTGATAAATTGCAGAAGCCTAAAGGGGAAAGTAGCAAATTTTTTAGCATCTTTAAATTACTACCAACCTGATTGCATCCTCGGCACTGAATCTTGGCTTGACAAGGATCCCAGCAAACATGTGCTTAAATGGCCCAATAATGGTAATTACTGGCAAATAGTGGCAGTACTGGCATACAGGTATTGTTGGGGTATGCCAAAACTGGCCCAGTTTCGGCTTTCTTGGCCAGATTCAGGTTAGACTGACAAAATAACGGCACAATAACGGCATATGATTACATTGTTACTCACTTGGGGGAGCTACGACGTTATGGGCCAGTAGGCTATTGGCCAGTATTCCGGCCCAGTGCTGGCATTTTAGTATAGATCTTTTCCCTAGGTGGGTCCTTTCTTGGCGGTTAAAACAAGTGTAGGCTACATTTTTCTGAATTGTCATCATTTATTCTTCTTTTCGATTTAAAATGGATTTAGATGTTTATATTAAAGTACAAATTTACTCAAATATGAATTGTAGCACATGTGTATATAATTTTTATGATTCATGATGATATAATTAAAGAATGAATCGAATATTTTGTTAGGGCTTGTCGCCGCCGTGAGCGATAATAGGAGGAATTGGAGAGTGTTTTACCAGTACTGGCAGTAGGCCTAGGTTGCCGTTATCAGTGGTCATTCATAGGCCTATATTTGAATTGCTTTGTATCCTAATTAGGCATAGCTAAGAATTCACCCCTCGGTCCCTCTTGCCTGTACTAGTCACTGATGGGGCTAGATTAGGCATCTTTTTAAATAGTCTAGCCTAAGCACTATATTTATTGTAATTATAAAAATTATATTTATCAAAATGGTGCGAGCCTACTTGTAGGTGATAAAAAATGTTCAATCAAAAGCGGGGCTTACTGGCCTTGCACATTATAAAAGTGACTCAATCAGTCCAAAATCGTCAAAAAATCGTTGACTTTACTTTGGCCTCCCTATACGACCATATGATGTAAACACGTCCACAGACTAGAGCTGCAAAGGCTCCCCAACCTCTGTGCTGCGCATCCACCAGCTAGGCAAGATAGACGAAATTCCCGAATTTCTCATTTTGGACATGCATGTCCGAAATAAGAGATCGGGAACCTCATCTTTATATCTAGCCCAACCGGCAAATGTGCAGCACAAAAATTAAAAAAACTTTTGCAGCTCAAGCCCATGGACACGTCTACATCACATGGTCACACTGAGAAGCCAAAACAAAATCACAGATTTTTTGAAGATCTTAGCCTGATTAAGTCGCTTTAAGTCGAGTAAGACCGTATAGATTGTAAAAATATACTGTAGATTTCAGATCCGAATCAATTCGGCGTTGGCCTTTTTTTGTAAGCCAAATATATTGTTTTATTGAATTTACTGTTCAATTAAACCTTAATTGTTGTTTTTGTATCGCAACAACTCCGAGCAAAACACAGGACAATCACCCAATGCTGTTTCAATGGCGGGCCAGCGTCCAAGACGTAATTGGTCCAACATTGAAACAGCATTTGATGAATGACACGTGTTTGCTGGACTATAACTGAATGCATGTTTCAAAAAGAGATAACACCTATTTAATACCTAGGCATCCTATACAGGGCCATTATTGATCCCTTTTGTAACCATTATACAGCCATTATATAATCGTATCTGGGCCAGTATTGGCATGGTAAATATAACCAGTTAGCAGCCTGTATGTATTCCTGATATCTGGGCCAATATGAGGCCTCAACAGGCCCAGACATGGTAACCAGTACTGGGCCATATGTGGCCCTGTGTGCAAACTGTATGGAAACTACCCTGGGCCAAAACGGGGCCGGTTCTGGCATATTGGTTTGACTGTATTGGCCCATTACTGGCACAAAATTCTGCCATTATAGGTCCAATTCTGGCCCGCTATAAAATTGTTTGCTGGGATACCACTACCAGTGAAATTTTCCCTCCTGAATACCAAGTTTTGCGTAAAGATCGAAATTCGAAAGCCCAAAACATTATGACATGACCCTCCTCACTGATTTAGAAACCAACTGTGAAATTTTATGGGCTAAAGTTTAGATATCGGCATCAAAATTCTTAACCCTCGGGTGTTTTTATAGACCTCCTGACTCCAAAATTAGCACTTCAGAAGAACTTGCGAAATCTTTAGACTTCATGCCAAAAAATTCAAATCAGACCATTGTCCTGGGAGGTGATTTCAACCTGCCTGGTATTGACTGGGACAATGGAGTAGTAAATCCTAAAGCAGCAAACAAATCACAATGCCAGCTGCTTTTGTCAAGCCTAGATACGCATGCCTTGGCCCAAATTCACAAAGAACCAACTAGAGAAGAAAATATTTTGGACCTCCTGATCACAAATAAACCCGGTTTGATAAAATCTTCTCATAGTGTACCTGGAATCTCGGACCACTGTGCTGTTGTGACCGAACTGGATATTGACCCACCCTACCGTCGTACAAAACCCCGCCCAGTGCGTCAGTTCAAAAAGGCTAATTGGGAAGCTATCAGGCAACAAATTAGGAGCTGATGGACCTCCTTTGCAGAAAACAGTCCCAGCCGTTCTGTTAATGAAAATTGGTTGAAACTCAAATCCATCCTAAACCAATGCCTGGACAAATTTATACCAACTAAAATGACTTCCCCTCTGGAAAATCTACCTTGGCTATCCAAATCACTCCTTGCATCTATTCGGAAAAAAACATCTTTATATAGCAAAGCCAAGCGTACGAATAAAGCTGACCTTTGGGCAAAATATAAATTATGTAAACGGCAGACCCAGCGTGCCATCAGGTCTGCCAGGTGGTCTTTTTTTTTAAAACAAACTTTCTGAATCTTTAGAACAAAAAAATTCAAAACCACTCTGGCGTTATATTAAATCTAAACGTCAGGATGGAAATGGTGTCTCTTCCTTGAAGGAAAACGGCCAGCTGCATTCGGATAGCAGACGTAAGGCCGAAATACTAAACAACCAATTTTGCTCAGTTTTTAACTCTGAAGACACCAAGAATATACCTAAATTACCAGGACCACCGAATACTGAAATGCCTAAATTCAAAATTACCGTTCAAGGCGTAACTAAATTACTTGAGGGTTTAAACGGCGGAAAGGCATCCGGACCGGACGAGCTCCCGAACTTTATTCTGAAGAATGCTGCCAACGAAATATCTCCCTTTCTTAAAATTATTTTCGACCAATCTCTACAGACGGGCAAATTACCAGATGACTGGGTAGAGGCTAATGTTGCCCCTGTCTTCAAAAAGGGGATCGGCACTCTCCGGCAAACTACAGGCCGATATCCCTCACATGTGTTTGTGCCAAATTACTCGAACACATCATTTGTAAACAAATCATGTCCCATTTTTCGGAAAACAAAATTTTAACACCTGTACAGCATGGCTTTCGATCAAAACACTCATGCGAAAGCCAGCTTTTGATTACAACTGATGAATTTATTCAAAATTTTGAAAGCAAGACACAAACAGATGTTGTTGTCTTGGATTTTAGTAAGGCCTTTGATGTTGTCCCCCACCAACGCCTCTTGCACAAACTTGACCACTATGGAATTCGGGGAACAACTCTTAATTGGATTCAAAATTTTTTGACCAATAGAACCCAGAAAGTAGTAGTTGATGGCAGCTCTTCAGAATCAGCTCGCGTGAGGTCCGGTGTGCCCCAGGGTACTGTTCTCGGACCCCTACTCTTTTTGACCTATATTAATGACCTCCCTTCCACGGTCTCCTCGCAGGTTCGCCTCTTTGCAGATGACTGCCTCCTGTATCGCCCGATAAAATGTCGAGCAGATCAGGAGCAGCTGCAGAGAGACCTATCTGCGTTACAGGACTGGGCAGATCGATGGGGGATGTGTTTCAACCCCTCGAAATGCTCGGTCCTGAGGGTGTCCAGGCCAAAATCAAAAACCTTGAGTTTGAGTACACCCTTAAAGGCGAAACACTAATGAACGTTTCATCAACACCATATCTTGGTGTTTGCCTTAGCGAGACCCTGGAATGGGAGGCCCTCATTAACAGAATTACAAGTAAAGCAAATTCCACTCTGGGCTTCCTTCGGAGGAACCTGAAGGCATGTCCCCCTAAACTAAGGGAGACTGCCTATTTCTCCCTGGTCAGATCCTCCTTAGAATACTCTTCAGCAGTTTGGGACCCCTTTAGACAAAAAGATATTGATAAATTAGAAAAAAATCAAAGATCAGCAGCAAAATTTGTCACCCAAAATTATAGACAAACAGCCAGTGTGACATCTCTCCTTCAGAACCTGGGCTGGACTGACTTGAAAACAAGACGTAAAAATTCTTGACTTGTAAGCATGTTCAAAATTTTAAATGAGCTAGTCGAAATTCCTATCAATGACCGTTTAATCCCAGCGGACAGAAGAACACGTGGTGGGCACAATCAGGCCTATAAACATCTTAGAGCTAACACCACACTGGGACAAAATTCTTTTTGGCATCGAACTATCCCTGATTGGAATTCTCTTCCGGCAGCTGCCATAGAATCAAAAACTGTGGCAGCGTTCAAGAGTCAGCTGGTTGACTAAGTCTACCAGCCCTTTCCCCCCTCCAGCCTGATACTCCACATAGGAGGTGCTGCTGGAGTATAATGTCAAAGTCAATTTAGTTTTATGGCCTGCATTAGATTATTATTAATATTAAAACGATCACCAGGTGGCGCTCTCCATTTTATTCAAATGATTAATCAGTTGGCTAATCTCGTTGGTGTAATGGTACAAGGAGTAGGCCATCGTGGCGTTCCGAGTTCAAATCCGCATGAGTCCAAAATAAAAATTGGCAGACAATGAAAATAATAAAGTAAAGTAATAGTAATAAATAAATATATTTCTGTAGTTTCGAAGAAGAGAAATTCATTAAAAACACTTACATTATTTTTTGATTTTATCTTTTCCAGCTATTATTATGTCCTCAAATTTTAACGTCGTTTCAACGTTGTGATGTGGATGTCGTGTCAACGTTGTGATGTGGACGTCGTTTCAGCGTTGTGATATGGACGTCGGTTCACCTTGCAAATCCAACAATATTTGGACGTGTTTTGGACGTTGCTGTCGGACGTCGTTTCAACGTCGTTTCAACGTCATTTTGCCCGCTGGGTGTATGTGGCCACTGTACTTATTAATATATAGATATCATAATTAGTTCATAGCTAGGCTGGGTACGAAGCACAATGCCATAATAACACATAATTATCTTACACCGCAGATAATTGTGGGACCTATTGTTTTTTTATCACGAACTATTTAATTTTCAGGTGCGATATTGATGGTACATCACACTTCCCAGCAAACACAAAAACATTTTAATGATATTTAGACAATGTTAGACTAAACGTCCCACAATGTATGTGAAAAAATATGTTATTAATATTAAAACGTCGCGGTCAACAGAATGATATAAAACAACAGAATGTTATAAAACATTACCAAACATTATTCAAAACATCATTAAAACGTTTTAGCAACATTTTTATAATTTTTACATATTTAAAAAACATCCTGAAAATTGTTATAAAAGCTTTTTCAAAACGTTTTTTAATGATGTTTTGCATAATGGCACAAAACGTTGTATGAATACGCTAAATCAACGTCATTGACGTCGATTCATCGTTATTACAACTTCGTGTGCCCAGTGGGATAATGTGTGCATAAAAGTAAAAAAATACAAGCCTGTATTCAACATGACTTCCATTTCTAAAATTTTAGAAAAGGTAATAGCCAGTCGGCTGCAAGCTCATATAAAAAATAAAGATCTATCTAATCCATTGCTATCAGACTATATGAAACATTATTATTCAACAGAATTGGCACTACTGGAAGTACAATAACAATATCATTATTAGTATGGACAAGGATGAAGTTGCAGCACTGACCCTGCCTAATAGAATTGTTGGCCACGTTAGTCACCATTGACCATGCTACATAAACATAAAAACTCTCGGATTGGTATGAAATATCCTCTCGGCGGTTTCAAATTTGGTTTTCTACTTTTTTGAAAAATATGCACCAATCCGTAAAAAATAAAGATACTCTGTCAGATAAAGTCACACTCTCGACGGAGTTCCACTTGGCTCTGTGCTTGGAACAGTGTTTTTGACCTTTTACACTACACCACTCAGCGCTATTATCTCTATTTTTGATATAAACCATCATCTGTATGCCGATGATACTCAAGTATACATGTCTTTATCAGTTTCAAGCGCTGAGGAATATCTTAATATGTTGCAACATTGTTTAATCGGTGCACAGTGTCGGCCTGGCTGACAGGGTCTAAGCTGAAGATTATTTCTACCATGACAAAATGTTTCCTCATATTAGAAAGAAAAATTCTTAAATAATTCCCCATGACTAATTCTAGGCCCAAACACAAATCCATTTGCATCTACCTAAGACCTTGGTGCAGTCTAATATTCGACAGTGGCCTGAAATTCCAAAAAAACATTATCTGAAACAGTGCTTCTATCATAAATTCTGTGATCTGCGTCGAATTAAATAAAGAGTCTGTCCTTAGCTCTTGCCAAACAAATTGCAGTGGTACATGGTCATTACAAATTAGAATATAATTATCACTATTTCACAACATGTCAGAAACATATATCGCCTCACCAAGGCCCCACGTTTTAGTCGTTCCGTACCTATTATATTCTAAAACAACTACGGCCTACTGCATCCAGTTTCGCATCCATTTTAAAATATGCACAATAACAATCCGAGCCATAAAAGACAACCAGACTGCATATCTGACTGACTTACTTGTTCGGCCGAAATTCTCAAAAAATCTACGCTCCACAACCTCAAATAGACTTGTTGTTCCCCTTATAAAAACCAAGACTGGGTCAAGAGCTTTCTCTATATCTGGCCCAGTCGTATATGTGTGCCCATACGCAAAGCCTAAATAATTTTAACATTCCTGACATTACCTAAATCTCACCTACATGTATTTGATCTGGCTACCTGTTGAAGAATCTGTTTTGGCCTCGATTATGACACATGCTCATGCTAGGGATATGTGCGCCCCTGAGCTTGGTCCGCTGAGGATATAGGTGCCGCAGAAGTTTTATTAAATGATTGCTTGAAAACATTGAGTCTAAAAATGCATTAACTGGCAATAAGTGATGGACGACACGATAACGTTCAAGCTGTTGACCATGTTCACGTCATGGAATCCCACTTATAACTGTTGCATCAAGTCGTGAATGGTTCGACACTGCCATGTAAAGTCAAAAGGCGGTATCTGCTTACTTGTACAGTAAGCAGATACCGCATTTTGGTTTTGCAAAGCAGTATAACAATACGACCATCCTCAAACACAATGGAAATGTTGAAGCCCCCTTCATCGCCAAAGGAATTCACGTCATTGAGTCTGAAGGATTATAGAAATGTCAGCACGATAATGTTGAAGTGCAATACTAAAATGGAGCGATTACATGAGTGTATGACAACCCTGTCAGTGCTGTAAGTACGTATTACACAGTGAATGGCAGGTTTAACCCTTTCAGCGTGGGGACCGTCCTTAGACGTCAGAATCTGACGTCTACAGACGTCAGATTCTGACGTCTAAAGACGGTCCCCGCACTGAAAGAATTTAAAATTTTTAATGGCCGTAGACCCATGACATAGGTATTCAAATGAAGCGGAAAGGGCTGACTAAGACGTTAGTGATGATCTCAAATTAAAAAAAAAACTTTGGTCTTCATGGTCTATACAAACATATTTCAGCGTTCTAAGGGTTAACTTACATCTCATGCTCAAGACTATGATTAGTTTTAGTAACCATTCGTGATTGTGACAACCAACTAAGCCTAATACTGGTTAGTATGGAGAGCTAGGGAGGTTGATGAGAAGAGAAGCAGAAAGACTGTAATAATATCCAGCTAATTACATTAAATTACACGCAAGATATAATACCGCTCTGAGAAAATACCTGCGCTCATTGCAGCCCTTATTTTTGTTGTGTAGAGCGTAGGTATAATACTGATCTGCAAAGCCAAAAGGCTGTGTCTGCTTACTTGGAAAAGTATATCTCCACGCAATGTTTAAGCGGCATCATTTTTCTCAAGAGGTACTTCTCGTACGGGCCATGTAGGCTAAGTTATGTGTTGTTTCCATGGACCTTGTCACCTCATAACCTCAAGGGTAGACAAACACGGACTTGCGAAAACAGTTTTTTGCTCTTTATTTCCTAACGTAACTAAGGTCACTATGGTGAGGGACGTGGCACAATGGTTAGAGCGTGGAGGTTTGTCAATGTCGCTTGGTGCAGTATTTTCAGAAAAAAATATCATGTTTCACCCTTCCCAATATTGGGACATAGTTTCGATGTTGTGTCCGTGGGAAAGGCACATAACCCTCAAATGCTTCACTTGGCTCAGGTGAAAATGAGTACATGGTAGGACAGAGATGGCAATGTGTATGTTAAGTTCAATGCGCCGAAATGGTTGCAGGACTGACTATGCTCTCCGTGAAGTTGAGATGGCAAACGAATGAACAGGTCCAGTGACCAGGGGGTAAAATTGTCAAACTAGGGCCTATACATCACAGCAAACACAAAATATTTGTATACCATTTGTACAACGTCGGCCCAATCAAAGCATCATATTACATTTCTCAAAACATACTTATTTTTCATGCAGTCAAGGGTTTTAGAACGAAAATACCCATGAAACTGGTTTACCAATACATGACAGTTTTCTTCAATTTTTAAACTACATCAAATCATCTTCATCCACTACAAGGCGGGAATTGCGACAGCAATTCGCGGCTTGTAGTGGATGAAGATGACAATGGTAAATTCAGGCTTGAAAATGTTAAAACAACATCAGTCAATATAGCTGGTGTTTTCTGTGTACGTGACTTCAATATGTCATGAGAATGTACAAATAATATAATTTGTTAAATCATTTTAGAACTTGACAGGTTATAATAATATTGTCACATGATTGTACTATAGTGATACTCGTCGCCTAGCAAACACGAGACGTTGCATGGTTTATTCTTGTCGCGTTTGCTGGGTGTGCTAATGTCGTTCTATTTATCTCAACAATTTATTACAGTTTACTCATTTGTTGAATACGCGTAAGCATGCTTATTCTTCAAATTATTAAAGTATTTTGGTAATTTAAACTTATCTGTGGATCAATTAGTGTCACAAAATGTCTCTACCCCTTGCAGCGCTGAAATATAAACACAAACCATGGAGACCTAAGGGTTTTTCCCCTTTGAAATGGTCATAAACATGATAAATGTCTTATTTAGCTCTTTCTGATTCATTTGAATACCTATGTTATTATATGGGTGATGGGTCTACGATCATTACAAATATTTTTATTCTTACAGGATCGACTTCAGTCGTCAGAATCTGACGTCTACAGACGTCAGATTCTGACGACTAAAGTCGATCCCCGCGCTCTAAGGGTTAAATATATCCTTGACGAAGCTGACACAAGTAGACTTTCTAATAACATGCTGGAAATATTATTTACCATTTTTGGGGTCTTCGTTTTGGAACCTTACCCGACTATATAGTTTGTTTACTATACTCCTCTCTGACTCCAAAAAAACCGCTAGTGCAATCAACCCTTTAAGCGCCAAGTTATTAAATTGGAATTTTCACTTGAAGTTGTGTGTCGACGTTGACGCGATCCACAACTTCAAGTGAGAGAAAATTATTCAGATTTGACAAAATGGAGGTCAACGATTTTGAAATCATGTTGATGGATTCACGTTTTATTTTTTTAGATGGTCAAACGCTTTCCGCGAACTTTCCGCTTTTATTGGGATTTAACCTATATACAACGCTGAGTTATTTTTGTAAAAACCATAGAGACCAAAGGTTTTTTTTAATTTGAAATCGTCATAAATGTCTTAGTCAGCTCTTTCCGATTCATTTGAATGCCTGTGTTATCATGGTTATGGGTCTACGGCTATTATAAATATTTTTACTCTTACACGCGGGGATCGACTCGCTGTAAGGATTATTCTATTGATTAAAGCCTTACAGTCCATTCATATGTCTGTTTTTGGTTTTAGCTACCCCCAGTGGGCTTTTCCCTGTAATCCGCGCAGTGCTTTCTGGGTGTAGATTTGTCCCGATGTTGGTACATAGCTTTAAACCGAACCAAAGACAAAGTTTTATTTTGAGAACTAGGCCCTTATTTCACGAGTCACAACACACGTATTATTTCTAATATCCCACTGGGCACACGACGTTGTTGCGGCGTTGAATCAACGTCAATGACGTTGAATCAACGTCAATGACGTTGATTCAACGTCGCAGCAACGTCGTGTGCCCGGTGGAATATGAGTGCTCATTGCACGCTGTTACATGGTCTGTCGGCCGCCAGACTTCTCGGCGCAAGCTCGTTACGAGTGTTTACGAAATGCGAAACCTAATCTGCGTTGTGTTGGCCAATGTCAGATTGATAACACACCGGCTAGGAAAATAACTAACATGCTACTTAACACTTTAAGTACTGAGTTATCCTTTACCGAGTCCGTCCATTCGAAGTTGGGTCGAATTGGTGACGCAGTTCTCATTTTCAAACGGCTGTAAAAACAGCTATATTTTGACGTTTATATAATTATCATAATTATAGTAGTAAATGTTTGGACGCTTGCAATCTTGAAACCGTATACGGCCATGACATTCCAAGGGATAACCCACCATATGCTGTCAATAAAGTACTTTGGTAAAATTCGAATAAGATATTCAGCCGTTTGCAAAACAAATAGGCCTTCAACATTTTTATGATATTTTTGACCGCTAGACCCTGATAAAGATATCACATAATTCATTGCTATGTCATATTTATCCCACATATACTATCTCAGTGCAGAAAATCACTTGCACTTTTCATATTTATATCACCACATCAACAAAGCTGTCTAACCCAGCAAGCACGAGACACACAAACAATGTTGTTTTATTGTTTTTCCAACGTCGTAGACGGTGACGGAACAATGAAACAACATTGATCCAGCGTCTAGCGTGTCCAGGGAATATAATATGAAGCGTCGCCGAGGGCGCAGAGGGTCACTTCTTACGGCTGGCACTTGGTCATGGTACTGGTCGATACTCCTATCAAGTATACTGGCCGATACTGCATGGATACTACAAGCGATGAGGCCAATCTGCCTTGCATTCATTGCGTGACAAGCTGGCGTGAGTACTGGCCGCAAACCAGATGTAAACTACACCTAAGGAAGTATTTACAACATAGTATCCTTGTTACACCTAACACAAAGTCAGATGTGACGTGATCTGTTAATGTTAAAATGTGGACAAGGCACTGACAGGTTAGTGTAATAGAAATACTTTTAGAGCGCATGTTGAATTAGTTATATGTTTATATATTGCTGAATTATATATATTTAGTCCCCTTTGATCATGTTTTTAATAAATAAATGCTGAAAGTAGTGTCAGAGGCATAAACATACAACCGGTCCCGATTATATTTGGTTTTTCATTTTCTTTGCACATTATTAAGTACCAGTTTTTGAACATGTTAAAGAAAAAAGTGACATCAATCAGCCAGATTTCGAAATTATTAAATCTGGCTTGTCAAATCTGGATAATTGAAGTTGTGGATCGCGTTAGCGGGACCCAATTCCAAGTTTCGTTTTCGCACTCTTTCCTTTCGCATGAACTTACGTAGTTTTTCGTATGTATTGTTTTTACAAAGATTATTTTCAAAGCTGCTTCGTGGATTGTTATTTCTTTGTCATACCAGTACAATTCATTTATTCGATGTAATTAAACTTTTAGCGAAATTATATAAACATTATTTGTATTTTTCTATTAAATTTTTAAGTCTGTGAGAAGAAATATAATAAATTCTTGTCAGTTCATCCAGTGATATGATAATGGCTCGATCACCTGGGGCCGGTATCCAAATACATGGGATAGGCCTAACCATTATTTTTTTATTTCCTTAATAAAATTTTGTGGCTCTGGGGATAAATATAATATTTTGTTTGTAAATAATATTTTGTTGAGTAATATGATAATGGTACGGTCACCTGGGGTCGGTTTTAAAATACACGAGTGTAGGCTGTAATCTCCATTGTTATTGACGGTTTGATTGAGGATTATGACTTAAGCCGATCGACGACAGCGGCATATACATGCAGACTATATGGCAAATATGTTCTTTTAATTAAATTGTGTTGAATTGAATCAAATCCACATGTAATTTGCTTATAGCGAATCGATTCACCAGCATAGCTTTTTAACAGCTTAGGCCTATAGTACGTACGTCTAACATAGTATTTTCACAGAGGTCATCACTGATTCTGGATTGCCACTTATACAGTTGTAAAACCACAGTCTTTTCAAGGGGTTCGTGATGTGTGTGAAGTACTGGTGTCCTAAGAGAGCTATCTAAAATCGGACAAAGAATGCAGTCACTTCAAAGAAAGAATTAATGTCATACCCGACCGCCTGCGTGGGCCGATGCAACGCTAAACCTACTGGAAAATGCCTCAATATTTCCATTCACTGTTAATAGTTCCATCCACTAATAATATCTACAATTTCTACCGCAATTTCTACCTCATGGTATTTTGTTGCATACATCAAATTCATTTTGAACATCTTGTTTTAATAGATATGCTCTACTGGTATATTTTGTTTAATCCTTTAAGCCCTCACGATGCATTAAAGCATCATTTTACATCACTGAAAACAGACCCTTTTTTCCTACAACAAAGGGTTTTAGAATGAGAATCTCAATGAAACTGGTTTACCAATACATGGCAATTTTCTTTAGGTGAAGATGACAATGGTATATTCAGGCTTGAAAGGGTTAATTAACGGTATTAACCCTTTAAGCGCTAAGCACGTCTATATTCGTTTTTGATCTGTTTTATTAACAGGTTTAATCACAGTCATTGGAAATGAAATGTGTGTTTAAACATCAAAATTTGCAGATGTTTGGTCCCAAATTACACAGAGTAATTTTCACCCCACCTGGAGTTGTGGGTCGCGGTAGCGAGACACAACTTCAAGAGGGATGAAAATTTAAATGAGATAACGTAGCGGGGAATATGTTAAAAATAGGTCGCCTAAATGCGCTACTAGTAGGTAAAGGGTTCATTGACTTGAAGATGTCGATGATCCTGAAGTGTGATGTCGTGTTGAAGTGTTCTATGGCGGCATTTTCATATAGAAGTTGTATGCACATATGTCACTCTATCTAAGAATGGTAACGCCCAAATCTTTTAGATTGATAGGCAGCTATAATCTCTAATCAGGTCAACCCCCCAGTCTGTATTGCTACACAAAGTTCTTGGTTACACATACGTTATGTGCTGACTTATCTAAGGGTTGAGAGGCGGCGATTAGCGAATCCAACCACGTGACCATGGTGACGAAGTTTGTTACTGTCAATTCGTCATTCGCAAGGGGTAGAATACTTCCAGACTACTAGGCGCAATGTCATCTAGTTACGAAACGTTTATTTTGAAAAAGCCAGCTATTATGGTAAGCACGAAAACAAAAAAACCAGCTTTTTATTGAGCGTGTTGAGTAGGGGTATTTTTTTTTTTTTTTACATAGTGATTCGTATGTGAAAGTATAAGCCTACTACACGGTGTCAAGCTTCGATGATCACTTGTTCAAATAATACCACTTAGATAAGTTTATGAATAATTGAGTTCATTGAGTAAATAGATTGATTATTGATTTACGTCGCTTTCTGCACAAGATTTGAATTACATTTTTATGGCATGAAGAACCGTGTGTAACATTGTGCATCGCTTTGAACAGTTTGGAGCACAGTCCAATCATGCATGCATGTTCATCGATTACTTGTCCTAAAAGTCAATGTACTGTTATTTCGACATATTATGATAAGCGGGAGATTTATCCGTATTCGGTGACCCCCATTCTTGTTTAAGGAAGTTGAATATTTGCCAGGGACGGCGCCAATCAATAATGGCCGGCATAGCTGATAAGTCCTGACCACTACGACAGCCAACGTGACTTTAAACAATGCAAGTATGCTACCGTGCAAAGCTAAAAGGCAGTATCTGTTCACTTTTCAAGTAAGAAAATACTGCTTTTTGGCTTTGCAGGGTAGTATGGCTTTCGTCTATTTCTGATGCTAGATACAGTTCATCCCACTGCATGGGGAAATATGCTCAAGGTCAATGTATTTTTCCTGACTCAAGCTAATTCTGAGCTGACAACTCAGATATTTTATGCAAAGGTTATTCAAGATTATTCAAGATAGAAGAGTAATTAACTGTTCCCCACAAATAACATATTTCTTCTGAAGAACCTTCCATCAGCTTACGTTAGGCCTGTTATACATGTAGCACCTCAGAATAGCGTATCCCCCCCATAGAAAAAAACACAACAAATATATTTTTCAGGGTAAATTGGATGATGTTACGGCTTACGTGGTACACAAAAAGCTAGTTTACCATGTTTACAGCGACACAATCAGGCCAAAAATCATCATTTTTATTTTGGCTCCTCGATATGTTCTGAAGTTTTGAAAATGAAAGAAATAATAATGAAATAAGAAAGAAATAATGTCATACCCGACCGCCTGCGTGGGCCGATGCAACGCTAAACCTACTGGAAAATGCCTCAATATTTCCATTCACTGTTAATAGTTCCATCCACTAATAATATCTACAATTTCTACCGCAATTTCTACCTCATGGTATTTTGTTGCATACATCAAATTCATTTTGAACATCTTGTTTTAATAGATATGCTCTACTGGTATATTTTGTTTAATCCTTTAAGCCCTCACGATGCATTAAAGCATCATTTTACATCACTGAAAACAGACCCTTTTTTCCTACAACAAAGGGTTTTAGAATGAGAATCTCAATGAAACTGGTTTACCAATACATGGCAATTGTCTTTAGTTGAAGATGACAATGGTATATTCAGGCTTGAAAGGGTTAATTAACGGTATTAACCCTTTAAGCGCTAAGCACGTCTATATTCGTTTCTGATCTGTTTTATTAACAGGTTTAATCACAGTCATTGGAAATGAAATGTGTGTTTGAACAGCAAAATTTGCAGATGTTTGGTCCCAAATTACACAGAGTAATTTTCACCCCACTTGGAGTTGTGGGTCGCGGTAGCGAGACACAACTTCAAGAGGGATGAAAATTTAAATGAGATAACGTAGCGGGGAATATGTTAAAAATAGGTCGCCTAAATGCGCTACTAGTAGGTAAAGGGTTCATTGACTTGAAGATGTCGATGATCCTGAAGTGTGATGTCGTGTTGAAGTGTTCTATGGCGGCATTTTCATATAGAAGTTGTATGCACATATGTCACTCTATCCAAGAATGGTAACGCCCAAATCTTTTAGATTGATAGGCAGCTATAATCTCTAATCAGGTCAACCCCCCAGTCTGTATTGCTACACAAAGTTCTTGGTTACACATACGTTATGTGCTGACTTATCTAAGGGTTGAGAGGCGGCGATTAGCGAATCCAACCACGTGACCATGGTGACGAAGTTTGTTACTGTCAATTCGTCATTCGCAAGGGGTAGGATACTTCCAGACTACTAGGCGCAATGTCATCTAGTTACGAAACGTTTATTTTGAGAAAGCCAGCTATTATGGTAAGCACGAAAACAAAAAAAAACAGCTTTTTATTGAGCGTGTTGAGTAGGGGTATTTTTATTTTATTTTACATAGTGATTCGTATGTGAAAGTATAAGCCTACTACACGGTGTCAAGCTTCGATGATCACTTGTTCAAATAATACCACTTAGATAAGTTTATGAATAATTAAGTTCATTGAGTAAATAGATTGATTATTGATTTACGTCGCTTTCTGCACAAGATTTGAATTACATTTTTATGGCATGAAGAACCGTGTGTAACATTGTGCATCGCTTTGAACAGTTTGGAGCACAGTCCAATCATGCATGCATGTTCATCGATTACTTGTCCTAAAAGTCAATGTACTGTTATTTCTACATATTTTGATAAGCGGGAGATTTATCCGTATTCGGTGACCCCCATTCTTGTTTAAGGAAGTTGAATATTTGCCAGGGACGACGCCAATCAATAATGGCCGGCATAGCTGATAAGTCCTGACCACTACGACAGCCAACGTGACTTTAAACAATGCAAGTATGCTGCCGTGCAAAGCCAAAAGGCAGTATCTGTTCACTTTTCAAGTAAGACAATACTGCCTTTTGGCTTTGCAGGGTAGTATGGCTTTCGTCTATTTCTGATGCTAGATACAGTTCATCCCACTGCATGGGGAAATAGGCTCAAGGTCAATGTATTTTTCCTGACTCAAGCTAATTCTGAGCTGACAACTCAGATATTTTATGCAAAGGTTATTCAAGATTATTCAAGATAGAAGAGTTATTTACTGTTCCCTTAAAATAACATATTTCTTCTGAAGAACCTTCCATCAGTTTACGTTAGGCCTGTTATACATGTAGCACCTCTGAATAGGGTATCCCCCCCCATAGAAAAAAACACAAAAAATATATTTTTCAGGGTAAATTGGATGATGATGCGGTTCACGTGGTGCACAAAAAGCTAGTTTACCATGTTTACAGCGACACAATCAGGCCAAAAATCATCATTTTTATTTTGGCTCCTCGATATGCTGTGAATTATGATACATCATACACTTAAATTAAATAAATAAGAAATATAGGAATAACATTAAGTCGCACTATTACTTCTCTCTTAACCCTTTCAAGCCTTAATTTACCATTATCATCTTTATCCACTACAAGTCGCGAATTCTTGTCGCAATTCTTGACTTGTAGTGGATGAAGATGACTTGAAGTGGGTTGAAAATTTAAAGAAATTGTAATGTATAGGTGAAATAATTTCATGAAAATTTTCTTTTTAAAACCCCTTAGAAATAGGAAAATCAGGTATGTGTTCAGGGATGTAAAATGATGCTTTAATGCATCGTGAGGGCTTAAGGGTTAAATGTTTTTTCATTCATTCATCATCGGGTCATGGCATGACCACAGGTTGATCAGTTGAGATATGAGGCAGCCTGATGTCAGAATCGATAGAGACTATAGCAGACAATATGCGATTCCATCTATCATTCATGGTTTAATTTGGTTGATTATAGGCTCAATGATTGTGTTTCATTGTGCAAAGCAGGAGGTCTTACACATGTCAAGCCAGTAACAGGTAAGGTTGACGTACACTGGAACTGGTGAGTGTCGATAGTCGTCTTGAACTACAGATTGCTCATTTTCACCTTTTAAAGTTATTCCTTTATTTCTTACATCGATGTATACAGTTGAATCTCAATCATATTTTTCTTTAAGACTTGGCTAGGAACGGGATAAGAATTACCTGACTGCCTTGAGAGGGCCGCATGAAATGTTCCAAAATCGTTGATACGGCTTTCGTACGGGTCATAGTTACCAGGCTTTTGCAGGATAGAACTACATCCCAGCAAACACAAAACATTTGTATAACATTTATACAATGTTGGGCCAACGTCGAAGACGTTCAGCCGACGTTGTACAAATGTTATACAAATGTTTTGTGTTTGCTGGGATAGGTCAATAATATCACCGGTATACGTAACAAGTTCTTGATAACATTATATATTCCTAGGGTGATCGTAAGCTTGCCACAATTAGTTTTTATAGGGTTTCTTCTGGAGTTCATTTGTGCAAACGTCATACGAATGTAACAGCCGTATGACGATCGTACCAACTCCTCCATGTGTGAGTAATATGGTCTTCGGGCGACAGTAAGGTCGTTCTCCTATTCGTATGAATTAAAGTTTAACTTTACTAATTTCGAAAGAAGATTTTGCGAATTTGATATGTGGCGCCGTACGAACGCTATTACAGTTAGGAAATAAAGATTCGTACGAATCTATTACTCGTACGAACCTTTGTGTAGTTTACAGATCATAAGCAGTAGGCCTACATGCATCTAGTAACATCGCAGCTTGTCCAATCAATTAAATTCATTCTGTTAGGTTTGAATTTTTAATAATCAGTTTTTAAAATGAAATGCGCCTTAAGTCTGAGACACTTTGACATAAAGTGTGACTTAACTTTCTAAAACCCAAGTATTTACAGAATACCCTCATCCAATGACTTTGATTTAAGCTCATAGCAAAACGGATTTAAAACGATTATTATCGTGACTAGCTAAAAAACCGTCAATCACGACTGGAAGCGTTTTTATTTCTTTCTGCTACATCAAATAGCAATGTTTTGGTTTTTGAAATATATACATGATATATAATTATCTACTTTTAAAAAATATTTGTATTATTAAGTAATTGGTTAATTAGCAAGAGTGATCGCGGTATCCGGAAACAGTTTCAAGTGGGTAAAAAATGAAACCGTCAAATTATTTCATTGGAATTTTCACCCACTTGAAGTTGTGTCTCGCTGACGCGATCCACAACTTCAAATGAGTGACAATTATTCAGATTTGCCAAAATGGAGGTCAACGATTTTGTTGATTGATGGTATGCTTTTTCTGTAAAAAGCTGTTAAAAAGTTGAAAAACTGGTATTTAATGTGCTAATAAAACCGACTAGAATCGGAATCGGTGGTTAAAGGGTTAAGAGTAGTTATACAAGTACTACAACAATAGAAACCTTTTCTAATAATAAAAAACATTTCTGTTATGATTGTTTGATTATTATACTGTGGGAGAGATACAATGTAATCCAACATTTACCAATATTTTGTAGGTGTAGGCCTATGTATCATCATATTTTGTGTTAAGGAGCGTAGGCTGAAAAAACTAGCTGTTAATGTAGACTTACTAGATTATAGGTCGGATGTACTTGGATTATGGCCACTCACCTTAAAATGCATTGATCTTTGCCTGTTGAACCTGAAAGGATCTAGTTCAGGGATTGATATCAGCATTTAGTGGCGAGCGGAATTTGTATAGAAGCGCTGAACTCTAATTGTAGTCGTGCATAAAATAGTTCTTGGAAAACAATTCCCATGAATGCTCCTTCAACACCAGCCCAACATACAATCAATGTTTGGGGTTGTTATTGAAAAACATTTTATACACACTGGTCAAGATACTTTTTGATAGTAATACGCCATACATACCATAATAATTACAATTGACCCGAATCTCTAATTTCATCAGGAATAAATGGATGAAAGAAAGAAAGAAAGAATGAATGAATGAATGAATGAATGAATGAATGAATGAATGAATGAATGAATGAATGAATGAATGAATGAATGAATGAATGAATGAATGAATGAACGGATGAATCGGTGAATAAATGAATGATTTGTCGAATAAATGAAGCAAAGAATCAATAGATGAAAAAAATAATGAATCAACCCTTTCTGTGCGGGGATGAATGAATGAGCAACAGAAAATAGCGCGATCATTACATATAGACCGCAGGCCTATAATAATTATTGGTGGATATTTTATTTGCCTATTATATTATATAATATGATAGGACCTACCCAGCCCGAAATTAATTAGATTATTTATATCATATCATGACGAACTAAAAAAACCGTCGATATAATTGCAATATAAGTGATTAATCTTATCATCTTAGCTGTTAAAATCTTTTAGGCCTATACGTAAGGATAAAAATAAAGTGAAAATGTGAAATAATTATACCAGAAATACAATATAATATCACACATCTCGACATTGGGGATATTTAAATTAGTTCGTTAAAAAAAATACATATCTCTAAACTAAATATGTTATTCATGGCTCAGAGATTCATATAGGAAGTGGTTGAATTGTACGTGCATATGGTATAGACTTAGATTTGGTCAGTTTAGCTCGTTAAGTATGAGAGTAATGAGTTTTCCCAAACGATTTTTGATTGACATCAACTAATTGCTTTATATATGTTGAATGTCTTTCGTAAAAAGATAATACCGAAAAAAGTTATCTATATATGTGCACAGAAGTGGGCTAAAGCATCGTTCGTCCGGTCATTCATTCATTCATTCATTCATTCATTCATTCATTCATTCATTCATTCATTCATTCATTCATTCATTCATTCATTCATTCATTCATTCATTCATTCATTCATTCATTCATTTATTCATTCATTTATTCATTCATTCATTCATTCATTCATTCATTCATTCATTCATTTTTTCATTCATTCATTTATTCATTTATTCATTCAATCATTCATTCATTCATTCATTCATTCATTCATTCATTCATTCAATCAATCAGTTGCCGGATTCGAACTCAGAACTCTCATAGACCATAGCATGCAATACAAAGGAAATGTAAAATATATTTTCTAGCTTTCATTTTAGGCCTACACACTCTCAGATATTTCATTTTTTTTATTGTGATAAGAGATTATTATTTGTGATCTGCACCTGATGGCGAGCTCCACCATTATGGATGAATGCGCTATATAAAATGTAATTTTTCACCATGGAGAACAAAGGTTTCATCAATTCGAAATTATTATGATAAATATCTTAGCTAATTTTCTCCGCTTGACTTAACAATTTAGCACACTATTTTTTTGCGCGTATTAATTTTGAGCACTATTTTTTGCACGTATTAATTTCGCGCACTCTTTCTTTGCGTGTATTAATTTCGCGCACTATTTTTTTAGGGTTAAGTATGCCGGTTTCTGGAATTGTAGTGTCATGCATTTACCTTGATAGGTGGCTATGGATTTTGGTTTAGAGTGAACGGGATAATGGAGAGAGTGCTTTAGTGAAGGTGCACGTACTCGTGTTCTGATCGATAAAAGCTTTTTTCAACATGTTAATCTCCTATACCAGGAGAAGAAGATGCGTTAGCCAGTGTTATCTTCATGTTTGGTGGCCCGTAATTGCGTAAACTATGAGGCCAACGCCTGGTGTTTGTTAACCTGTGCGGCTGATATCATCAAGCCCTGTTATTCAGTTGTTTTTTTGCGGAGCATCGTCAAGACGCTAATCTATGATGATCATGATGATCGTTGCATGGTCAGTGGCTGGGAATTTTACGTGTCATTCGGCATCACAACTGAATATGCTTATCAATACTTATTACGACAGATGTAATTCTAACCCAACAAATAAAGCGTTGACAACCTCTGGACCAGCCTTACATGAAAGTCAAGTCAGCCTCGTATTTGCTGTGTTATTAGTCCTAGCAAACAACACACGATGGTCTGGTTTATTGTTTGACAAAGTTGTAGACGGTAGATCAATTTTAGAACAATAACTGAACGACATGGCCAGGCCAACATGATTTATTCAGTGCACACAAGCTGTTTTGAACATCATTTGAACAACAATGATCTCTGAGAGATGACGTAGGGGGGGCCTATGTATATCAGATAATTTTAGTCGCTTTTTAAAATTGAAGTGAAACATAATGGCAACGTTATCATTATTATGTAGGCCTTATTAGTAATAGTGACGACAAAATACAACCACTACCCAGTCGACACGATACGTTGGACATACGTTGACAATAAAAGGCTTAATGCTGGCCCTATGTTGGGCCAGCATATGGCTAACGTATTGTGACTGCTGGGTATCACTGTATTTCCGTGGCTCGGGTAATATGAAGTGGGTGATAAGCATACTTTTTGACAACGATATCAATGATTGATGTGAGAAACCATGTAATATTACAGGCCCTTATAAAATAAGTAATAACTACATAGTCTAACATTAAATTTTAAACTGTTATTTTTTAAATTTATTTTGGCATAGTTGGTTCCCTCGAGAATCGTCATCAAATCATCTAATCAAAATAAAATGGCAACATGAGGATGGTGCGCGGTTTAGAGATTATAACCCTTACAACGCTGAAATATTTTTGTAGAATAAACCATGGGGACCAAATGTTTTTTTCAATTTGAAGTCATAATAAGCGTCTCAGTTAGCTCTTTCCACTTCATTGGAATACCTATGTTATGGGTCTACGTCCAATATAAATATTTTAATTTTTTCAATGCGGGGACCGTCTATTAGAAGTCAGAATCTGACGTCTGTAGTCGACGTCAGATTCTGACGTCTGAAGACGTTCCTCGCGCTGAAAGGGTTGATATCATTGTCTGTCTTAAATGATCTATTGTGAATAGTGGCATTTATTGGTGGCATTTAAATTGAACTTTCAGTTTTCTTCCACTCGATTTGGTGTCTAGTACGATAAATCTTTTTCTAAAAAAATAGAGTTGTTTAAAAACAGTTACCATAATTATATGTCATACTTACTATTTTATGGCTACTATCTTACTATTTACCAGGACGATTATTGTAGAATAGACTAATTATGTTTTTTTCTATTTTTTTTCTTCGTGGACGTCACATATTCTCTGGGATCCGAATATTTTTTTCCTTTAAAATAATTAGTATTATTTATATTTCAAAAGCTTAATTAAGTTATATCCAACTGCTCCTTGTTCTAGTGTTGCTGTCTGTGCTTATATGATGATCCACATAATATTGAGCTGTCTATCGTTATCGTGCTATAAGACCTGTAAGATCACGAGAGCGAAGTGTTTAGTAAACAAGACGTACTTTGAAGTATTGATATTGTGATTGAATTAAAGATGTGACTCCCATATTTCTCTATGGCGAGACATATATGCAGTCAATAATATTATTATATTTGATGTTCTATGGTGAGCATATTTTATTTAATATAAGGCCAGACCCAGCAGACACACAACGTTGAATCAATGTTGGTTATCGTTGGCCCAGCGTCTATGACCCTGGACCAACATTAAGCCAACCTTGATTCAACGACGTCTTGTGTCTGCTGGGAATACAATAATATGTCATGTAGTAAAATCATCATTATCAAAGGGGCTTCACAGTTTTGATATTTTATTCAGAATAATAATTAATACAGAATGGTGTTTTAATTACCGATTTTACTCATCCGTTTAAGTTTCCAATATGATGATTAAATCGTCACATTGGAAACTTAACCAGAGTTGTTTATCATGACAAAACATAACGTGATTTACCTCATAAAAAAGGGGGGTTTGACTGTATTGTGTCTGGGAGATTCAGCAAAATATCATAACCTACGTTGATGTTATGATCCAGTACTGGGCATAATTATGACACCACACAAAGCGTTATTAATATAATTTTAATGAATGAAATGAAATAACGAATACGTGAACAAACAAACAAACAAACAAACAAACAAACAAACAAACAAACAAACAAACAAACAAACAAACAAACAAACAAACAAACAAACAAACAAACAAACAAACAAACAAACAAACAAACAGACAGACAGACAGACAGACAGACAGACAAACAAACAAACAAACAAACAAACAAACGAACGAACGAACGAACGAACGAACGAACGAACGAACGAACGAACGAACGAACGAACGAACGAACGAACGAACGAACGAACGAACGAACGAACGAACGAACGAACGAACGAACGAACGAACGAACGAACGAACGAACGAACGAACGAACGAACGAACGAGCGAGCGAGCGAGCGAGCGAGCGAGCGAGCGAGCGAGCGAGCGAGCGAGCGAACGAACGAACGAACGAACGAACGAACGAACGAACGAACGAACGAACGAACGAACGAACGAACGAACGAACGAACGAGCGAGCGAGCGAGCGAGCGAGCGAGCGAGCGAGCGAGCGAGCGAGCGAACGAACGAACGAACGAACGAACGAACGAACGAACGAACGAACGAACGAACGAACGAACGAACGAACGAACGAACGAACGAACGAACGAACGAACGAACGAGCGAGCGAGCGAGCGAGCGAGCGAGCGAGCGAGCGAGCGAACGAACGAACGAACGAACGAACGAACGAACGAACGAACGAACGAACGAACGAACGAACGAACGAACGAACGAACGAACGAACGAACGAACGAACGAACGAACGAACGAACGACGAGTGCATGAATGAATGAATTATCACATAAATAAACTTGCCTCGCCAATAAACATTGTTTAGATAATATTGCCAATTACATGTATGTGTAGCATGCGTAGCCTGACGTAATAACATATCAGTGATTGAGATAAGTACAGATAATTCTTAATCCTACATAAGCTTTTAAGTATCAACGGAATACCAGAACGTCTATATGCGAATTGTTTTATTTAGCACTATGACTGTACCAAGTGTACACATTCATCTTAGTTTCATTAGCTAAGAAATGATTAAGATTAATATCACCAGAAATTTCTGATATCACGCAGGCAGAAATGTAACCTTTTAGCTAAATGTGAATGTACAGAATAAGTTCATGTCAGTTTGAACTGTTTTTATTGGCTTGTAATCTACTACCGCGTGTTTATTGTTAGAAAGATTATCTCAATCAGACGAAAATCTCCGTTTTATAAGACAAATCGTAACTAATATCCCCCCCCCCCGCGAACACGTGTCATATTGATTCGATGTCGGTTTAATGTTGGTCCACAATCTACGACGATGGACCAGCAATTAGCCAACTTTGGTTTAACGTCTTGCATTCAGTGGGATACTACAGTCAGCAAACACGTCACGTTAAAACAATGCTGATTTAATGTTGGCCCGCCGTCTCCGACGTCGGCCCAACATTAAATCGGCATTGGTTTAGCGTATCGTGTTTGCTGGGTTAAGGGGCAGCCACTCCTTGAGTAAACTATGTGGGATTTGGCGAGTGTGCCGTCATAATCCGGTGTGCTCAGCACAGCTGGACAACATGTTATTATGGGGTGGATTTGCCCACACACAATAGTTTTCATTCGGTCAGGAAACCAGTACAGGTACTCTAACATTCATATTGTCATCCCTGTTGACACTGGACTGTGCGTGATTGGACTTTATCTCATTTCATTTCCATATCCAGAGATCCAAAGGTGACTGGTGTTATTATTTTTTTTTAACCCTTGGACAAATACATCTATTTAATACAGATACAAAAACATACACATTATATCATGATAATGCTATATACAACATTGCTCGTGCCGCGCTAGAAGAAACTTGGAAATGCCTCTGCAAGCTAGGCAGCAACTATATTCATATACATCAATGTACAAAAAGTATAAATATAAAATTTATAAAAAACGATGTACATAAAAATCAGAGTAAAAAACTAAATATTATTATAAGTAGTAGGAAAAAAACACCCTGGAAAGAGTAGAAATCTATAAAATAAATACATGTAGCCTACCGTTAGAACACTCTTGAAAGAAATATGTAAGCTATAAAAATTGTCATTCTTTTTATATGTCATTTTATGTTTTCAGAAAGGATTTATATTATAAAAACAACAATGAAAAACAACATAAGGACTGCCAAAAAGAGCAGGATAATTAGGATCCGAGAATTTGTAATTTTATATTTTAGCCCAATCTTTCTGCATAGATATACTCTTACGCCAGGACGCCTCGAAGACATCTCGAAATGTCCCAGAATCTACTATTGATCACGTTCATAAATTTGGTAAATCTTGGCATACTATGCTCGGTGATCATTTTTCTTTTGCTATAGCTTTAGTCACTACGTAGATTGTAGGCTAATTTATTATTCATTTCCGGATTAGCCTACTACGTTATCCGTTGAGGGGAAACGGTTGGTTACACATACATGTGTAATTATATAATCTGTCGTATAAAGCCAAAAGGCAGTATCTGTTTACTTTTCAAGTAAGCAGCTACTGCCAAGTTATTATTAAATTGGAATTTTCACCCACATGAAGTTGTGTCTCGCTGACGCGATTCACAACTTAAAGTGAGTGAAAATTATTCAGATCTGACAAAATGGAAGTCAACTTTTTTCAAATCGTGCTGCTTAATGACCCGTTTAATCATGTTTGAAAGCTGACAATATGGAATATATCCTAAATAAAAATCTGTACAAAACGAAAATAATCGAGACCGACGCTTAACCCTTTAACCGCCAAATTATTCAATCTGAATTTTTACCCACTTGAAGTTGTGTCTCGCTGACGCGATCCACAACTTCAAGTGAGTGTAAATTAGTCAGTTTTGACAAAATGGAGGTCAACTGTTTTCAAATATTGCTGATCGATGTCACATTTTATCTTTAACATGTTCAAAAAGTGGTACATAATGTGTTAATAAAAACACGACTATGTGCGGCACCGGCGGTTAAAGGGTTAAAGGGATAAAGCTTCTGATCGTGATGTTTGTTTTCTACTTTCAGGTGGAAAGAATGTGCGGGCGCCACAGTGATGGACATGGCCGGTGTTAGGCACACCTGCGGAGATCCACAGTGATCCATATAGGGGCCTAATCCACGCAGGACGCCGCACTCCACGCGCCACTCCCGCGTGTGCATGGATCAGTGACAGACGTCTCCCAGACCAGTTGATTTGCCAACAAGTCTGAATGGGACCTTCTCAAGTTTCTTCTCTTGTTCTGCGGACGTCAGGTGGATATCTGTCTGGTAACTATGTATAGGCTGTGACTTTGCCTGTGATCGGGTTCACTGACCGTTTGCCTCTTGGATATTATTCACAGCTGTAGTGTAATCGGCTGAAGACTCCAATCTATTTTAAAGATAATAGGTGTGATATACGGATATAAATTGTGACACTCGCTGACTCGCTGAGGATTTTGTGTCGTATAAAAGTTTGTTTTTTTGTATGATAAAGCAGATTTGCGCAGCTGAACGTGAATGGTGAAGTAGCTGTTGAGCTGAGAGGGCCATATAATAGTACTGACAGGTAATATGATATCCCCCTCAGCTAGGGACAGTGGTGGTATGATGGCAGGACTGTCTGATTCGGCCGAGTCCTACCTCTCCGGGGTCCAGTATACTAGAACCACCAGCCAGGCAGTGACCGTGAAGATACAGAGACAACATAAGGAGTACCAGAGGAAACTACGAGGCTACGAGAAGGAGTACAGTATCAGTTTGTCTCGTATCGCGGCCAGGGAACGGGAACTTCGTGATTCCATGATCGCGTACAGCGACCATGCCAATACAGTGAGAAAACAGCGCGAGCAGAGGCTGGTGGGAACAGAGCCGCTTGCCGACCCCCTTGTGTCAGGGATGTCTACGATGCAAATAAATGGCAGGTCAAATCGACGCTCCCGACACTTACCCAAACTACACTCAGAGCACCAACAGGACAAACAGGACATAAGACAAAGACAAGAGATATATCCTGTTAAACTAACTGATCCTGTAGCGGATGAAATGTTAGGTCAAACCCCTGTGAGTCCACCATACCAGGAAAACGATCATTCTGGATCACATAGTAGAGTGGTATCCACTATGGATCAGGCTCCATTGAACAAGGGTGAGTTTCAGATGAAGTGCGCCCGTGCTTCAGACCTCGGGGACATTTTAAGGAAAGATCATAAAGGACATGATAGAACTGCTTTCATTACACAACCCACTCCTTCTGCTGGAGAGCCAGTAAAGAGACCACGTAAAAAGCGATCTCAGCCTGGATCACTGCCCGTGGATTTGGGCAAAACGTGGCCAGTATCTGGAGGTACTGACAGCGTGGCGGGCACGGTGGGGAGTAATGAAAGTACATGTAGTACTATGGCTGGGAGACGCCGAGCAGAACAGCTTGCCAAGCGTCTCCTTAGAGAGGCCGTGGACAAGCTGAGGCAGATAGACACTGGGCTGCAGCATGAGCAGCGTGAAGACGCTCTGAAGGCGCTGTTACTGCCTAAGGTGAGGGGCAAGAACAAGCGTCTGGTGATGCCATCGAGCAGTCTGGACGCCATCCCTGAAGACGACCAGGAAGGACGTCTGACACGGATCAGTGCGATGAGAAAGCGCCAAGTCACACCAGTAGCTGAGCACAGCGAACACGATGCCTACATCAACAGACACTTTCAAAGTGACACACAGGCGCAAAGACACGGCCAGTTGGCTCCAATAAGCCACGGTGACTCCATGGAACTCTACCCTGACAGGGGGTCTTCTCACAGAAGCAGGGAAGCTTTGGCGGAGAGGCTCGCATTTTACGAGTCTGAGATGTACGGCAGTGGTACGCGAGGCCAGGCCAGCGCTAAGAGACTGCAGGCTCGTGCCAGACAGAGAGCTGGACGAAGACCAAAGAAACTCAAGTATCTGAAAGCCTGATGAAGTATCTGTATATGGATTTACTCTCCTGTCCACTTCGTCTTAACGCTAGTGATATAATGTTATCTGAGGTCGAGCTGTTGGATTACCCCGTATCGCTAACCACTGAGCAGGCATTGTGGCGACAATTTTGCATCGGGTTCAATGTTTCTCCGGCTAACACACGACGCTGGCCAAGCGCTGCCTCAATGGTGGGATAGCATCGCAGATGCTGGCCCACCATTGAGGCAACGCTTGGCCAGCGATCCTCATCAACGTCGGTGGCAATATGCTAAACTGGTTATCATCTTGAATGCACAGATAACCGCATCTGCTATAATTTCTCGCAATCTGATATATTAACTATGCAATACGGCGGGAGGACACTTAACACAAATCAATAAACGTGATTGTCCTAAAGTGAGAGATTCGTTTTTTGGTCTATTTATTGTTTCTATGCCAGATGTTCATATTGTCCAGTTAATCTCAAATCATCACAAAAATTATTTAGATAATTCGATAATACCACAGTAAAAAGCGCATTTAATACATAAAGTAAAATGGCCAGTGAAGTGACCCTAAGCTTAGCTTTTGTGGAAGTCGAATTATTGTAATGCCTTTGACATTGCCTTTCTTTAGAAGCGAGCTTATCTACGACGTGTTAACGCCAGTGGATGTTATTCACATTTTGCTTATGAAAATGTAGAATATGCTTATTTTTTCACAAGTGTCTTTTTTTTTTGGGGGGGGGGGGGGCATGTACATGTTTCCAAATCATTATAATCAACCTAAAGGGCTGATATTACTGAAAAATTATCGCCACATGCAATTAACATCTAGGCGAAATAAGAATAAAATATCTATAAATGATGAAAACATAGTACAACAATAAAACATTACATTAAGTCTTTACCTGCCAAGTTGTCTTATTTCAACCCACAACTTCAAGTAGTTGAACATTACTCATATTTGTTCAATTTGAGACCAACAATTTGCAAATCTTGATGTTTAAACACTAAATTAATTCATAATAACTTTAAGTTTTAAACTGTTAAAAGATTAATTGGGCATAACCACTGTCCTTTCAAATTGTCAGTTCAAATTTTTCACTCATTAAAATAACCTTTTAAAATGATTAATCATGTTAATTAACCATTTACCCCAAAAATATTCCTTCTATTTCAATGACATTTGGTTTCCAATTGAAGGTGTCAGTGAAAACCATTATAGGTTTCCCTCTGAGAGGTTGTATGACACCATACTGTTGTACTCTGCAAAACCAGACGGCAGTATCTGCTTACTTACAAGTACGCAGATACTGCCTTTTGCCTTTGCACGGCAGTATAATTGTAACCGCGTGCTACAGATAATCAATAACGGTCATTGGTCCATTGTGATCGAGTCTCAGTCACGGATTGTAAATAGTTACCTGTCGGTTATCACTCATGGCGCCCATAAATATTGAACCCTTGCCCTGCTATACATACGGATACAAAAAAAAGTATATATCGTCCCCTTGGATATGAAAGGGTGTATCTGCCACTTTGTAAAGTGGCAGATACACCCTTTCATATCCAAGGGTACGATATACGTATTCACGTACATTATGATATATATACGTAAATAGCAGGTAAATACGGTAAATACTTATATATAGGCCTACACGTATATACTTTTTTTAAGCATTTTAAAAAGTAATAAATGACATCGTTTATGGTAGATGCTCATTTATCTAGCCGCCGGTTACTATTATCAGATTATATTCGTATTTTTTCATTTTTTTTAGCACATATTATACCAGCTTTTAAAAATGTTAAAGATAAAACATGACATCAATCCGTAAGATTTCCAAATCGCTGACCTCCGTTTTCTCAAATATGAATATTTTTCACTCATTTGAAGTTCTGAATCGCGTCAGCGAGACACCATTCAAGTGAATGAACATTCCAATTAAATGACTTGATGTTTAAAGTAGTTCAATTTAGGAGACATCTATTTTAATAAATAGGAATACTTTCCTGTCATTTGAATCGGAAAATTATGTTAGGAGTTTTCGTCTAGGATAAAGCCCGAGGAGCTCTAGATTATTAGCTGTGAAATCGGCCGAGGCCTTTCCCACAGCTAAGAATGTAGAGCTCCGAGGGTTTTAACTGACTTAAAACACATCCGACCATAATGAGGACCCCTCATAATCAACAGCTCTGTGGGCGGACACAGAACATATTGTAGTGGTGCGTTTTAACATGTTTGAACACTCAACAGAATTAGCTGATTAGAATTATCGCATAGCCAATGCATATACAATATAAGGATAACGGATAAACTCCCATAAAAATAATTCTCTCTGATTTGAGTAAAGGTTTTAAAACCTACATATAAGAGCATAAATACCATTTTATTATTTAATTTGAAATAATGACGTTATTAAAACATGTGCGTTAAATCGTTTAAAATGTTTTAATAGGTTGGAAACAGTGTGTAAGAAATCATCACATTACGTCTAGACGTATTTCTATATTATCATTCATTTATTTATTATCTCGGGCAAGCTACTTCGACGGTACAAGGCGGAGCCCGAGATAACTCGTGTTACATGACGTCATAAAAAGTAAACATTTAATTTAAAAAATGTCCCGTCCACAGAAACATGTACTGAGAGTGCCGTCTTGAATGAGTTAAACCCCCCACAAGTGAGGAAAACATGTTTATGTATATTACATACATACAAACGTAAAACAGATAAGAAACATCACAGAATATGTATTAAAAGCGGGTCAATAATTTAGTTATAGGGAAATTAATAACAATGCTTTAAAAAAGCACATATCCGTATCCTAAATGGCAGTGTGTGACCATGCCAGTGTGTAAATGTAGGCCTATGTCTTATGTAGCATGATCATGTGGACGTACGTAATTATCACTTATCCCTTAAAAAGCTGAAATATTTTTGTTTAAACCATGGAAACCGAAGGGTTTTTCAATTTGAATGTTGAAATCACCATAAATGTCTTAGTCAGCTCTTCCCGCTTCATTTGAGAACCTACGAGACGGTCCCCGCGCTGAAAGGGTTATTCATGTTTATGTCGTCCTTTATTTGTATAAACATATTTTATTTCGCAATTGAAACAAATACAAAAATGTAATACATGGTTTATCTTGCTACATGGCTACTGATGACCGGTGATGTCTGTGTCGTGGCGATCGATACGAAGGATCCTAGTGCAAAGCTTTAGTTCGACAGCTGACAGTAAGATCCCACCAAGGACTAAGGTATTAGCACAATTAGATCCTGATAATAATATCAACATTTTGGAAACGTATGGCTGACAGTTTACGCAAGTTTGATTTGTCAAACCCTGCTGGCAACCAAACTGCCGTGCGTCTCCAGCTGATATGATGATTCTCTGTTTAATTGCTATTTTAGGCAATTTATTGGAAAATAATTATGGTAAAATATATGAGGTATTGTCATTCATTCTAGCAATATGAATAATGAAAGCAATCTCCAACATAAATTAATAATCAATGCATAACCATTAAACTGTAGAATTGTCCTATTTTTCATTCATTACAACTATAATTCCACGTAGCTCTTCAAATGAACAAAACATCATCCGGTTAACATATATATCTCAACATTAAATAACAGATAAATATTACTTTTCTGGGTCATTATAATTATGTAGTAATTTTTGTAGACTTTAAACCACAATTATTTTAAACCATTTATATACGACAATGCAAAGGGTTAACCCAAAACAGATTAAGTCACACCGTTGATAATCATGCTGTAACCTGGTCATGTGAGACTAATAGTCTAGTTTCAACATGTACAATACAATATCATTATATAAACAGCATCGTGGACATTGTTACACAGAGTACATGATACAGTGACGCGACATGCATGATATATCTAGCATACTATAAGGATCGCTAAGCGGTTGAAAGTTGTCAACGTGTCAATCAATCTATCGATCGTTCAATCAATCAATCAATCAATCAATCAATCAATCAATCAATCAATCAATCAATCAATCAATCAATCAATCAATCAATCAATCAATCAATCAATCAATCAATCAATCAATCAATCAATCAATCAATCAATCAATCAATCAATCAATCAGTCAGTCAGTCAGTCAGTCAATCAATCAACCAATCAAACAATCAATCGATCAAACAATCAATCAATCAATCTTAGATTGACCGATTGATTGATTGATTGTCGATCGACCGATCGATCGATCGATTTATCGATCGATCGATTAATCGATTAATTGATATTATAACAATAACATTGGGTTCCAGTCAAATTTTGCATTCATTTAAAACTATGCACTATAACCCTGCACCGAACCTTGACAACCATTGATTAACTGATCAATTGATCAATCAATCAAAAGTTGTCGTTCAGGTTTCATATGGTTTCATATTCGGTTTCATAAGACGCAAGCCAGAAATTGGCTCAGCTTGAAACGTTAAACCTGTCAGTGCGGGGATCGACTCTAGACGTCAGAATCTGACGTCTATAGACGTACGATTCTGACGTCTAAAGTCGATCTAGATGTCAGATTCTGACGTATAAAGTCGATTACTACACTGAAAGAGTCAAATATTTATAATGACCACAGTCTCATATGTATTCGAATGAACTGGAAAGAGCTAACTAAGACATTTATGATGATTTCAAAGTAAATAAAAACACTTGCAAATTTTCACTCAATTAGTTGAAGTTATCTCTCAAGACCGCACCCAGCACATTTCTTCGGGTGGGTGAGATTTATATTCATTTGATTTTGTATTATGCATGGTGACACGAGTGAATTGATTTGGATTTCGACAATTCAGTGTAGATCCAGTCTTGACCCCTATTAAATATATGTAAGTTTTTCTAATTGTAGTCAGAATTAGCATACTAGAAGTAACCCAGTTTCCTGGCTGATGTAAATTTGCGGGAATGATTTTTCCAAAACATTTGATCATAAATATATTACCCGTGCTTTTAATTTATTGCCTCTCCACCAGAACAAATCACAAGAATTAAACAACTGAAGTGTGACATTAATTATTTCTTTTCTCCTAACTTATTAAAGTGACAGAAACATGATAAACCCAGACCGTGATTCGAAATAGTCCTAGCTGAACATATCTATATAAACATTTATTGTTCTGAAATGCGAAATGTCCAGAGTGATATATAGGGAGAGAAGACTTGAACATATCTGATACCATATTGCATTCTAATCTCCTTCAGGTTAGATTTGTTTGCTTGTTCAAGTGGGCTAATGTTAGTATCGCCTGCTCTTACATTGGTTGTTAGCTGATTCATTGTATTCACAATTGCAATGTATCCTATATCGCGAGATATGAAGTCGCGTACCATTCAAACTCTACATTATTTTATTAATACACATTATTGTTTGCATCCAGCCATAATGGGCCTTTCAGTAGGATACATATGAATTTCACAATTGTATAAAAACATATCGCTGAATAAAATAGGTTGAAGCAGATTTTGTGATTCTCAACGCTCATGTCAGTGCTCTGGGTGCGCTGAAAATTTTTCCGGTGAATTCACTTCAACATGCTTCCTTTCAAATCACGTACAGGCGTTTCATCTGATGAAACAGTTCCCTCTGAAAAGTGGAAACCACAAACCAGCAAACACGAGGCATTGGCCATGTTGTTTTAACGTTAGGCCTGCGTCTCCGGCGCTAGCCCAACGTTAAAAACACGTTTTTTATTGGGAAGGGATTGACATGATCCAATACACAACATTTGAATTATAAGCAAGCCTTTTTTTCACATCAACCGGAGCAGCTGAAAAGTGAGACGAGAGTCACCCTGAGGGTGCATATGGATCCTGGAAATTATGGATTATTCCCACTTCACTTTTTACCCATTTGTTGACCTCACTATTCAGTTTTTACATTTATAATGGCTTAGGACAATTCAGTAGTAAGTTTCTCATAAAGGAAGTACCATTATAACATAATAAAAATACATTTTATGAAAGAGCAATATACACAATTATAGTTATAATATACACAATTATAGTTATAATATACCGACGTCGATATTCGTTTTTTTATAGCTATAAACTTCGTTTTTTCCCACTAGATATACATTTTTAGCTTCGTTTTTACACTATTTAGAAACTGCCGCTCAGTCTGCGATGTTCGGCCCCTAAGAACAGGCGCTTCGCCGCTCGTTCGATTCGTTTTTTAACCCATATGAGCACCCTCAATCCTGGTAATGGTGGCGCCGAGTGGTTTGCACGGGATGCGCTGCACTCGAGGCACCTCAACACGAACTCGCCAGAGACGTTTGTACCCAGAAATCATGTTCAGCAAATAGTGGATCCCACGTACACCGGCTGCCGGTCCTCTCATGGCTTTTACATGTAGCTACTTAACCCTTTCGCTGCAGATTTGTTTGTTAATCTGTTTCGCTCATTTGAAGCTGGAATTTGCGTTAGCAATTCTAGCTTCAAATGAGCAAAACAGAATAACATTTAACATTATTATACATTGAGTTGTTTGTTAATCTGTTTCGCTCATTTGAAGCTGGAATTTGCGTTAGCAATTCCAGCTTCAAATGAGCAAAACAGATTAACATTTAACATTATTATACATTGAGTTGTTTGTTAATCTGTTTCGCTCATTTGAAGCTGGAATTTGCGTTAGCAATTCCAGCTTCAAATGAGCAAAACAGATTAACATTTAACATTATTATACATTGAGTTGTTTGTTAATCTGTTTCGCTCATTTGAAGCTGGAATTTGCGTTAGCAATTCCAGCTTCAAATGAGCAAAACAGATTAACATTTAACATTAATTATTTTGTGATGGATACTGACTTAAGTATATTTTTCGTCATTTGAAGCTGGAATTGCTAACGCAAATTCCAGCTTCAAATGACGAAAAATATGTCCATTTATGAAAAATAACCATGTGCAAAATTGAATTATTTCATTAAGTAAGTATCCATCAAAAAATAATTTGTCGATTTCAGTGGCATTTTATTTGGTCTGGAACTTGCTTGAAACCGAATATATGCGGTTCCGGCAGCACAAGGGTTCACCAAGGAGCTAATGACGGGGCAGTGGTATGACTAGCAGTCAGATAGTTCTTGACTGGATAATACGTTTTTACTCTCGTCTCCACTAAGCGCACTATATTATTAAATTTAATTTCCACCCACTTTAGTTTAAGGTAGGTGTCAATATAATTAACGTTGTATGATTTAGCGTCTATTCAAATTGTATATTATATTTTCAATCTTGAATTGAAGTTGTCTTGAACCACCCGTTGTGCAATCAACAGCGCAAACAGTGCCCGAATATAGGTGTGTACATACAGGCCCAATTTAGCCTGTATGTGCACAAAAGTAGCCTAAAGCCCGATTCATTTCATTTTTTCATTTAGGTGTGTGACGGTCCTAGGCCGAAAGAATTGGTGGGCCCCAATGAGCAGGGGGTCCAGGGACGGCTTTAGGCCCCCCAGAATTAGGTGACAATTTTTGGATTGCTTGAGATGCATTCTGAGCAATTAAGAGAATCAATTTACCTACTAAAGTGAGATCCGAAGTGTGATATTTACCATTTTTTATTGAAAAGTACCATGCATAGTTTTACAAAATGAGTCACTGTCACCATGTAGGTCTCGTTTAGCTTAATTAGGCTATGAGTTTATTGATGACACTTACTTTTAAACACATAATGCCTTGCAATAAAAAAATGCTATGTATTTGAAAAAACACAGAAAACAATGCCAGCTAGCTCATGGTGTCACTAAAAAAAGTTAATTGTTTGGATTTTCTGATCATAACAATGTTATTAAACGATTTCATGTTTTATGGGACCCCCGCTGCCAGTTATGTACTGCTTATCAGTGTTTATGTCAAAGGCATTAGTAAAACTTTTGCTTTTCACGAAAATGATCAGCATTGATCAGTATAGCACATACATGCCCAGAGCCCCTTATAGTGCAGGAAAACACTCTGGATAACCCACCACGCCCTATCACCCCACCCTCACGTCATTATTATTTACATCATTCATCTCATCAATGGACTGCACTGTTTTTGATATATTACAATATCACTTAAATGACCATTAGTGACGAAAAGTGATGTATTAAGGCAATATTTTACTACTTTTGCTTACTACCCCTGTCCCTGGTGTAGTCGTTACACTACCGCCTGTTTCGCGGAAGCCCATCACCCGTTCTCTGTACTCGAGTCTCAACAAATGTCATCTGATTTATCTCACCATGCTCAGGTGGTTCTCCTAGCTAGGCCTGTATCTACCCAGCTAATACAAAACATTTCTATACCATTTGTACAATGTTGGACCAACGTCGAATTCGTTGAGACGACGTTGTACAAATGTTACACAAATGTTTTGTTTTTGCTGGGTAGGCCTATGTTCACAAAATTGGCCGAAACTTTCTCTAAAATCCTTTTCATCCATTTGTTCCCCCCAAAAAGATCCTGGTTGTCAAATATTTTTTAAAATAAATTGCACTGTAAATCTTCAGAAAGAGTTCGACTTAACCCTTGTCCTGCTGAATGGTTTCAATTGTATTTTTAGTCATATTATCAAATGACGAAAAATAGTACTATTTATGAAAAATAGACACGTCTAATATTAAATTATTTGATCAGCTAAGCATCTACTAAAAACTATTTTATCAAAATTAAGTGATATTTTATTGATCTAAAACATCCTTAACCCCGTATATATCCGGGCATAGCAGGACAAGGGTGAATCTAAATTGTGACTAATTTATTAGCGGACTTCTGGATTGTTTACCTTATTCAATTTCAACTTTTCGAAGAGTCATTACACATGCATTATACATGCATTATACATGCATTATACATGCATCTGTTGCATGCTGTACGGCATGGTACGGATCTCGCGAAGCACTATCCAAGGGAAGTATCCACGTGTCTGGCTATAATCTTCGGAGGATTGCCAGCGGGGTACCCTGGTTCCATCGCTCAACTTAAAATCCCATTTGTTTCTGGATCATTATCTTCAATAGCAATAATAGCAATAAATATCTATTCTTGATAATAAAAGGCACACATAAATACATCGCGATCGGTCAAGAAACTCTCTGCTTTAATAATGACATTAATCGGTATAGCGTAGCGACATAGCGGTGTGGTCATTCATGGTGTAAATATTAATGACCAGTGACTAAAGGAGACTCGATCTGCTCTGCAAATGCAAAATACAATATTTGCTTACTTGTAAAGTAGACATATATTGCCTTTTGCCTTTACACGGCTGTTAAATAAGACAGACATCATCATTATATATTCACTGACTTATCAGTGAGTGCCACAGTGACAGTACGTCACCTAGAGACACTGGTGACACGAGTAAATTTGATATATTGTTCTGGATCCGCCTGTGATGCCAGCCATAGAAAAACAACTACTGCATCCGAGTTACCGTATTCCCAAGATGGCCGACAAAAACAACACCACATAAAGTAAACTATTATTAGGACCGGCCGTTTTTGTCTGAGTTTGTGTCCTATTTAGGGGAAAGAGGGGTGCTGTATGCGGGAAACGGTTGACATTTCGGTACACCAGTCCTTCTGAACATGTCGAATATAACGTTTGAGGTCCCTAGGTTGAATACTTTCGTTTTTAAAAAAGTGTTCAGAAAAAATATACCTTCACGATTAAAACTACTGATTAGAGCTTAAAGGGACTGGCCCAGGCTAAATTCATAAAAAAATCGGTGATTTTAGTTTGGCTTCTAAAAGATACGCACTTCGAAGTCGCATTAACATGCACGTTTTCAAAACATGGCTTTGATTTTAATCATGACACAAATTGCCGCGTATTTATGGATCGCATTGAAGGCTCTCATAACATATTTTAATGCATTTATGCTGGGTGATTTTTTAAAAGGTCGCCATTTGTATTCAATGATAAACAACCCTTATGCTAATTGATTAGTCACGTGAATATGGAATACTCAAGTCCTAAGCGAGGCTGTCAAAACACAAATTTGACAGACACAAATTGCGAGTGTCAGTTGAGATCTTATCATTAAGTCAACATGCTGTTACCGGTATATATATATTATGACGAGTGCTGAGATCAGGCCATCTAACCCTAGCCACATGTATTTTCTCGCTTGATCTACTATTTGAGTTAATATAACTCAACACGTGTGATATTTCTCCGTCATCATAACATGATAAATGCAGACGACACAATACAGGCAGTTCAAAAGATGGGAGTATTACGCCAACAAGAACAAGGTGTTTCTGTTATATTTGTTGGGCACATGGGACTAAAACATGTATATTTGGTACAGATATGTTATTTAGAACATAATTTGGTGAAAAGTGAATTATGATAAAACGATAGTGATATGAAAATGATTGGGTACTATTGTTTGGGTACTATTTTTTAATCGCGGACTGGTCCACACCACCACAGCCGCCGTTACGTGAGCAGACCAGTCTGGCAGCTCATTTGCATGTCTGGTTGAGTTTACGCAAGTGGTTATGTCACAAGCAGTGTCTTCAGCTCCGATCATTCGTTCTCTTGGCCCTAGACCTTTTAAATATAATTGATGATATATTGACCTGTTGACAATACACAATATTCATAGTCATAATATTTGTGGATGTGGGAAAAGTGCACAGTCTGTCAGATAGACGGCACCTCAGGAACGGCACGCGGCCACAGGCTTGTAGCCTATGTATGTACACGAGTGTGTGCTGGTCAGATGATGGCATCTTCATCTATCCAGTTGTCTGCCACCGTCATAATGAATATTCATGTTGCTCGCACCCCTCATTTTCGTACCCGCTTCACACACACCTGTTGTCAAGGTCAGACTGGTAGTCTGACGGTCAGACCTGATATGGCAAGATGGATGATGGTTGCTATCAGCATAATTATGCCGCAGACGGCTGAGCGCTCTACTGCGAAGAGTCATCACAGCAAGCACGACACATCGACCCAATGTTGGACCAATGGTTGGCCGACGTCGTAGACGGTGGGCCCACATTGGATCGATGTGTCGTATTTGCTGGGATGACAGTATCCAGCTGCAGGTAACCCCACAGGTAGGCCCCTATACCGACCCCACAGTGGCATCAACTTCATAGACTACATGTCCATAGACTAGAACTGCAAAAGTTTTGAATTTTTCTGGTGGGCATTCACCAGTTAGGCTAGATATAGAGACAAAATTCCTGATTTTGAATTATGGACAACCATGTCAAAAATAATAAATACGGATATTTCGTCTCTATATCTAGCCTAACTGGTGAATGCGCAGCAGAAAAATTAAAAAACTTTTGCAGTTCTAGTGTATGGACATGTTTACATCATATGGTCATATTAAGAAGCCAAAATAAAATCACCGATTTTTTGATGATTTTAGCCTGGGCCAGTCCCTTTAAAGGGTTCTGGGTGGAATAATATTTGCCCAGCGTCGCGGACAGTGGCCCAGCATTACATCAGCATTGGACCAATGTAGGCCTATCGTGTTATCTGGTGTTGGAAATCTGGGATGGAAAGCGTCACCCACATAATCCCCGGCATGCAGCAGTCAGAAAACTCGGTGCAATCACCCGATGCTGTTTCAATTTCGGGAGTCGAAGACTGTGGGTCAACATTGAACCAGCATTGGGTGAATGATACGTGTTTGAGCAAAGTATACAGCAGATCCAGTGATGGATTAGTGTTGGGCCAGCGTTGTAGACGACCGGCATTGATCCTGCAATGGGCTATGACGCTGGCCCAACATTGAACCGGAATTTGATGAGAAAGGCCAACATCCTCTGTATGAGGTACATCGTAGGCAATATTGAATGAACGTTGGCCAGTACCCATGGTACCGGCGATGGTGGTGGAAGGATTCTGACCCATGAGGAAGACCGATACACTGTTAGCAGTGGTTAGGGCTTATTTTTTACTTTAGGTAGTAGTTATTGTACGGCGAGTCTTGTATGTAAAATAGAACGAGCAGTAACGTTACAATGACGAGGGCCGACACAAACTGGCTTGCGGCACTTGGGGCGAGCTGTCCTTTGTTCTTTATTTAAATAGGAATAAAAGGCTCAAAGAGCAAACAAAAGACGGTCACCAGACATACTGGTACCTTGGGATTGTAGGTACCCAACACGCAGTGACGTTAGTCCTGTCTATGGTTGGACCATAGTCTACGACGCTGGCCCAGAATTTACCCAATATTGGTTCAACGTTTCGTGTTTGCTAGGTGTAGTGAACGTGATGAAGGTAGACATCGACTTCAGGTTTATATTTCATGTTTGGCCACTGACTGCGACGTTGAGCCACCATCAAAATAACATAGGGGGGATATTTGGTCCACCAATCACTTTTTCAGAAATTCAGCATTAGCTTAAAGGTGATCTATCACCCCTTATATACAGACAGGCCTCGGAGATCCGTCCTCTGATGTTCCGTCATCTTCTACATCCGTCACGATTTTGACGGGAACGGATCTGCCCAATGTATTTTTGCTTTTATGTTCTGCCATTCCGATGTCCGCCTCCGTCATCAGATCTCGGGGACGAAAGGGTTAAATCAATGCGCAAGTGTCCCGTTGTTCTGTCAGCGTCCGTCATGCTAATTGCGTGAACGCTATGTGTTTGTATACAGATGTTGCTCTCATCACATTGACCCAACACTGGCTCAATGTACTTAGCGTTCAAGGGACTAGTGAGAGGCTAATTAGCAAATAAAACACTGCCATCACATGTTCACAAGATGAGCATTGGTTTAATGTTGGGCCACTACCTTTGACACTGTACCGCCCAACAAAGGACGAACCACTCGTTCTATATAACACTTCTTGGCGGCAGTACTATGACACGATAAACCAGGTTTGCGTTAATATTAAACCAGTGACACAGACGTTGGGCCATCGTTAAAGAAACATTGTGTGAATGTCTCAAATTCACTGGGTCAAAGCCAATGTCTCTCACGTTGAAACAATATTAACTCATACTTGGGCCAACGTTTAATTTCGTGTAGCCGCTAGTTGAGCCTATAAAGATGTCAGTTGCACCAAAATGTTTGATTTCATATGTAATAAATTATTTTAAAAATCTATTAACTAAATCTAAGTATATAACAATTCCTAAATTTATCTAATCTCTGTGAACAGATCGTAATTATTCACGCCGTCAACTGTGTTGAACGCATCAATTTCATAGATTATGCTCTAAGCGTGAATACCTTGTGTTTCGGTTAGCACGAAGTGTCAACACCTATCTGAGCGTTGAATTGTTTACCATTGTAACAAGTCCAGTATGTGAAGCCCTACAATAACAGGAAGACAATCGTAGCTCGTCCGGCAACATGAAAGTCGGAGCAATAAGCCACCCGCGCAAGTAATGCAAGCTATAGGCCTACACAGTGTAATGTGTTAGATTTGATCACGGCGATCTGTCAACACCTGAGTTGAGTGATATTGTTTGGAGTCATCTCGATAACAAAAAGAAAACATAGATTCGCTTGAATGAACAATTGAAGCAGATTCAAGAAATTATAACTTATTTTTTCATATTTTATTGTGATAAACAGATTAAGTGTAAAAGATATATATCTAATTCTTAAGTGTAAAAGACAGTTTGTATATGGTAGTCATTCAGTTTTACCGTGTGCTACTGACATTTTTCATAAATAAAGTCTAAATGTACAAACATTAAGAAAAAATAATCCAGTAAATATATTTTTTGAAATAATGAAATTATCTTTTTATCACATTTTATGTTGTATTTTGTTCGCACAAATAGCACATGTAGGCCTACCAATGCAACAATATTACAGTGTGAATTAGATATATATTGTTTTGCTCGGTTCCAGCATTGCTTGGAGGGGGGTGGGGCGGCTGCTCCGAAACTCTGCCATATTCGAAGTTCCGTCATATTTCTTGGGAACAGATGATGACGAAACATCGAGGACTCTCTGTAGTATGAATACATTTGTGACAAATAAATCAAAAGTGCCACAAGATGGGGCACAAGTGTTTCCTTTTATGGGCTGATTGGCTATCATGTGACCCTCTGAGAGCGTCACATGATAGCCAATCACCCCATATATGGGGTGATTGGCTATCATGTGACCCTCTGAGAGGGTCACATGGTAGCCAATCACCCCATATAAGGACATGATTATTCATACCATATAAGGGGTGATAGATCACATTTAAAATTACCCACAATGCTTGTAACCATGAACGGATAATGCACGATTTCAACTGGATCTAATTCCTTTCATGATGAAACATGATAAATGTATTTCAAAGCATTATAATAATATAGAATAATTGTTTGGAAATTAAACGACAAGAACAGGCCATCATATAAATAATATGGATGAATTTGTGTACCCTGTCATGGGTGACACTTTGTGTACAATTTTTATGTACAGAAACGCACATGGCAATGACATGATAAAATATCAAGATGCCATGTGCTCATTGTTTGAACAACATGTAGATAAGGCACATAAGCGCACGGTGACCATCAAGTGAACTACGCGTATACATGTATAGGCGGGACATACGGGTGACAGTTTTATAATCAAATCTGGTGTATATTGTCATCTAGCAGCTACCAGATTGCTATGTATCACATTAGCGGCACATTGAAGCTAAATAGCCACTCTTTCTAATGACATCAGAACTAAGTTTATAGGTGAAATAGTTTTTGAGTTACATGAAATTTTGTGAACTTGGGGTCTAAAATCAAAAGGCCGGAGTTATACATTTCTGGTTATGTAGGCCTACTTTACTTCTGATAAAACAAAGCACGTCTATCCGCAGCTAAATAAAGCCGAAGACATTTATGCACAGCTACATAACTTTATTATGTCAAAATAGCAAATACGATGTTAGACCAATTTAATAGCACTGACAAAAAATCTACTGACGCGCATTGTTTCGTCTGTTTGTTTGTTTGTTTGTTTGTTTCTTGTTTGTTTGTTTGTTTGTTTGTTTGTTTGTTTGTTTGTTTGTTTGTTTGTTTGTTTTTTTGTTTGTTTGTTTGTTTGTTTGTTTGTTTGTTTGTTTGTTTGTTAATGTGGCTTACGTATTATGATACTTGACACTTTGTATGTAGTTACTGTACTTTTATGTTGCATATCCAAATAATATAACGTGTAGCACACCATGGACTAAAGACAAAATGTGATATATATAGCATGTTGGCTTTTAATTTTTTTTTTAAGTTATTCATGTTTCTTCAGTGTTTTACAGATTCTTATATACCGAATCAAATCTTCCAAATAACTAAAAGTTTTTTCTTTGACTGTCTTCTTTGAATGTCTAAGACACATATATCGCACATGTTATGGTTTTTAATACCTAAGCCAGAATAATATTTTTTGCTATAAACGGGTCGCTCGCTTACTAAAAAAGCATTATGCATCGCTAGATAGAAAGGAAGAATTGAGCAGAATTGTGTTAGTCATCACACAGTCTATAAACAGTGTATGTCAGGGTAGAGATGTGCTAGTCTTCACGCCATCTAGTGATGCTAGTCATCACGCCATCTGGTAAATGTCAGGATAGAGATGTGCTAGTCATCACGCCATCTAGTGAATGTCAAGGTATAGATGTGCTGGTTATCACGCCATCTGGTGAAAGTCAGGGTGAATATGTGCTAGCCATCACGCCATCTGGTGAATGTCAGGGTAGAGATGTGCTAGTCATCACGCCATCTGGTGAATGTCTGGGTAGAGATGTGCTAGTCATCACGCCAACTAGTAAATGTCAGGATAGAGATGTGCTAGTCATCACGCCATCTAGTGAATGTCAGGATAGGGATGTGCTGGTCATCACGCCATCTGGTGAATGTCAGGGTAGAGATGTGCTAGTCATCACGTCATCTAGTGAATGTCAGGGTAGAGATGTGCTAGTCATCACGCCATCTGGTGAATGTCTGGGTAGAGATGTGCTAGTCATCACGCCATCTAGTGCATGTCAGGATAGAGATGTGCTAGTCATCACGCCATCTGGTGAATGTCAGGGTAGAGATGTGCTAATCAGCGCGCCATCTAACGGATTTCAGCGTAGAGATGTGCTGGTTTTCACGTCATCTAGTGAATGTCAGGATAGAGATGTGCTAGTCTTCACGCCATCTGGTGAATGTCAGGATAGGGATGTGCTGGTCATCACACCATCTGGTGAATGTCAGGATAAAAATGTGCTAGTCTCCATACCATCTAGTGAATGTCAGGCTAGAGATGTGCTAGTCTTCACGCCATCTAGTAAATGTCAGGCTGGAGATGTGCTGGTCTTCACGCCATCTAGTGAATGTCAGGATAGGGATGTGCTGGTCATCACGCCATCCAGTGAATGTCAGGATAAAAATGTGCTAGTCTTCATGCCATCTAGTGAATGTCAGGTTAGAGATGTGCTAGTCTTCACGCCATCTAGTGAATGTCAAGCTGGAGATGTTCTGATCATCACGCCATCAGGTGAATGTCAGGGTAGAGATGTGCTAGTCATCACACCATCTAGTCAATGTGAGGTTAGAGATGTGCTAGTCATCGCGCTATCTATTGAATGTCAGGATAGAGATGTGCTAGTCATCACGCCATATAGTGAATGTAAGTGTATACATGTGCTGGTCATCACGCCATCTAGTGAATGTCAGGTTAGAGATGTGCTAGTCATCACACCATATAGTGAATGTAAGGGTAGATATGTGCTGGTCATCACGCCATCTAGTGAATGTCAGGGTGGAGATGTGCTGGTCATCACGCCATCTAGTGTATTTCAGGGTAGATATGTGCTGGTCATCACGCCATCTAGTGTATGTCAGGTTAGAGATGTGCTAGTCATCGCGCCATCTAGTGAATGTCAGGGTAGAAATGTGCTGGTCTTCACGCCATCTAGTGAATGCTTGGGTAGAGATGTGTTTCTATGATTACACCAGATGTAGTGTGCTCCATGATACGTAAGTACACATGCTGAAATGTGTCAGCATGTGAACAGTGAAATTCACACATCTGTTTGGAGGAATGTGCATCATTCAAAGCAATTCCCAAGTGACAACGCTTGAATTTACCGTAGAAGGTATTCACCACAGAATCCACTTCATGATAGACCATCACCTGCCTGGCTTCTGTGTCACAATCAATTCCATCCTGCAACACCTGAATCACACACAATTAGATCCTGTGAATTATCATTTAACCGAATGTTTTTTTACACAACTGTTAGTCACATTCGAATTGTCCTGTCTATTTGCGATGAACTAAGTTTTTAGGACAAAAAATATTCAGTTTACTAAATTAGTTCCCGCCTTTAATTTTCAATTATATCTAATGTATTAAAGTCGACATTTTTTTCATTTCTGGGACGGAATAGAAGTGGGTGATTTTAAAAGAATGCAATTTAATTTTTTACTGAAGCAGCTTAGATACTATTTTTTTCGGAGGGAGGGGGGGGAAGTATCTTTTGCATTTCGATTTATCACACTTGCTCATTGTTTTTTTTTCACATGGAAATGGAAATTGTGACTGCACGCTAGAGAATGATCGTTTCCCAGCAAACATGAACGTTGACCCAACGTTGGTTTACTGTTGGTCCACCGTCTGCGACGGTGGCCCAACAGTAAACCAACGTTGGGCCAACGTCTCATGTTTGCTGGTTCTCCACAAAACAAATACCCGATTAGCAGGGCGGGGGCCCTAGGGTAGTGATTAGCACCGCTGCCTTTCACGCCAGAGTCCGGGGTTCGGTTCCCGGTCTCGGCGGTTTGAAAGAAACAAAATTGTTTCTTCCCCATCCACGTGTGAAAGTTAGTATTGTGGGGAGCCTCCGTGACCGAGAGGTAGCGTGCTCGGCCTCAGACCGCCAGGGCTCGAATTTCGAATCCTGTGTCTGGAGGACAGTGTCATCTCAATCATCTCACCATCCTCAGGAGGTTCTCCTGGCCCAGTTTAGCCTATATGTGCACAAAGGTGGCCTAAAGCCCGATTCATTTCATTTTTTATTTACCCGATTAGCAAGGGTTGCTCAAATGTTCGTTTAGGCCAATTACATGAGCAAAATAAGAAGTTCTTCATTGTACGTTATAATCATTTTTTTTTTTCAACCAGTGCATATATGAATATATATGATTGTCGCAGAAGATGCTAACATTTTCGTATTTGATAAAATTTTTTTTATTTATTTTGTAGAGACCCAACCTTATATGGATATGATGACTGACTGACTGCTCAGAGCTTCCCAGAAAACCATGTCATCATCCTTTATCATCCCCCGCCCGACGAAGTTAATATGCCTGATTTTTTGCCATATTTCGTTTCCGGAGCAGGTATCAGGAAACCATAAGTGGACTTATTCCATATAGAACATACACATACCTGAGGGGTGTAGATGTGCATATTGTGGTTTAGGAAATTTGACCTACTTCGCCCGTCGGCCATACTTACCTTTAATATGCCTGATATCTGGCAAACCGTGCCAGTTAGCTAGACCATTACTATTTATTGAAAAAAATGTGCGGTTTCAGGTAGGGATATGCTCTGAAAAGTTCCAACTTGATCAAATTCAAAATCGCCGATTTACGGCTATAATCAACTCTAATATGTGTGATATCTGACAAACCGTGCGAGATAGCTGCACCATTACTATAAACAGGGGATATGCCCTAAAAAAAATTAATTCGATTAAATTCCAAATGGCCGACTATCGACCATAATTATTATTAACGTTAATATTTCTAATATCTGACAAACCATGCCAGATAGCTAGACCATTACTATAAAACAAAATGTACGGTTTCAGGTAGTGATATGCTCTCAGTCTAAAACATTTCGACTCGATCAAATTTAAAAAGGCCCACTATCAGCCATAATTTTATCAAATATGCCTGATATTTGGCAAGCCGAGCCAGATATCTAGGTGATAACTATGAAACGAAGTGTATGGTTTCAGTGAGGGATATATGCCCTCAAAAATGTCAAATTGATCAAATTAAAAAAATGCATTTTTTGCGACCAAAATTGACCTTAATATCTGTAATAAGCATAGTAAACTGTGCTAGATAAGTAGATCATTACAGTGACCTCAGGGAAGTATTCACCATGTAAATTTTTTATCACGTGGGCGGGGCGGGGGATTATGGTGGCCGGCTGGCCTCTTGTTTATCTCTGGTATATACATTCGTTTCAAACCAACTTCAAATTAAATTAAATGTCACAACAATCTACATGTGGGATAATCAATTATTCAAATAATAAATTTTGATATATGTTTATTTTTTATATGTAGATAATTGTTCGTCATTTAAAGCTGGTATTTGCGTTAGCAATCCCAGCTTCAAAAGATTATTCTCTGCAAGCAATTTAGCAGCACAAACTTTTAAAAACCTACAGAAGGCAATCGAACATGACCTCTGTATCCGCACCTGTAGTGTAGTAACAGATTAATTTTCATGTAAAACGTGATCTGGAAACATATTTCACATATTATGACTGTTACCTGTAGCATGGCCACTGATGTGGTAACGGTGTTTACAAAGGTGTGACGCCACACCACAGCTTGATCTGTACTTCTTGTAGATACATTGTACCAAGTGCTCGTATCTCTGTCATATAGCACAGAAGCATCGACAACAGACGGACCAGAATTCACCAGGACATTCTCAGAATTCAATTCACTTTCTGTTAAAAGAGAAAGGTATTTCATCTGCTTGATTAGCAAAACTATTTACATGTTTAAAGCTGCATAACTGTTTTGTTTATTTCATTCAAACGATTTTACTGCTCCGGTTACTGAGTTATTAAGAATTTAAGTTTGTTGTTTTTTAATATTGTTGCCCCACCAAAACAAACCTGGTCACAGCGGAGTAAGACATACTGTCTATATAATCAGGACATTAAAAGTACAAAGTGGCAGATAACGGTCATCATAGAAAAAAGAGAGAAAGACTTTTAAAATTGTTGTTATTTTTTAAGTGATCATAGATACATTTCACAGTACAACGTGTATTGTCTCATATCAGTTAGACTAGGAGTTATTACTTCGTGTGATATGGATGATATCTGCATGTAATGTCATGTTTAATATCGGTACCGGTATAGAGAATGTCACTCACTTGATAAAATAGAACTCTATTTCAGTATGGTGCTTTTAAGTATGGGCCAGTATCAGAGCCTTTGGCCCGCCATTAAGACGCTCTCCCCAGACCGTGATAAATTGTACTCGGAATAACCATCAAATTCAGTGATGTAAATCATCGTTTTCGCTTTATGGATTTTCGTGATTTTCTTGAAAAACATTTGCATTTTTTTATTAGGTATCTCATGGACATTTCAAAATATAGTCAAAATGCTACTAGACAATAGCAGACTTTATTTTATTTTATCGTAAATCATCACATGCAGTGATATACATCGCGCTATACGGTAAAATAAAATAATATTTAAAAACATCAGACTTTACTGTAACAGATTTGACCCAGTATCCTACATCTAACCCAGTATCTCAGCTAACACGAGGCATTGATCCAATAGCAGAATAATGCCGCCCATCGTCTGCGGTATTGGCCCAACATTATGCCAATTCAGTTCAACGTATGTGTTTGCTATTAAGGAGGTGGTTTCGTGCTGGCCAATGTAACATTATATTGGCCCATAACCTTACCGCTATTACATGAATATTGTGCACACACCGAATCACTACTTTATAATACTTGATGGTGTACCGCATGGTGAACTAATTCCGCTACATTTATCCAGTTTTAGTGCATTTATAAGGCCTTTAAAACTATAGCAATGATTGTTTTGTACGTTTTAGGTTATTTTATTCGAAATAAACAAAACAGTTATGCAGCTTTAATTAAAGGTCCATTTCCAAGTGCCGAAAATTTAAAAAGTTTCAAATTTTAATATTGCGTTATTTAGGCCTATATCATAGTAAATCTATTATTAACTTTCACCACCCTCCATTCAAAAGAGATTTATATACGATAAGTGTGTATTTCGAAATGTTCATGCAATTTCGGACAACCATGACATTAATTATATTGGGTTTGAACATAAAACCTGCCCGCGGAGGGTCGAGATGACGGGTTCGATGCTGATTTGTTTTTTTTTTGAAAGGGTCTACACTGCGAAAAATCCCTTCCTTTTTGTCACTACACCAGCCACGAACATCCCGTGAATATTGCCTGTGTATTTTGGCGATGTTCACGATGTCTCGCAAAAATTTAAAACATGGTAATTGGTCGAGTTTAGATGTGTAGACCCTTCCTGTTAGGAAATGTGAGGCCCGTTGAGAAAGCGCCGTTAAACAGTGATGTTCCGATAACGTTGTAATTAAACTCGCAACGTCTTTCACGATGTGATACATCTGAAACCGTACATATTGTCCTGATACGAGCTAACAGCTTTTTGTCATAGATTAGCTAGTAAATTAAAAAAAAATATCTTTAGAAGTAAATAATCAAATTGTTGACTCGATGTCATTTGTCTGACAAATGTGACAATTTGATTATAAAACGGGTGGATCTAAAAGACACAAAAGTAATGACCGACATTTTGTCGAAACCTGATTACGTTGCCAACGGATGTTTCTAAAAGTTGTAATCTAAAAGAATGTTGCCTTCACTCATTCAAACACTCAAAAAGATATAACAGAGCTCAAACAAAAAACGTACTATTTGCCTTGGAATAAGCCTTTAACTATTATTAACTGTGCAAATGCTTGTAAAATAAAGTAGTTGTATATAATCAATCAATCAATCAATCAATCAATCAATCAATCAATCAATCAATCAATCAATCAATCAATCAATCAATCAATCAATCAATCAATCAATCAATCAATCAATCAATCAATCAATCAATCAATCAATCAATCAATCAATCAATCAATCAATCAATCAATCAATCAATCCAAATCATTAAAATCAAATCAAATCAAATCGAATCGAATCAAATCAAATCAAATCAAATCATCTCACCGTCACAGTATGGCACATCACAGTACCCCCAGCGCACGGAGAGGTCAGTGGTGTAGCACCAGGGTCCGTAACGCACGTTGTCAGGATTCGTGCAGAAGTTTTCCGCGGATGCTGGCAGTAACGTACGTACATCATCATGCTCGTGAGGCGATTGGCTGCTCCACATCTGACATGTATGTCCCGTCCATGTTCTCGCCATGCTGCCTGTATACTCTATTCCCAAAAGAGTGGTCTTGCAGATGGTAACTAGTGAACAGACAAATTATATTAAAAGGCAAAGCAATACACTATCCGACACACCCTCAATAAATCAGCCGTTCCTAAATGAGTAGGACGGTCGACTACGCAGCAAGAGTGAATAAGGTGAATTAAATTAGCCCTATTTTACAAAAATACAAATATAATGTTTAGAATGTTCCAAGTTGATCAATTAAAGAGAAATTGAGATAGCATATTTTTATTGATAGTGGGCCCTATTAGAGCCTATATATTCGGGAGTCGAATTTCATGACAAAATACTATTATAAAATTAATAATGCTTCAGGATAAATAAACATACGTTATTTACTTACAGTCTGCTTTACTGCGATGTGTCCAAGTGCAGGCAGCCAGAACAATCAGAATAATCCACATGTAATTCCGACACTCAATCATGGCTGAAACTGGTGTTAAATATCGTAAGCAATATGATATGGTCTACCCCAATTAGGCCGTGGGCTTCTAGCACGTGCATCCCCCGACTCAACCACACCAATTTTTTTTTAAACCTTGATATGTCCAAAACATGAAATTAGATGTTAACATAAAAAAAATAAGGACGAACTTTATATTTTGACCCCTTATAAGGGGTACCCCCAAATCTGTCTAAAATTAGGGGGTAGGGTTAAGCAAACGTCTGTCGTTGCTATTCTAGTTTACAAATCTACACATACAATATACCATATAAAAGGTAATTAAATTTCCGTTCTTATGATGATAATAATGATTTATTGCACAGTGCAGTTGATTAAAGGTTTATCTCTAGAAATACGTTGAAACCTTTATCTCAAAATAATAAAAATCGACAACAAAACAAGCTAGTTAACATGGTCAATGGAAACGACCTAATAAAACATAATTATTGGCCATATCTATATATTTGACTTATGTTTCCTAAACTCAGATGTGTATATGCTCAAAGCTGAGTGATCTGTACATGTCATAATATTATATAATTTTAAATGCGAGATTATTGCAGCCATTTTTGAAAATAATTATGTGTATGAAACATTGAACTTTGCTCGGCATTTAAGTGCAAATAAGTTTTTTCCGTTTGATTTTACATAATTCGGGTGTGCTGAATTCGAATATGTCGGTTAACATTCTATATTGGGTGTCATTCACCTTCAAATAAGCACAACAAAAATTGCCACCAAAACCACATCCATTTTATAGTTTTGCTACTTATTATTGCACCATTTCTGGTTTCTGCATGATTTAGAGTTGGTAAATTTATGTCTCATGTTTTTCGATTAAAATGACCTATGTCTGACTTTCAAATTCAAAATGGTTACAACCAACACATAAATAAAAGCTGTTTTTATGCACGTGAACTATAATATCATAAACAACATTTGATTAATGAAAATCTAAAAAATAGAATACGTCATATGGCAGATTGCACAATAAACATCCGAAATATTTTATTCTAAACCCAAGTCATACAAAATAAACAAATTGAGCAATTTCGCGCCACAAATAGAAAATAGGTTTATTTTGAATTTTGATAGTCATTTAGTTTCTTGTTCACATGAAGGTGAATTTCGCCGCTATTTTCATTTTTTTAATTTAAATGTAATCGTCAGTAACATTTATTTCTAGTCCACTATGTTAACACAACTAAATCATATTATCGTCAACATTTTTAGCTGTAAACTAAAAGCAACAGTAAATATATAAAAACGCAATAGTGCCCGTGGGTAAGCCAAGGCCCTATTCCATAATAATACTAAATATGCGTTTCATACCCAAAGCCTCATTAAGAGCAAGTTCTCAAATCACAGCAAGTTCATATATACTTGAGCGACATCTATGAGGTAATAATTCAAAGCCCTTGTATTTTGCCCCTACTTGGTCGCCTACTTGTAAACAAACTGACTGTATTACTGCGGGGATCTGAAAACTGCTTGACCCTCAAGTTTGTATTGTCACCCAGTAAACACAAAACATTTGTATGACAGACAGACAGATATTTTATTGACAGAAAAGAAAAGTCATTACAGACTTATTTGTCATAGAAATGAAAGAGATATATGTACATGTATATACAAGATTGTTAGTTTGTTAAAATCATATGATAATATACATGGTATGACATACACAGCTAAAATCATGTTAAGTGGCATTGCCAAAATAAAAACTGGGTATTTCGATAATATAAATGACTACTACTAAAAATGAAATAAAAGGCATTGCCAAGATAACATAGAGGTCTATCATTTTGTTTCCCGCACCAAAACCAGAGATAAAATAGCTACTACGTATGACATACTAATTATATATAGTAGCAAAAAAGACACTCCGGAAAGCGTAGAAACCTAAAATATATACAAGTGCATGATTATGCTACAGTAACTGGAGTATGCAATAAGCCAATGGTAAAAATTATATGGTATTTTTTGAAATTAAATATAATATCATGCAAGTACAATAAATATGGCATAAACAGGTAGCTCCGTGTCATGTGACCATGCAAGCACAGTCGCTATGAGCGCGGAGATTCCCTGAGATTGACTAGTGGTGCAAACTTAACGACGTAATAACAGTAGTAATGGCGGTTAAAAATTATTTGTGCAATTCACACAGGACATGGCCCTCGCACAAAAACATTAAGCCTTTTTATAATTCACTATATTGTTTAATTCATACTGTTTCAATCACGACCTAGTTAGAACCACATACTCGGAGTTACAATCGAAGAAAAACATTCCCGACCTCATGGAGAAAATCAGTTGACTTAGCAACTCTGAAATCCTCCATAAGGCCCCACCTCGTCTGATAACAAAGGCGACGGAAACGTCCCTAACCGGCCCCAAAAAGCCAAATAATAAGATCCGAGAGCAACAACCGTCTTGATATGTGGTAATACCCAAGTCAGATCATGAGGGCATGATAATATGAATAATATAGCGACAGGTGACAGATTTATTATACTCAGTAGTTTTAGCCCTTAATTTGTTTAAAGCAACCATAAATAAATTGCGCTAGTGACTTCACCACTGTTATGTCTCTAGATGTCATAATTCCTAGAAACATTTCATTTGTCGGTTGTATATTGATAATTGCGGCTACAGAATCATACAAGATTTCGCGTTCATTCTTCATAGCGCAACAGTGGAGAAGAAGATGTATTTCATCGTCAATTTCGTTTAATTGACACCTTGTGCATATTCGCTGATTTTTTGGAGTGATTGGATTATTGAATCGTCCTCTTTCTATATTTAGATCATGTGAGCTCATTCGATATCTCGCCATTGCTGTTATGAGGTGGTTCCCCCTTATGTGCAAGATATATGGTTCAACACAGAAATATTTTTTTACTAATGCATATGTGCGCAGCTTACTCGAGCTCTCAATATCTTTTCTCCACTGCTGTGTAAATATTCTAACTATTGATTCTTTAAATGAAAGCATGAATTTATTTGTATCCCCAATATTCTGTGATTCCCAAGTTTGATCAAGCCCGGTTCGTTCGAGGACAGAGCGAATACGGGAACACCAGTTCGTGAAGCCAATGGCATCTAGCTCAAGTAGCATATTGTAGACATTTCTGACTGGATGGCTCCGAGATAATTTCAGAATTCTACACCAATATTTTACAGCTTTTATGTGTTGCCGGATGATCAGTGGAAATCGACCCGTGTCCCCATATATTGCAGGAGTAGGTGTTTGCTTTCTAACGCCAAGTGTGGATTTAATAAATTTTAGATGGATTTTTTCCAGATCGTTAACATCATCGCCTGTATACCATATATCACTTCCATATTCTAGTATGGGCAATATTTGGCAATCAAATACCTTGAACGCAATAGTGGGTGACAATTTACCGACCACAGGACGGGACTGTTTACGTAGAGCAAAGATTGCTTTCCCAGCTTGGGAAGCAAGATGAGAAAAAGTTTCTTTTAACACGTTATTAGCGGACTTGGTGCTATACACTACACCAGGGTATTTATATTGTTCAGCCTTTTCTATAATGTTATCACCATAGTGGAAGCTTCCGCGTACTGTTGTGTAACGTTCATTAAAGATAAGAACTTTTGTTTTAGGAATGCTAACTATGATATGCCATAGGGAAGCATATGAATACAGGGCAGTTAGCTGTTTTTGTAATCCCTCGGCAGATTCTGAAAAAAGGACAAGGTCATCTGCAAATAACAGATATACCATTAGTAAGGTGTCCACAGCGATACCTTGATCTTGGTCAAATGATGCGGATATGTCTTGTAAAAATTCCGTGAATAGTTTGGGACTGAGCATACCGCCTTGTAGAACCCCAAATTCGCTTTTCAATATGCCACTGATACGCGAGTCCCATTTTACACGGCACTCTGCTTTAGAAAACATGCTTTTTATTATGTTTAGCAAATTGCCGTCTATTCCCCTGTTCAATAATTTGTAGTATAATGCTGTTCTATCAATATAGTCAAATGCTTTTGTGAAATCGACAAAGCATGTATACAGGGGTTTAGAAAGACACCTTTGTTTATCTATGATGGCACATAGTATGAATATATTGTCCGTAGTTCGCGAATTGGTTTTAAAACCAGCTTGATCATTATCATTACATACTTCGTTTTTAAATTGGAGTCTGTTATTAAGTATAGATTCAAATAGTTTCCCAATACACGGCATGACTGTGATTTTTCTGTAATTATCTGGAACGCCATGGTCCCCCTTTTTGTGGACCGGGTGAATTATACCGGTAGCCCATCTAGATGGATATTCTCCATTGGTAAGAATGGTATTGAACAACAATTCTAATGCTGGCAAGAGCTCATTACATCCATATTTGTAAAATTCGGCAGAAATACCATCTACACCCGCTGCTTTCTTGCATTTTAACTTTTGAATCGCCTTTTTAATTTCTTCCGCAGTTATGGGACTGTTTAGGAACTGTGTCATATTGGATTTATCGTGCTCTACATTATGTTGGAATGACGTAACTTGCTTTATAATATTACTCATGTGTTCATAGTCAAAATAATCCACATGGGGTGGGTAGACTTGTTGTTCAAAATAGTTCACAAAGTCTTCCAAGGTAGGCCCTGTAGTGACATTTCTAGGATTTAAGGATTTCCAGAATTTCCAGTAAGAATTAGGATCTTCTGTTCTCATATTTTCCAGCTCACTAAGTTTGGCTTGCTGGTATTGTCTTTTCTTTCTTTGGATTAATTGCTTATATTGTCGTAACAGTATCATTATTATATTCGTCTTGCTGTGCGTTAAAGTCTCTATGCTTAGCGATATTATTAACAACATACTTCAAGGATTTACATTCTTTATCATACCAAGGGTTAGAGGGGAAATTATTTTGCGTGCACTTCCTTTCCTTCGAAATATGTTTCCTTGCTGGGAATAATGGCGAAATTACAATTTCTAGCATACCATTGAACATGTCACATAGAGTGTCAGTATTACACCCCTCGGTGGCGGCACACAGCATTTCCTCAAATGCATGACATGCCTGCTCATTCCGTAGAGCCATTTGATATTCTTCCCTTTTCTCGTCTTGCCATATAAAAACATTAGACCGAGATGATGTGTCATTTACACAGGTGTCTATTTTTAAGGGGTTGCAATCGAGTTTAGTGTTGGAAATATTGAATTGTATGGGACAATGATCTGATTCTACCAATTTCGGTAGAACGTCAAATTTGCTGATTATGTTATTTTCATTAAAGATCAGATAGTCTATTGTGCTTGAACCATTTGGAGAGTAGTATGTATAGCGGCCTATACCATTATCATTAAACATGCGCCCATTGGCTATTTTGAAACCTGTGTTTATACAAAAATTTAGTAAAAGTTGACCATATTTGTTACTGACTATATCTTCATTAGAACGTTCACTTGGAACATTTGCATTGATATCTGTTACCCCCGATTCATAGTCTGGAGCCTGACCAGTACGACTATTAAAGTCACCACATAATAGGATGTGATGCATTTCAATATATCTAGCCACTTCCTCTTCTAGCATAGTAAAATAATCATTTCTTACAGCGACATATGATGAGTTTTCTGGTGGTATATAGGCACAGCCAATTTTAATGTTTTTCTGACAACAGTCTGTGGCTAATGTCAACCACTGGGTACCGTCTCGCGGCCGAAGTGAATCGGCAGCACTCGGAGTGTATGTGTATATACTCAGGCCGCGAGACGGTACCCAGTGAATGTCAACCTTACCAAATAGTCGTAGGTATGATCTATCCTAGTTAAATTTGCATATTTATTTGAAATAAGTATGCCAATACCACCAGAAGCTCTACAGGCATTTTTATGTTTATGTTTTCTATTCACATGATGGAATTTATAACCAGGTATTGCCAATGTAAAATCGTTCCCTTTCATTGTTTCTATAAAAAATATTATATCGTAGTTTCGGATAAATGCCACAAGATCAGGGTCTGTCATTTTGTTTCCTAAACCATTAATGTTCCATGACAGTACACGTATATTTCTGTCCTGATCATTATTAATTACTCTATTTACATCGGCTATGTCCGTGTGATGATTGTTCTGATGGGAAAACACTGACCATTAGCAGAGTGATTGTTGAGCACTTCAGCCATGGCAGAAGTCAGTTTTTGCTGTCCTTCCTCATTTAAGTGGATCCCACCACGGTAAAGATGGATTTTGTTTATGGGAGTGGGCAAATAGTCGGCGTTGAACAATTTTACACATATTTCACGTATGTGGCAATTTATGTCGTGAATGTGGGCATTATATTTCTTCTGGCTCCTAGGGGGGATTTCAGCCACGTAGAAATGTGTATTTTTGAATCCCTCCATTTTTTCAGCTAATTTGTTAATGTCCTCCTTTATCTTGTTTATTGGTCCACTAATATCGTTTGTACCGAGGTGGAGGACAACTGCATCGGTGTCCTCACATATATATCCTTTTAATCGAGGAATCAAGTGTCCTATTCTCATTCCAGATGTTTTATATACATAGACGGCATCTGAGTTATCAAGTTTCGGTTTTAGTTGTTTGGCTAGTCCGCGCATATTAGAGTCACCAATGACACACTTTTTTTTATTAGACTTGACGGGAATCTGTCTGGTCAAGTTTGTATTATTGTTATTGGCGGATAGTCCATTGATCGTGTTAATAGATTGTGTTTTATCTCTGCTGCTGTTGCTGCTGCTACTACTGCTGCTACTGTTGCTGCTGCTATTGTTGCTGCTGCTAGTACTAGTGATACTGCTGCATTCTGTAGGGCTACTACTACTTAAACTACTATTATGCCGATCTTTGTTGCCATTTTGGTTATTCCTATCACTTTTATTTGGTTGACTTTATGCAATGACTTTATGCAATGTTGGACCAACGTCGAAGACGTTGGGCCGACATTGCATAAATGTCATACAAATGTATGCAATGTTGGACCAACGTCGAAGACGTTGGGCCGACATGTCTTGCGTTTGCTGGGCAGGAGGACTTTCTCTCAAACATTGTACATTTATCTAATGTTGGTTCAATGTTGGAAAAATAATTTGCACTCAAATGTCGAGCAAAGTTCAATGTTTCATATTTCAACCCATGCTAAGTACACACATTTTTAAAAATGGCCTCAATATTCTCGCATTTAAAAATATATAATCATTTACAAATCTAAATATAACTTAGTTTTATACATATACACATCTGGGCTCAGAACACATAAGTCAAAAATAGATATGTCCAATAATTATGTTTTATTAGGTCGTTTCCATTGATCATGTTAAAGCTGCTCCTTGGGATAAAACATTTTCAATTTTGTCAATTTTGAAAATTTTATTTATATGAAGCTATGTTGCCTACTGATCTTAACTAAAAATACAAAAAAGTAAAAAAAGAATTTTAAAGCAGCGAAAAACAGTGAAATGGTTATATTTCCAGGTCGTATATTGCCATGTAAACAAAACAAGTCAGCAATATACAGCACTTTACACCACATTTTCCCACGCCTTGGACGGTGAGATCAGAGCAATCGCCGCTAATTGGTGTCTTGTAGTCAGGACATGGGGTGATACACCTGCAACACTGATTGTCTGCCCAGCGCTAGGCCGACGACATAAATCGTCCTTTAACCAATGTTTATGTATAGAAAAAGTTTGTTTGGGTTTTCAGCGGTTTCATAGAAATGTCCATATAAAATATTTAAAAAAATCTAAGACAGTATGTCTTATTTTCGAAATTGTTTCTTTCGACACAAATACAACGTGACATAATAAATATTTACATAATTCGCGCTTCTAATGTTCCATAGTATCAACATAGAGCCTAACAAAGTCATTCATTCAACTCCCATTCTCTGAGAATGAAACAACTTAGACAAGTCTATCATGAAAAGTTGTCTGACTGATCGTGCTCCTTTAGCTGGTTGATCCGGCGCCCAAATTTCTCTCAGGTGTGTTTTCCCATAGCCCGTCGTCTCTCCCTGCTATCGAAGAAGTGATCAATATTAAATAAATAAATACAAGACAAGATGGAGGTGATATTTTATAATGTTAAAGCTCTCATTATTAATGAAGAAATTCACTGACTTATTCAATTTCTATACAAGTTCTATAGCAATTACAGTTCGTAAAATTGTAGATTTTCATTAAATAGATCTATGTTGTTTATGATATTATAGTTCACGTGCGGTAACCATTTTGAATTTGAAAGTCAAATATGGATCATTTGGATCGAAACACATGAGACATAAATTATCAACTCCAAATCATGCAGAAACCATAAATCGTGCAATAATAATTTGTAACACAAATGTAGAAAAGATGTGGTTTTGGCGGTCATTTTTTGTTTTACTTATCTAGAGGTGAAGGACACCAAATATATAATTTTATCCGACGGATTTGCAGATTCGAATTCAGCACGCACAAATTATGTAAAAACAAGCGGGAGAAAAATATATACTTAAATGCAGAGCAGAGTTAAATGTTTCATATTTCAACCCAGGAAAATACACACATTTTCAAAAAAGTCTGCAATAATTTTTCTGTGAAAAATATATAAAAAAATTCTGCCATGTACAAATCTTAATACCACTCAGTTTTAAGGATATACACATCTGGGTTTAGAAAACATAGATAAGATATATATATGGCCAATAATTATGTATTTTTAAGTCGTTTTTATTGCCCATGTTGACTAGTTTGTTTTGTTGTCGATTTTAATTACTTGTAGTAAAACAAAAATGTTTAAACGTATTTGTAGAGATAACAGTTTAATCCACTGTATCATGCGATACATGAATAGAACGGAAATTTAGTTATCTTTTTTTATGGTATATTGCATGTGTAGATTGGTAAGCTAGTTCTGCAACGACGTACGTTTGCGTAACCTTACCCCCTATTTTTAAACAGGTTTGGGGGTACCCCCATATAAGCGACCGAAATATATATTTCGTCCCTATTTATTTACTGGTAACATCTCATTTCATGTTTTGGGCATATCAGAGCTTCATTTTTCTTGGTGTGGGTGAGTAGTGGGGGTGCACTGTGACCATTTCTGGCCCGTGGACTATAATATACATAACAATAATTTAGTAACAATAACATGACGCCTGAACGATTATCTATAATATTATATCCCAATAATATCAGCATATTTAAGACAATATGCATGTTATACCCGAGCATTTGAACAATTTAAAACAGTGCATGTGAGGCATACCTATTGAACTGTCCATGATGACGACAATAAAAATATTATCCAAACATATTAACCTGTTTGGTCAGAGCAAACTGAAAGCTGATAGTGAATTAACTTTTTATTTTGTTTATTATATATAAGTTTTTCTTATAGAATGGTTAAAATATGCGGGTAGTTGCAAGAGGGATACCCCCACAATTCACTCAGCGAGAGGGGGGTTGGGGGGTTCACAATGACCAGTGACTATCCCCTCTCCACGTGTCGCTGATCTTTTTACCTTGTTGACCTTTTTGCGATAAAGATGCGGGTGCATTGAATTGGTTGACAGTGTGTCTTTATCCAGGGAACATGTGAGGCTAAACCAATGCTGTCTCATTGCTGGTCCACTGTCGGCAACACCGGCCTATTTATAAGCCAACACCGGCCCAACACATCATATTTGTGTGGTATTACCTCAGGTGTGTTCCGGATAATTCTTTTTAAAAACACTTGACAGTACTTATATGGTAGAGGACTAAAATACCTAAATATTGCCCATAATATTGGCCTTACCACATATATGATATATGCGTTCATTGCACCACATGACCTTGTTAGTGATACAACTGTACATTAAGTGTGCGTACAGTGCATGTTTTGGCACTTTATAGAAATAATATACTGTCGCTAGGCACACAAATTTACAAGCAATTGTCTAACATCAAAATGGATTGAATGAGCAGTGAGTTAAAATAAAAGCATAAACAAAGTTTTTTGACGTTCCAGATCGGCAGTTTCGACAAAATATTGTTCACTTGGCCGGTTTGTGGATTAGCTAAATTTGAGTTTACACTGTAATATTCTTAATAAAAATCCGCACCTTATGGAAAAAACCGCTTAGAAATCGCTGCATTATTGATTGAGTAATCCATCTTAGAAACGTGAAATATGTTGTCGAAGAGGCACCACTTCCACATGTTTTTCTTACAGTTCTCCACTTCTACACTCGGAATGCTTGCTCGTTCACTCGGGTTGTACGTAAGATCGGTAACTCACTGAAATCGTGGAAGCAGCAATCTCAACATACTAGGCCTATTGTTCACGCCCGCACGCTCAACATAGGGGCTATTCAGCGCCACTATTCTATCGTGTAAACCCAAAAGGCAGTAACGTCTCAATATAATAGTAAGCTGCAGTGTAATATTCACGACATGTCTCATTTTGTTGGAAATAGTGCTTCTGTCAGAATCGAGCTCGTAAAATGATTATTAATGCACGTAAATTATGAGATTTCCGTTTGAAAATTCATCAATAATTTGCTACAAGAACTAGGTATGCCATGGTAGCATCTGTTTGGTAGAAAACAAAAGTCTACATAGTCCATTTCTCATTTTAAAATGACGAGGACTTAAAAGTTTCCTTCCCTGAGTAAAAGTATAAACATGGCAGTGATTGTCACCGCATAGACACATCCCAATTTCCCGTGGCTTGAGTTTGGTAGAGCACATATGTACATGTAATATAATCCACTACTAAATGGTACATATTACAAGATTTTTATGCAACAATCAGTCAAGCTTTAGAGAGTCGTTTGGATAGTGTTTCTAGTGGAGATCATGATTGACTTGAAATATAATAATATTGTGTAGTTTGGTTTATATAGTATCAAACTAAACCTAAACATTCTAGAATCACGCCTATCAAACGTTATTAAGAATAAATCGGTCCTTATCTGGAAATATCGAAGACTACCAAAGACATGTATGATATATGGAAGTGGGAAGTTGATGCTTATGGGTAACCCCAACACAGACCTTGCAGATATGGATGAATGCCGGCGATTGGGACACACTACTTTACGAAGATATGCACGGATTATCCAATCAAAAATCGGACGTGGACAATTACTTAATGTGAAACTTGAATCTGCAACATACGATTTTGGTTTCTCAAATAAATTTAGTGAAATTGATAAAAACATTCTAGGGTCTTATGAACCAGAAATTTAATCCACTATCCACTAATAATAGAAATAGAACTACTCATGTGTATGAATAAAAAACTGTTCTAATTGAAAATGTAGTTGTTGTTTTTATAAAAGACCAAACTGATGTGAAAAATATAATTTAAACTATAAACTAAAAACTACAATCATTACTAAGACAATTTTTTTCTACTCACAGTAGCTTGCTATCAACCGGTCACGATGCAATGTCCAATGCTACTATTACAACGAGTTACTGTTAGTTGTTGCCTTCAATTTTGAAAGAATGAAAGACACACAATGTTTAAACAAAAATAATTTATTACAAACTACATACAATACAATTTTACAATATTATAATTGCATTATCAGTATACGTATTCAAGAAATAAATTTAATAAAAAGCTTTCATTAGCAGCAATCGATCTTGAACTTAAGTCATTTATAGTGTTTTTATAGGAGTGTGATGATCTATAGTATAGGTAATATAAACAGTACAATCCAAACGAACTTTAATATTCACTTTAAAACCTTGTTTTATTAAGGATATATTGGTTATTATACCTTAACATGATTGGTTCAAATTTATTAGTCATAACATCAAAATCAGCTAAACTATCAAAGTAATAGCCATGGTTCAGTTCAATGACAACCCATGTCTTCCAGCTTGTACTGAAGTTCCCGTGTTAACAATCATTGGTGTGTAATAGTATCTCTAGAACAGACATCCACATTTAAGTCCAACTTTCTGGCGTATTCCCGCAATGTGTCACTATTCATATTTCTGAGACTTCTCCTGATCCAGATATCTCCACAATTCCACGAAACGTTCCGTAAATAATGACAGTGATGTTATTAGGTAACGCTGTATCAAATTTAAATTCAATGCAACCCTCACCAGACTGTCTCATTGATTGTACGTCTGAATTATCTAGTTCTGCAGCAATATCTATTTCGAACATAGCAAGTCCCTTTCTAAACTCTTCATATGATAAATTGGGTGACTTACCATCTCTAAATAAGACACTGTAACAATCTACATAGTTTTTGGTTTTAAAATTAGGCTTTAATGGCTTATTATAGGGATGCTTCTGTTGTTTAATAAATAGGCTATATGATTAACGCCAAAATGTTGAACATGGAAGGGATTTGTATATCTAGACCCCTCATATGCTTTCGTCTGAATCATACACAAATATATTTTGTCTGGAATTTGGCGTAAAAATAGGTTAGAGTTACTACGAGCTGACTCATAGCCTTTATCAACACGAAATGTGTTGATGACACTCCTTTAGGTTGGGTATAATGCGTTATTCATCTGTAAAACAATCTTGTGTGCCTGAATAATATTTGGGGCAATATGGTAATAACAAATATCCAATGAAGTTTTTACCAGCTTCAGACTATACTCTTCAGTCACACCAGTATTTGACATTAGTGTGAAAACATCACGAGCAGGGATCATTTTGATTTTGATGGGGATACCATCAATTACTAATCTATCCCGTTTGAAAAAATCGAATTGTAAAGCACCAATCAAGTCTGATAACTGTCCACCACTAATAAAGGCATCTCGTATTGTTAAGCTGATGTTATCCAGTGATGAGGCATCAGTACTGCCAATGTTCCCGCTCTATCTTTAACATACAATTTAAGGCGGTCTTTACGATTATCATCATCAACAGTAGAGTTTAATATTGTATCTATGATGGACGTGTATGCATAGTAAGGACCTAATGATTTTATAGTGGTGTGTTGAAGAGTAAGGTCCACCTGTGACCACATACTATGTAAAATCTGATTCACTATGCTGACTGATGCATCTGTTGTAATGGGTGCACCTTTCGAATCCACAATTTGGATCGTTGCATGTATTTTTGTACTTTTCAAGTCAATATAAACATTAGTCTCACCACGGACTTCAAAATTAATAGTTGAACCCTTACGCCACTCATTTGTAGGCTGGATATTCACCCACTCTCTCTTTAATACACTCACATCAGCTAATGGTTTAGAAAAAAATCGCCAACTTCTCGCTGTAGACGGCGTCTGACTTCAAATTCATTTTGCCTTGTCTTTTTAACACCCTTTTGTTTTGTAGTTACTTTACGAGATCCGCAAACTTTACTGTTTACAGGGCGTTTTTTACCAGTAGTTTATTTTATTTTTTTGTTTTGTTTTGACACTTTTGTGAACACGTCTTTCTGATGCAGAACCTACACGTTTCTTAAATCTTTTGGACTGTCCAATGGTACTTATAACTTTTTTAGTCTTAGGTTTGACCTGTGATCGGCCTACCTGGCTTGTAGGTTGTGGTGCATTATGTACAGATTAGTGTATAGTATCAAGTTTGCCTGTGGCCATATCATAGAAGTGCTTAGTCCATAAATCCATAATTAGTCTGATATGTACTTGAGAAGTAAAGTACAGGAAATAATAGGGTTACCAGTAATTATATCACCAGCTAAATTATACAGTGTCATACGTATCTGGTCACCTGGTGTACTTGTTGTCATTGGTATGTAATAAGGATTTGTAAATATCACTGATGCATTTTTGCGTGAAAACGGCAAAAATCTTAATACAGGTATCAGTCGATTATTAACAGCCGAGTCTTGACATAAATCGCATCCAATAATGGTATGAAGTGGGAGGACACTTATAGCCTTCAGTGTTATGTCTGTTAATGCTATGTGCAACGTACCACCACGTTTTAGTCTTATATCATTGATATAGCCTGTAGGCAACTGATATACACCATTGTTGTTGATCCCCAAGAAAACATAACAATGTCCTTGAAAACTACCTGCGGCACCTGGTGTGCAATATACATCAGCTATTTCTTGATCAGTCATTCCCGTTTACGACGGCGATGTATTTGAATCCAATCACGTCTGTATTAATATGATATTAATCCAAGCGGTACATTTGATTCCGCTAAGGCAGTATAAAATCCTTCCTGACTGATGGGCGAAAAATTTATATAACTTTTTATACCATCTCTTATTAAGTCGCTGATGTGCGACATGTAAATCTGGCCAATTTTTTCTGTTGAAATGACACCGTCCTCATCCCACGTCACACACCTACACTGTTGTAAAAACTTAACCAATGCAATACCTCTATTCTTATATGTTTTTGGTAAGGTTTGAACAATCACATCAATGGATAATAACTCAAGAGTCTGACATATCATCACTATCATCATCAATGACTTCACACACAGGTTCAACACTTTTTGGTTTCAGGTAATCTGGTTTGGTGTTATCTTTGTTATTAACTAGCGAGTTATATTTTTCAAGAGGTATTATTATCATCCGCCGAGATTCTTCCATGCTTAACACTCACAGAATCATTTACGCTGGCCATACTCATAGGCTTTGTAGAATCTACACAAATATTCACAACAACATCATTCAGGTACGGTATTGGCATATAATTATGTACACACTGATCTTACTGGATTTGGTTCATCTTTGAGTACCGGATGGCTCTTAAACGTTACACTTACCATACCTAATATTAGCAGTGAAATCAAAGATCCGAATAGTCCAACACGACCGGCTACGGTTTTGGGGTTTGCCATCTTGACAAGTTTATTTTACCACAGCGCAGCTATCACTTATAACATATAGATATGCGGATATTCTCCAGAACAATTCGTGTACGAATTCTGTGTTTTGGGTTACTCTGAGGATTCAGATCGATTACCATATAACCATAGGGTGTTTTCATTATACTTTTATATGCATATATAAAAGCATGTTGATTACCAGGATATAACTGCGACCCTAATCGCCTCACTTGTGAAGAATTTCTGATACTTTCAAATAATATCAGATACGTTGCGTTGAATGTAATGGTCCTTGCGAATTTACCTTGATTATATAAATTTTGAGTGATGAATATACAACTTATATTCATATGATGGCAACCAATAGTAAAAAGTTTTTGTGTCATGGCGTTTTTTGACACTTCATTCATTAAATCGTCAAGAATTATTAAGGTATGTTCACTTTTCCACATTATCATATCTTCTGTGTTTGGTAAACCATTATGAAAAATGATATCTGTTACATCTTTCTCAATCTGATTGAAATAAGACTGCCACTGTCCATAGCAATAGATTATCTTGACGGGTGGTACACCACCATACCACATTCCATCGTTATTATCGAGTATTTTATGTACAAAACAAGTTTTCCCACTCCCTGTCGCACCAGCAATGACTAAGCTCGAATTCACCTTGAATGGTGTTAAACTATTATTGGACCACCAATCCATCATAGATTTATGAATGTATTTGATTACTCATACTTATAGATATCACGATAGCTCTTATAGATATATGAAATGATCAACAAAACACAAAATACATAAAGGCAATTTGTTTAATGATGAAACATGTGTACAATGTATTTCATTCATTTCCGCACCAAAACCAGAGATTGTGATAACAAGTTGCTCTGGGAAGCGTGGAAATACATTCACATTTATAGGATCAAATCTATGTGTCGGTCATTAAAATTAATGCAGAACATAATAATTGCATAGTGGTCTGTGTGAAGGCCAAGGTCTGTACTTGTTATGTAGGGCTGTTCAGTAGATTATCTAAAAAAATAAAATAACACACGTATAAATAATAATTTACAATAAACCTCCAGTAAGTTATATTAGATATTCATGGTCATGTATGTATCATCAACTGAAACAAATATTCATTAAAATAAAGTTGAATTCTATGTTCGGAAAAATAAGAAAAATAAAATGTTATTTGCTCATACATATAAATTCATGCAAATTTTATGAACACTACAATTAGAAAATTAAAATAATTTTAAAAAAATTACAAAAAAAAAATACAAAAAATTAATAATCTGAAACTTGATATGCTGTGCAAAAAAAACACATTGTAAAAATAAAAATCACGAAGCTAAAACTAAAAAATTATAAGAGAGCTGTGAAAATAAAACGTATGTGTACATTGTAAAAATAAAAATTACAAAGCTAAAACCAAAAATTTATAAGAAATTAAAGTTGTGAAAATATGTACAGATTGTAAAAATAAAAATAAAATATAAATTACAGAAAGAAAAATCTCAGGAAAATGTATAATATGTACACACATTATGAATGTTTTACAATACTGAAAAAAATTAAAACAAGAAAATATACGTACCTTTCATTGTTTTTAATGTGTGGTTGTGTTGTGATGACATGTGGTGAACAAAACCAATTGGACTGAGTTATGTGATGAGTATTATCAATTCAGATATTGTGTTATTCAATGACAACCATATTACAATATTATTAAACGATTATATGTTTACATACACACTTGTTTGGAAAATTAAAGTAATACAATATACACGATAAAACAATATATTTACATCCTTGTAACACATACTTCTATAAATTATATACACAATCGGAATAAAATATTTACATGTATCACATATTTACAAAATTGATACATCACTCTATCACAGAAAACTTTTATATTCATATTTACAAAATAAAAATAAATAATACATACACATTGGAGGCCACGCATCGAGATATACTATATATATATATAATTTACACTAATTACATTATTTACATTATTTACTGTATTTACAGTCTTTACATTATTTTCACTATTTACAGTGTTTGGCATCCACTAGATATTGTACTTGAGAGAAGGAAAAAATATAAAACATTAATATCCGTATGGATAGGTTTGAAAGGTAGACCAATCCACGCGTCTCTTGGTATAGACAATTTTATATTTTTCCTTCCCTTTGCGATTATAAATTAAAGCCTGATTTTTATCCCGAGTAATTTTGGCTGGATTTGTAGTTGTGATTGATTTGGCTAACGGATCTGAAGATAAAAGCATATCCTTCATGGATTGGAAAATAATTTTCTGGGCATTGGTAAAATTGAGTGTAAACCCTTTCACTTTACACCATATTGTAAATCTAACCGACGCCTTTTTGGTGTTGGTGCGTATATTAATGGGGGCGTGTGGAAGAGGGGTGACAGTGGGGGTGATTGAATAAGTAGCGGGGTTCTAAAGAGAGGCGAGCAATCTGGTAATGCTTCAAAATTAGGGGTTAAGTTTGTAGGTTAAGTTTGGGGTGTAAAATTTAAACGTCGTTTTTTTTTGGTGAGGGTGAGTAAATCAGTGTTGGCGTATGGAAGAGTGGTGACAGTGGGGGTAATTGAGAATGGGGAGGTGTTCTAATGGGTGCTGTTAATGGTGGCAATGAGTCAGAATTGGGGTTCTAAAGAGAGGCGAGCAATCTGGTAATGCTTCAAAATTAGGGGTTAAGTTTGTAGGTGAAGTTTGGGGTGTAAAATTTAAACGTATTGTGTTGGCGTATGGAAGAGTGGTGACAGTGGGGGTAATTGAGAATGGGGAGGTGTTCTAATGGGTGCTGTTAATGGTGGCAATGAGTCAGAATTGGGTATTATAGGTGATGCAAAATTTATAATTGGAACGGTAGCATCATCAATTGTAAAATTGGGTGGAGTATTAAGGCTGTGCTGTGGTGCATAAAAGGAAGGGGCGCTTGAAAGGGGGATGATGATATTAGATCATAAGAATAATCTAAAAGATCAAAATTTATAGGAGAACTGGCTGGTGTTGATGGGGTGATTATTGGATGTGTTGGTTGGGGACTGTTGTCTAAAAAATTATACATATTTAAATCGGTTGTCATTGAATCTGATTCGATAATAATAATCATATCGTTCTAGTCCTCTTCAGTTGTCCGTGATTCACCACATGCCTCTCCTGTTGGTTGTTTTTCGGGGTTCATTTCTATGGGAAAAAACAACATCATTGTATCACATGATTTTATAAATTTATGGAACTTTAATTCTTAAAGCGCTAATTTAAATAATATAAATTTTTATTCACTTAAGCATTGTATAATATTTGTACATAATGTATGATGTGTGCAAAATAATACTTACTGTAATATGTAGAACCTAATCCAATAAATGCACTGTAATAGTTGTCCTAACAATGCGTCACAATGCTCCTGTGTTGATGTAACGTTTGTTGAAAGTGGAAAAAGACAGTTGTGGCCTCCCACTTATAGTGTTTACAATGTGTCACAATGTTCCTATATTAAAGTAGCGTTTGTTAAAAGTGGAAAAATACACTTGTGACCTCCTACTTTTAGTGTTTACAATGTGTCACACTGCTCCTGTGTTGAAGTAGCATTTGTGGACAAATACAATTGTGGCCTCCTACTTATAGCATTTATTTGATTGTGCAATACACCAGCGGACCAATCAGATTGAAGTGTTCATTGTTGACAAAGTACAAACAAGTTTCAACATGTTCATGAGGGAAGTGGGTAGGTGTGATGAGTCATCATTTTCTGGGGGAGGGGGACCCGCGTCTTGACGCCCATTCATCATCTGAGGATGAGTTATCATTATGATGCTCATGAATCATGTCCATTGATGCTCCCAGTGTCAAAACATGACGCTCATTTATCACCCATGGAGAGGGGGCAATGATGAGTCATCTTTTTCTGGGGGAGGGGGACCCGCATCATGACGCCCATTCATCATCTGAGGATGAGTCATCATTCTGATGCTCATGAATCATGTACATTGTTGAATGAACGTTGAGACACCGCTGATGACTAATATTGCAGGGTGGTCCCCATCAATTAACTATAATTATTTATACGTGAATAAAAAAACAAAATTTCTTATTTTTATATAGATGAAATTTATATAAAAACCTAGCACTCAACATGTGCCGTGGACGAGCAAATACCGACATTCCGCGACGTTGAACAAACAGCTCCTATATAATGCACACACATGTCATCTCACATACCGCAGTAACAGGATCATATACAGTGGTATCAGAACCATCACATATCACGATAACAGCATCATCATAGCGCGTATAGCGTGGTATAACATGAGCATCATATAGGCTACTGTGGTGTAACAGGATCATCATAATATATATAGCGCGGTCAGAAAATCGTTATTTTTCATTTTAAACAGCAGCACTCAAATGGTTAATCAGACAGGCCGTCAGTATCAGCAGGCGCAGCTGTCCACAGTCGTGGATGTGTGAGGGGTGCAATGGATTTATAATTACATTAGTAATTATAATGCATTTGAGTAATATATTAAGTGGTGGTTTTCCCATTTCCTTAACATTCAGAAAAGAAACTCTTATTAATTACCGTGACGTCAAAACAGAGGTCCTTGATTTTCTAATATAACTTTTTAGGGAAGATGACTACTGGTAGCTTGTACGCCTTCTGGACGGTTCAGCTCACATCTCATACAACCAATTATTATGCATGACCTGGCTCCCTAACTCATTTATGATGTCACCAGGGTAATACAGCATATTGTATAGGTTACAGTGTTCTTTTTTAGATAAGGAGTAATTACTCGCAATTTAAAAAAAAAATCCCGAGATCAGAATGCCTTTTCTAGGATTTATTTATACACCCTCAACATTTTAGGTCAGAGGGTAATTTTAATAATCAGTGTTTACTGTTAGTCAGAAAATGCTGTGCATGGCATTTGTATATAATTTGATGGTTGCTGCTAGCCAGCTGTAATAGATATAATGAATAGCAACAGGATCATAAAACATGTACACACGGGCAGACAGCTCACCTGGCTCAACAGCTGTTAGACATTGCCTATTATATTATTAAATTGTACACATCAGACTGACTGTGTGTCTGTGATCAACCACATCGCCAGCTAATCCACACCCAGTAACACACCTGATCTTAGTAAGCCATACCATGTACTTAAAACTGTTACCCTCAACTTAAAATAACGGTTCTGTAATTCCCCAATTTCGTGATGTAAAACCACCACAGATGGATATGGGCAGACTCAATTAGCCAATGGGACGGGGAGATGTGCACGTTGTGGTACACAAAGTCAGAACTCACAGAACATCAACAACGCCAAGCACAATGTGCTGTGTGTGATCTATCAGGAAGGTACGTGTAGCCTTAGACATATAGGGGATCATGTATCCACCTTCTACCACAGTCTGGCACAGATAAGTTTTGTCAGCGTACTACCAACAACATTGAGCATATAGTTAATATATGTTTGTTGTGGAAGTCGTTTGAAAATGCTATGACGAATATGAGATATCACCCAGAAAGAGATAAATATCAAGGGTACCCTTTCAAATACAAACTATTAATGATACATTATTTAATATATAGATACAAATGAAAAATGATTGAAAATGATGTATAGCTTTGACAAAAACATAATGATGATATAATAAAATATATACTTACATTTGTAATATCCTCAAGTGGTAAATCCTCTGATGAAATATTATGGTAATACTGTTGTGTTTGGAAACAGATCTGAATGATTTTATCTCACCTACACTTAGGCTTACATAGCATTACATGGGCTCACATGCATACCAATCTATACTGTTGTCATCACCTAATCAATCTATTATGGCTAATCAATCTATCACATAACAACCATGACCAAGTCCCATAGCTGAGCCAAAAACAAGTAGGCCCTATCTGTGACTAACTCTCTTGCCATGTTTTAATATCAAAAGACATATAGCTAAATCAAAAACAAGTATATCTGGCTAACTTTCATGACAGGTTTAATATCAAAATACCCTACAGCTGAATCAAAAATTAATTATTGCCTTTATAATATACTAGGTCATGCAATTTTACAATAAAAAAAACATTAACCTACTGGTATCAATATTCAAACTCATATTGTCATTATAAACACAATAATATTCCATTACACACACTGGTCCAAGGGGTCCAAGGGGGAGCGGGTCCACGGGGAGGGGGGGGGGGAGGGGCGAGTCACGTGGGGTCGAGGTGCCTCTTCAAAACACAGTATCTCTGCTGGTGAGGTTTGATATCAAAATACAGTATAGCTGGTCTAATAAGCCCCCTTATACTACTACTCGTACCACAAGTGCTGTCAACTCGTACCAAACAAGGCAGGTATCAGATGATGGTACGAGTTTACATCTCTTATTACACAACATATGTCAACTCGTACCCATACAAATCGTACCCATGTCAACTCGTACCACTTATAGATGTTAACTCGTACCAACTCGTACAAAAGTTAATTTAGCAGGTAATCCATGGGCCAGAATTGGTCCTCGTGCACCCGCCGACTACCCTACTATTTTGATCAGGGGACTCTTGTGAATGATATTAACGATGTTACCAGTGGAAAAATTGGGCGCGATATGGGTTTCAGCCATTTTTCAAAATTGCCGCAACGAAAATCTAAATTAGCATTGTCATGGGAATATATATATAATATTCGTTGTAGTACTGAAGACATGCATAGTTGGAAAAACATCAATTCGTGTCTTTAAACTGTCATATATAGCTAACATTTGAAATCTTATAATGTGTCCCTATTGTTATTCCATTTGTGTGAAAAAATGCACAAATGACTATTGTTGATGTTACAAATATAGAGGAATGTTAATCAAACTGATCCATGTCTCTAGTTATCCTATGTTACAATAAGTGGGGGGGGGGGGGTAAAAATAGCTTTCTGTGAACCAAGGAAGCTCCATACGTGCATTATGTTGGTGAAGGGGCGTCTAATTCAACAACAGCAAAACTTAATACATAGATGCATGATTAGAGCAATGTGCACACTTTTCCATCTGATAAATAGCACGATAAATGTGCGGAAGCAGTTTTGTAATTTCAATGCACTGGTGGTGTCACATTATGTGAACATATGGAAATCTGCGAGTGCAGTGGAGTACTGTGCTGTGAAATCTTTTTTCCAGTGCACTCATACTATAATGCACCTACCCTGGCAATACCGTTCTTCGTTCAACATGGCTACCATCAACTACATAAGATATGTAGCTGATCAGCGTTTTTCGGCTATATCGAATATGTGTATATTCACAAGATATATTTTATGATTTACACATCAAACAAGATATTTTGCACCTACTTACTCTATAACAAAAAAGCCTACCACAGGTTATCATTAATTGTCAATTTACCATGGAGAAGAAGTATGGATATAGGGGCCTATGATAATTCATAATAGTTACTTATTAATCATTCCTTTGTCTGTTGAATGTACACCATATGAAAACAAAAATAATTTGCAGCACACAAGAACAGCCAACAGAAAGTACATCGAACAAGATATTTTGCACCTACTTACTCTATAACAAAAAAGCTCATTAGGCCTACCGCAGGTTATCATTTATTGTCAATTTACCATAGAGAAGAAGTATGGATATAGGGGCCTTTGATAATTCATAATAGTTACTTATTAATCATTCCTTTGTCTGTTGAATGTACACCATATGAAAACCAAAAAAATATGCAGCACACAAGAACAGACAACAGAAAGTAAATTCATCAGTATGAGAGAGGTGGCAAAGGAATTCACAGCACAATACTCAGTCACGAACACTTACAAATCGAAAGTGTTTACAAGGTGGGGCCATTTCAGGTTTTACTTCATTTAAGAATGTTCCGACTGAAGGGTGAATTTACGTTTTTTCGACAGTGCTCCTCAGTCAGAGCGGTAAGCAGTTTTTTTTGTTTTGAAAAATCGGTAACTACAATGGAAAACACAAGTTCTATGTCAATATATTCGAATGAACATTCTTTTCACTTCATAATGATGAAAATGTTTTATGTAAGGAGAAAATGTTGAGTCTGTCTGTTTCTGCTAGACTTATCGCCCATGACACCTGAGGTTAGACAGATATATGAGGCAACTAGTGAAAAAAACAAAACCAACATAAGTTGAAAAAATGTTCCGTGTTGATATATTTGTTGATTTTATGGCCCTTTTTACCAAGCCTCCAATCCGTCTGAGCAGTAATAGGGGAAAAAATGGTTGTGACCACATTTCAGCAAATGTTCTGTCACACTCTGTATGATCATATAATTATCATTTATTTGGCTGTTGTGTCTATATTTGGAATTTTTTAAATCAACAGACGAACAGTTGCGTTCAAGACCCCCCCCCCCCCCCAGAGAGTCGGCTTGTTAGGTCTCAAATTCAAACGCATAATGAATGATAAAGCAAAATTACGTAGTTTGGCGAATTTCATTAAGATTATTTTAGAAAGTGTGAATTGACAAAACTGTAATTGATTGTATAATAATGTATACATTATCATGTGTTATATTGTATGTTTTGCTTATTACATTCACTGTTATTTTCTTGTATTCCTCCATGTGAGGCTTAAAGAATAAACACTTGAACTTGAACATGAACTTGACTAAGGTTGCCAGCCCCTTCCTCCCTCCAGCCTGTCATTGGCATTGTTGGGGAAGTGCAGCTGGAGTAGGCCTAACAGTATTCTACCAATTCAAAGTTCAAAGATTCGAGTGCCGAAACTGAAAATTACAATATCAGATCTAGGCCTACAGTCCAGACTATAGGCCTATAGTCTAGATATTAGATCTAGTCGTATAAGTTATATCATTGATTCTGTACTACAGAATCAATGGCTATATAAATTGAAGGAAAACGCTGCTCCACAGAAGTTGACTAGGCCTATCTTGCAGTGTGGGCAATAAAACAGAACTGTTAGCCTAACTGAATGACGATCGATGTAAAGTAAAGGATTTCAAGTTCTCTCAAGTTTCCTCAAAACTTGTAGGGGTAGATCAGAGGGTATCCGGACGAGTCGGACGCCACACCAACTCGAACACTATGAAAGAGTAACTCGGACCCATTGTGGTCTCACTCCTCAACAGTGACTGAGAGTGCTGCTCACTACTACACTTGTAGAATCAAACAATAGAAATATGAGGAGTAGATTATCGGCTGCTTTGATGCAATAACAGTGATGTCAGGGCATCAATTTTTTCATGTTGAAGGTGTTGAGTAGAATAATATATGCCACCAAACACGATAAAGTGCCACATGCCTTCCCGAACATAATTTTTTGTAAATATGATCAAAATGTTGTTAAAATGTACTCATTTCAGCAGCACTGTGTTAGTTGTCAGATACTTTTGTCAATGGGATAGTATACTTATTAAAGGGACCCCTTGGGATGAGATATTTTCAATGTTGTCAATTTTGAAAATTAAATTTATATGAAGCTATATAGCCTACAGATCTTAACTGAAAATACGAAAAAGTCAGAAATAATTTTAAAGCACAGAAAAAGAGTGAAATAGTTGTATTTCCAGGTCGTATATTGCCATGTAAACAAAACAAGTCAGCAATATTCAGCACTTTACATCACATATTCCCACGTATCAGACGGTAAGATCAGAGCAGTCGCCGCTAATTGGTGTCTTATAGTCAGGACACGGAAGGACACACCTGCAGCACTGATTGTCTACCCAACGCTGGGCCGATGCCATCAGCATGTGGCCCAATGCTGTGAAAACATTCCATCGTCCTTCAGGTATACAAATAGTTTGTTTGGGTTACTTCTGGTTTCATAGAAATGTTGATTAAAAATATTTGTAAAAATATGAAAATTCTGAAAAAATAAAAACATGATCCGTGGGATACACTCTTGAGTACGGAATTAAAAACGAAAATTGATGTCATCCCAAGGGGCTGCTTCAAATCAAGAAAACAAAAGAGTGATTTTTTTGTAAATATGATCAAAATGTTGTTAAAATTTACTCATTTCAGCAGTACTGTGTTAGCTGTCAGATACGTTTGTCAATGGGATAGTATATTAAATCAATAAAACGAAAAAGTGATTTTTGTAAAAAATGTATAGATGATTTATTAGAATTACCATAAAATCTCTTGAAATAATTACAAAGCAACCATAAACGATATTAAATTTGAAATTAAAAGACTGTAGATTATATTTGTGATCAGACAAGGAGGTTGCCTGGTGCCAAGTGTCATTTTTGCTCAATTTAAAGTATGCTAACGTGACATTTTTGTTGACACTTTGTTTATGTCACGTTAGCAACAGTGTGGCTAGAAGCCACTTCGCTGGCTAGAATTTTTCTGCACCCACTCAGAAATAAGGGTTTGGATTGTTGGTTTTAGATTATTGCATTGTAGAATGGCTAATATAACTGTATTTCGATGGTTTGCAATAAACAGCAACATCTAACGTGACAGGAGTTATGACACTTGATATCTGATGAATGTCAATGATACAAAGTATTATACTGATACAGATATATAATTAAATAAAAATATATAGGGACAACGACGCAGCTTCAAATTTAAATTAAAAGACAGAAGATTATATTTCTGATTAAACAAGTCTTTATTTTAAAGCTAAGTGTACTTTTCGTTGCATTTATATGCACATAGCTAGAAATATCTACTTGGATGGCTGGTTTCCGATTGCTGCATTGTAGAAGGGCTACATTATTTTATTTTGCTGTTTGGAATAAATATCAAGTGCTAACGACAGCTGCTAATGACACTTCCCAAAGTGTTCTGTTGTTAAAGAACATTTTCCAACCACTGATGTAATACTGAATATGTAAACACAATTGGACTAAACACAAATCTTTGGATTTCACATTTGGACACCTTATTTTTGAGGGATGAGAAGAAGGATCTCATTTACCCTATGACTGACACTGTCACGTTGACTGTTCCATTGTCACACAAAGTGTCACGTTAACATATGGAGGGTCAAAGAGCATATATATTGAGAATATTGTCACATTAACAACAAAGGTGTCAAAATTATCTCACGTTAGCACATTTTTAGGACTGCTGTGGCTCATATACAACTGCAGCCTATGTTCTGTGAGTTGTATGAATGGATCATGCATATTATTATGCACAACATCATAGTGTTTTATTAATCAATTGCACACCTAATATTATGTTTACAGTACTGTGCCATGCTAACGTTACAGCCTATGTTATTTGACCATAACAAAATAAGAGCAGGTAATTTCAATCAACCTGAAACATTTATTTCCCCATTACCCATGTTTTCCGGCACCTTACCATAATGGTAGGTGGTCAGAAAAAAATAATATTGTTCATATCTCAATGCACTTATGAGACCTGAACGAATTTAATGATTTGCCACTGTCCCAATAGCATTGTAAGATATGCCATTCCCTCTATTTATATGTATGTTCCACAAATATATATAAAAAGATGGCATTTTTATATCAAAGTAGGAAACACTTTCATACTCATCTGAAAGATTTGTTATGTGAATTTCTGAGTTTTACCTTCGTGCTAACGTGACGAAATACATTGACACTAAAATATCACTTTTTAGTTGTTTTTGGCACACCTGTGAACAGTTGGAACGAAAGTTTTTATTGTGATTCTGACGTTTTTAAGAAACATTTCTTCGTGAAAATCAATATATAAAAACAGACATCTTACAATGCTTTGGTGCACTAAAATTAAATTTTTAATCACATGTGGTAAATTTGTGAAGTTTCAGGACCACAATTAGTCATTTTTTTGTTCTTTTTTTCCCACATTAGAGGATATAGCATCATATCAGTCTACAACAGATTTAACATTGCTAACGTTACATTGGCACTATGTTGTGTTAATGTCATATATAGGCCTATAATTAGTGTTGAGTAGAAAAGTATATAATTATGTACAGCAATTCATTGGGTGATAATAAGGAGCCATATATAGAATGTCATATATCGATTATCATAATTATGATATAAACAAAGGAGTCCGATGCAAAAAATTGCAACCACCCACTGTGCAGAAAAAAAGGCCTAAATTTAGGCTAATGCAGTTATCTAGGTCCATAGACTACCCAGGCCAAGTTAACCAGGATCACATGATATTTGCTGATTTCTCAGTCAACTCTGATTTTCTTGAAATTTTAATTTACCAGCATTATTATTTTTCAAAAACAACCCTGAAAATGTCATGAAATTATATGGAGTAGGGTCTAGATCTATTTTAAAAGTTAGACAGTTAATTCGACATACATGTTGTGATAAATTTCTTGAAAATCATGACGCCCGTCTATAAACCGCACGAACCTCATTAAACTCCCAGGAGTTCACCATGTATGTCATATGGTCTAAATACACGAAGGAGTGTTTTCTAACCATGTGGATGTCTTCAATACAATAACAAAGAACATTTCGTCGGTGGCCATCTTTAATTTTATTCAAATCCGTCATAAAAATGTTCCAGTATGTTTTTTTTCATTTGAATCGTTAACTCAGAAAACATAGGTGTAGACACCAGAATTGTGATTATATTTCAATTGCAACTCGAAATGTTGGCCCGGCTAAATTTCCAATGCAGGATATCAATACTCATTTCTGGATTTTAGGCTGGTAACCGCACGCAATGTACAAGTTCAGAGACACAAAGCTATATTCAATAACCATACATGTCCTCAGTCCTATAATAACTTTTTATACAATGTCAGCAAACTAATTTGGTTTTCAATATATAGACATTGTGATTTTGTCAAAAAATATATAGGCCTATATAGTTCAGAGACACAAAGCTATATTCAATAACCATACATGTCCTCAGTCCTATAATAACTTTTTATACAATGTCAGCAAAATTATTTGGTTTTTAATATATAGACATTGTGATTTTGTCAAAAAATATATAGGCCTATATAGTCATGTCAGCTATTCTCCAGTTTGCCATACTGAATTGCCATAAAATATTTCAAATTTGCTTTATGGTATTGCTCCAGTATGTTTCAAGTAATTTCACGCGATTCGTTGACCCCAGAAGACATAGGTGTAAACACTAGAATTGTGATTCTATGTCAATTAGAACTCGATATATTGGTTAAATTGCAACTTAGGATATCAATATTACCAGAAATGCATTTCTGATATTACGTATTTCTGGACGATAACTAAACTGCATACTATACAAGATCATGAGAGACACAAAGCTATGCATTATAACCATACCTGTCTTCATTACTATAACATGTCAACAAATTTTGTTTTCAATATAAACATTAGGATTTTGTCATTAAATTACTTTCACCGGTCGCCATCTTGGATCCGATTCCCCATATAGGAATGACCCAATATTTTTATAAGTGGTTTCGTTCGATTATTTTACCCTGAAAATATAGGTGTAGACATCAAAATAATAATTCTATGTCAATTAGAAGTAGAAATATTGCCCAAATTAGATTTTCATGGCGGCCATTTAAAAAAATGGCCGAAACCCATATCTCTCACCAAAGTTAACAACGCTAACATTTCCAGGAAGCCCCTGATCCAAATCAAGAGTGGTGGGGGTGCATGGTGACCAATTCTGACCCATGGGCCACCTGTGTCAATTATTAATCAAGATATTATAAAAATAGAATTTGCTGAAGCAAAAATGGCGGCCATTTTGAATTTCGCGTGATCCTTACCTCAGGTCATATTTAAACCCCTTCCAATCGATTCAGCACCCTGAAAAACCCCCTACTGGACATTTTGATCGTCAAAATTGGCCAACTGGTGCAAAACATATTACCATAATAGGTTTTTCAGCATGGCTTCTGCAGCTATTTTGAAATGCGTTTTCCTGAGTTGCTACCATGATCCAGCATGTCTACTCAAGTTTTTTTTACTCCTGGGGTGGTCCCCTAAACAAATTTTGATAGAAACTTAGGGGACATAAAAATACACACAGAACCCTGCTCAGCCATTGGATTAGAAATGAATGGGTTTTTAGGCTGTTTTATTATGGCTAGGCCATTTAACATGATTTTAATTCTGTATGTGATATCAAGTAAACTGTCGTGTGATTTTAACAAATTAACCATCCTTTATATATACCTGTACATATATTTTATCATTTTTATGACAAATAAGACTTTTCTTTATGTCAGTAAAATATATGTCTGTATGTTTGTTACCTTTGTGCACAAATAGTCTAAACTATTGAATCATTACGAGTGAGCGGGGAAGAAACATTTTTGTTTCTTTGAAACTTGAAGGCCAGAGATGGCTCGAACCTGCGATCTCCAACTTTCCAATGCCCCAGGGCCCGCCCTGTACATGGACAGGGTTTTACATATGTCACCTATTTATTCAGTTATTGGGTCACCAAGTATCACAAACAGAATAAATGTAACCAAAAACACTTGAGAATTATTTGTGTTTCATGCACTGATATGTTTATGAATTGATACAAACTTTTAATATTTTATTAGGCAATCATTTTGTTACAATATTTTATTGACCAATTATTGTATTATGTTCATAGTCAAAATTAGATTTCAACTATATGTGGAGCTAATTCCCCTGAGCAAACTATTTAGTTCTAATGTGTCACTTCAAAAGGTATAGCAGCTAAGGTGAATGAACTTTTTATTCTTGTCATTCTATGTCCGCCACCTAAAAACATAACATATATATCTCAAAGTTGCTTTGGATGCAATAATTGTCGTATGAGGACCTGTACCCAAATGTATTAGTAGGGGAGCCACGGCATTTTTAATCAACCGAACGAGTGGCAAAGGTCTGATAGTTGATTCCACCTCAGCAAATGGTCCTCTATTCAGAAACCCATTTCTTACAAGTACGAAAAGTATTTTTTATACGTTTTTTCACTTTTCGAGACCAAAAAAAGGCGTAAATCTTCTTCTTCTTTTTCAAAAAATATTTTTTTTAATTTTTTCACTGTCACTCATCAAAATATATCCCAACTGACCCACAATTATATAATAAACACAATTAAAGACGTTCTGGTAAGCATTTAGCTGAAATTTAGTGACAAATTATTATATTTTTATGAAAAAAATGCAAAATTCACTATTTTCAGAAAAGTTCAAATTATTTTAAAAATTACAAAAAATAGAATAGTGTGTCATTATACCTTAAAAAACTCCCCATGCTATATGGTATTAAGATAAAAATATCTTTTAATATATAAATATATAAAAACCGACTGAATATGACACTATTTCCCCTACCCCCGAATTTTTAGTTTTCGCCACATTTTATATTTTTTTTAAGATATTCTTAAGGTTTTTATTTTATCATATGTGACTGAAATATATAATTACCACAATTACTGGTGTATTGCTAAGCATTAAACAGCAATTTATAAGCAAATTCTTCATTTTTCATGAAAAAATGAATAAAATTGAACTATTTTCAAAAATATTCAAAATAATGTTGGCCTGTTGCAAAAAGTTTTTTCTTCAAGAAAATGGTGTAATGGGTAAATATTGCTCGAAAACTGGCATATATGATTGTAAATAATGAGCAAAAATGACCAGGGGTACACAGTTGAGGTATGTGCACCTTTTTACTGATCTAAAAAACTCCCACTTTTAAGAAAATAATGAATAATTGCCCCAAAAAGCTTCATTATGCTTGTAATGTGTTAGCATCTATTTTTATATCAAATTTCATTCAGAGCTTATATAGTATTGGTTCATTTCAAACAATATCAAGAAAAAAATCAAATTAGTGCCATGTAATGTTTTACACTTTTTTGTATGTCTTTGGTGGTGTGTTAATCCAGCTTTAATATAAAATAAATACATGATGCTAGGGTGTTTATATTGGTCTATAGCAGAACCACACCTGTCTAGTATACAAAATAGGTCAACGATTTTTTTTTATTGCAGTATTAGAAAAAATATAATTTTCATAATGGCAAAAAATGACTTTAACAAGATTTTAACAAGAATCACTTATCTTTTATATCACTTATATTTTATGTCACGTACGTCCCCCCAAGTGTCACGTACGCGATATAATGCTTTTTATTGTCAGTTATTCAAAATTACAAAAATAACAACAAAATAAATATAAATAACAAATTAGGGACTATGTTTTTAATTGATATCGTTTTTTAAGCCATCAAATTGAAATACCATCTGGCTGTTTATCTTCAAACATCGACTACCAGTTATTAATTATCTCTACTCATTATGTACATTCAGTACATCACAAAGTTCTCAAAAGTTGAAATTTGTGTCAGATTTGATACCTTTATGATCACCAGGTCACAGACCACAAAAGAAATTTATGTGGACAGCCAGATGGGCATAATTACTAGCACAGCCAGTCCAGGGCAGGCTATTGTCCCTGAAAATGCAGCGCAGCTGCAACTGCAACTGACAAAAACATATTCAGAAGATAAAACCAAATATTAATTTTACTGGCACATCACTCCAGAATGAATCTGTCTGAGAGACTGTAATTGTTCTTCTGGATCAGTTGGTGGAATATTGATGCCCTTAACCCAGTTTTATCCAGGATAAATGATTACTGCAGTTTGCAGATGTAAACCATGTAATTGCCTCAGTTGTATATTGGAAAAATTGTAATACGTATACCCTCTATAAGTCTCAACTTCTGAGGGTTTAATTACATGTAGCAACCCTTGTCATAATATGGCCAGCGCTGTACAACATCCCTGTAAGGTGTAAATCGACTTGGTTGTTTTTCTCATACCAAAAAGTAATTGAACCTTACTTTTTATTTTATTTTCTCCAATTAGGCTTCAAGTGGAACATCTGCCATGTCACTGTTAAAATTGATACTGAATACACAATGACTGTATTCACAATTAATTTGTTATTTGTATTGACCTAAATAGATGTTCACAAAATATCAAGCTTATATTTAAATTGTTTCCAATCACATGAGAAAGCTTAAATTTAAAAGCTTTTAAGCATAAATATGTGTATGTAAAGAACATTGGACATTGGACATCTGCCAAGTAAAATAATAGATAAATATATATTTGAAAGCCACAATTATGTCACGTACGTCCCCCTCATTATGTGACCTGAGCAATCTCTCCCTATCGGCACGAGACGGCGACGGGCTCGTTGGTATGGCGCTGGTAACAGCATGTTACCCCTATATTTTTATTTTTAATGCCCATTTACTCAATTACAATGCGAATTACATTAGAGGAATTTGTATGTAAGAGTTATGGAAGTTGTCAACAATTAGTAATTTTATGCTGTTTTTTGAAAATTACCAGAAAAGTTTTAAGCCACATGATAATGAAAACCCATTATGAAAGTTAAAAGGATGTGAGGCATCACTCTACTCTCCCTGTAAGGCTGTTCTTCTACAAAAAACATATGAAAAGAACAAATTACTGTTTCCGTATTTCGCGTAACTCGATAAACAAGCATACTTGTTTGTGGAATGTGGAAAAAAATGGTTGGGAAGACTCCAACGCCATATATTGGTTTTACAGGAAGCAGGGTCCTGACATTTTGTCCGAGAGATTGACTAATCAAAATCTAGAATGTGAAGACGATGATGATGAAGTTTACAATGCTGTTTCATATGAACCAGGCATTGATGACATTAATACGGAAATGTGTGTGTTATATACATATGAAGTATAATTTCAGTTTATTCGAGTAAATGTTATATTTGCTGCAATAAAAAATCTAGAAGTACATATATGTAAAAACAGATTTGAATTTCTACAGATATTATTTCTAAAATAGTGGGGGTGAGGCATATTACATTATGTTATGTCGCTAATTGCATGAAATATTTTATTTGATCATATAATATTATTTCATATAATTCTTGAAATCGATTGGGAAAATTTTGAAGAAAATAAAAAAAAATAAGTAAGTGTAAAGGTTACCATTTCCTAAGTTAAAGGAATATCATATATTTTCCTGTAACCATATGCAACATGGGGGCATGGGTAATATTATAGCATCATATTCAGTCCATTTTATTATATTTATATAATCTTTGGATATTATTCTCTTAATACCATATAGCCCAGAAATCATATGAAAGTACAATAGGACATTATTTTATGGTTTTGTAACATTGTTTTAAACATTTTTTGAAAAGAGTTCAATTTTATTCATTTTTTCATGAAAAATGAAGAATTAGCTTCTAAATTGCGGTTTAATGCTTATCAGTACATCAGTAATTGTGCCTATTCTATATTTCAATCACACATGATAAAAATATGATCACTCACAATGAGAAAAAAAATCCCTAAAAATATATGTATATATATATCCTAATTATTTATTATTTTTTTGTCGCGGAAACTGAAAATTCGGGGGTAGGGGTAATACCATCATATTCAGTCGGTTTTTATATATTTATATATTTAAAAAATGTTTTTATCTTAATACCATATAGAATTGGGAGTTTTTTTAAGGTATAATGAGAGACTATTCCAGTCTTTTTGTATAATAAAAATAATTTGAACTTTTCTGAAAATAGTAAATTTTGCATTTTTTTCATAAAAAAATAATAATTTGTCACTAAAATTCGGCTTAATGCTTACCAAAACGTCTTTAATTGTGTTTATTATATTTTTGGGTCAGTTGGGATATATTGTGATGAGTGATAGTAAAAAAAAATCGAAATATTTATTTTTTGAAAAAAAATCAGATTCACGCCTTTTTTTGTCGCCATAACTAAAAATTCCGGGGTAGAGGTGATAGCGTCAGACTCAGTCGGTTTTTATACATTTATATATTTTAAAATATATTTTTATCTTAATACCATATAGCATGGGGAGTTTTGTAAGGTACAATGATACACTATTTCATTTTTTTTGTAGTTTTTAAAATAATTATAACTTTTCTGAAAAAAGTAAAATTTGAATTTTTTTCATAAAAATTGAAGAATTTGTCACTAAATTTCGGCTTAATGCTTACCAAAACGTCTTTAGTTGTGTTTTTTTATATTTTTGGGTCACTTGGGATAAATTGTGATGAGTGACAGTAGAAAAAATCGAAATATTTATTTTTTGAAAAAAAAAGAAGATTCACGCCTTTTTTGGTCGCAAAAAGTAAAAAAACGTAAAAAAAAAAAAATTCGCACCAACCGGTACTTGTAAGAAATGGATTTCCTAATAAAGGACCATTTGCTGAGGTGGACTCAACTATCAGACCTTTGCCACTCGCTCGGTTGATTAAAAGTGCCGTGGCTCCCCTACTATATGTTTCGTCTGAGAATAATTGAGGTAACATACAATTTGCATTGAAATGATGTTGCAAAAATATTATAATTCATGATATTGTATGAAGCAATTATTTATGGAGATATGTTTATGCTGGTCTGAAAGTTAGTATTGTGATAACAACCTATTAACCATTACCATCGTCATCTAAGCTAATTTTGAAAAGCCCAAGACATCGCACCTCAGTACCGGAGTCATTCATATCTTTACTATCACCGCTTTAACACAACATGTTAAAATTTAAACTAAAAACATTTTTTTCCTGGAGGCATTAAATTGTCACCACTCTGTAACAATTGCCATCACCCCTCCTGACGCAACGCCGTAAATAAACATAACGGCATTGTCTGGGAGGGAGGCAACCGACCGTTGCGGCTAATCCCTTTTGACATGCCTGGCTCAATAATTTAATAAGGTATTATTTAACCACTAAGATAAAAGTTACAAGTTATGTATAACGTACATTCATTATCCTCCAAAATATTATTTTTGGTATGAGTTGACATCTAATGATGGTATGAGTTGACATCTGTTGTGTGGTAAGATAAGTCAACTCGTACCATCACCTGATACTCACCTTGTTGTGTACGAGTTGACATCACTTATGGCAACTTGTGGTACGAGTTGACATCTATTAGTGGTACGAGTTGACATGGGTAGGCCTACAAGTTGACATGGGTACGAGTTGACATCTATGGTGTGGTAATATATGTCAACTCGTACCATCATCTGATAGTTGGCTTTTTGGGTACGAGTAGACATCTAATGGGGGTACGAGTTGACATCACTTATGGTACGAGTTGACATCTATTGGTGGTACCAGTTGACATGAGTACGAGTTGACATGGATACGAGTTGACCGGTATTCGTTCAAATTAATCATGAAAATGGTAGCCCAGCATCAACTCGGAATGCCTATAAACAGGCTGTAGGGGCCTACGATTAGGGTTATTAAACTGGTGCTTTGAAAATCTCTTCTGTAATTGCTGCGTTCTGATAGGGCTTCAAAATCTGGTGTACCGTAACCCACACCTGACCATGAAGCTATGTCAAGTTTGAGGATTCCTTGCACCTATGAGAGACACGCTTATATAATTATGTCTCCCCTATACTGGGCTATGGTTGTCATTATATGCCTAGTATTATTATGCCCAGTACATGCGATCAACCTGTGTTGTGTTGTGACAGCATCTTAGATTGTGGATTAACATGAACCCAGCGCTAGGTCATCGTTTTTACTGGTGTGCAGTCTCAGTCAGTGCGACACACTGACCCAATATTGGTTTAACGTTGGTCCATCGCTTGCGACGCAGGCCCAAAATAATGAAAACATTGGGGTGATGTAGACCTTCCCTGTTTACGCTGTGGGATTAACAATGCTGGATTGATGTATGTCAATTGTCTACCACGCTGGCCCAACATAAGATCAACATGTCAACCGTATGTAGCCTATATTGACTTATATAATAAAACTATACTAGTAGGATAGTCAGTACACATGATACATGTACAGATGTATGCCTATATCGCATCAGACAATACAGACAGGAGTACATAATGTCAGGCTTAAATATCCACAAGATGTCAGGCTAAGTTGAACATCAAATATAACATTTTAGATGTAGTGATGTAGTCAAACCCCTCCCTGGTCCACCCCACCATCTGTTAAACAGGTTAAAAGAAGGTGTTAATTTCATGAAAATAGTCACGTGCCTGGCTACATGTATTCCTTGGGCCTGACCATGTGGTTCAGAATGTCAAGGACACCATTTCTGTTATTGTCCAGATACAAAATCAGGCCAAGTTTATGAATACGTCCACAGAACACATTCCACAGTGCAATCAATCAGAGCAACTAGCTGACGCTAGTGGAAGGATAGTGGACCTGATGAATGAGAATGGCGATGGTGTGTTGACCGTGCCTGTCATTGCCCACAAGTACCGACAAAGACTATTTACAATGGTCTACTTGCGGATTTCACCATACAAATGCGTGTACATGTGATACCTTATGCAGCGGTGTCTCTTTTTAACGGGAGTTGGAACTACGCTGGTGATAATTTCACCGGTTTAGCCTCCAAATAAAAAAAAATGTTTTTTTAGGTTTGACTGTTATGACAATGTCTCTGCAATATTTATTTTTGGAACGAAAATAAAACTGCTAATATAGCAGATAAGTCATCTTTTACTTTGATAAAATTTTATAGATTAAAATTTCTTCATTTAAATAACAGAATAGCTGTGTACAGAACATACACAAATATGTGGGCACAGAACGGGAGGGGAGTGACGATATGTCGTCAAGCATGGCGACCAGAACGGAGATCGGGACAAAACATTGGTAACAACCAACTTGACAGACGTGTCTTTTGATTCAAACTTTTAGCGCCGATATGGTTGATTGAGTGCTCTGTGTTAAAAATAACCACCGCCTAGCAACTAGATGTGTACGTTTTATCTTCTGCAATGGTACTCGCGAGCATGTTGGTTGAATACTGCCATGATAAACAGTACTGTTTTACGCAAGCAATTAATTGCTCTTCATTCTTTGGTCGGTATTTCACATTGCCTCGTTGCTGTTTTGTATTGGCCTCACTTTACCCTTTCTGTTGAACGAACAATTATTATCGCAACCAGTGAAGGCATTATGCAGGGAGAGCCTTGACAGTGACTCACCAAATGCAGAATGTATCTGGTTTATGCTAACATAGCGGTGTGTATTACTAGTTCCAGCCTCTATCCATATTTTATTGATTGATCCAGAAATTTGTAACATCCCAGTGCTATGATTAAGCAGTCTGTCTCAGACGTACGCATTACCCCATTGTTCGGAGCAGTTGTCTTTGCAAGATGGTAAAACATTTGACAATCAGCTTCTACGTGATCATTGTGTAGTCCATCGTGTACCTTTCTCTGTACTTTACCATCAACTACTTTGTAGCTATAGCATACATAGCCAGAATTAGCAAAAAAAAGACTTTTATTTAAAGATTCGAGCATCTCCTCCCAAGTATTGACGATAAACTAAATAAAAAAAATCACAGATTCCTCAAAATGATTTTTTTTGAGGGCTGGATTCCAATTGCTTGAGCATTTCGGAGATGTACCAGTGATATTGAAGGCAGTTGATGATTACATTCTTGAATCTCTCTCGCAATCTTTAATTGATGGCGACAGCCATTTATCAGTGACAAAGTGTATGACATCGCCCTCTGCTTACATAACTTCTTGAAGTAGAGAGCGAGCTACTGTGCCAAAACATTATGGAAGGGAAGAGCTCGTCTGCAAATAGAGGAAAAATGAGGCATCAATGATGATGGTAATAATTGACGGTGGAGAGGTCGATATAACTTCTGACTCAAGATGATTCATGAGTGTAGCTTCAGGAGTTTTCTGCATTGTGCCATCAACATGACTGAGAGAGAGTGGGACTGTGTGAGTGGATACTTCCAAATAGATCATGTACCAAACAGGCTGCCACCACTTTACCATCTGTTTTTTTAAGTTTGTGTTTATCTGCTTCGGTTAGGTTTGTGTTTACCTGCTTCGGATGCAAATGTGAGCAGATTTTGTCGAGCTATACACTGTTTGCACGATTTTGCGCATAAGCAGGACTCCCAACTAAATAGTTCAGTTTTAATCACTGTGTGGCGTGTTGTAATAGAAAGGAGTGTGACAGGACTCCCAACTTAATAGTTCAGCTTTTAGTCACTGTGTGGCGTGTTGCTATTGGGAAAGTTGTATTCTAATCGCAAATCAGCTTGGATACTCACAAATTTGTTTTCTAAGCTCTTTTCCAACTTTATTAATAGTGAGAAGGAATTTTGATATCAAATGGATTCATAGTTTCCTTTGCCATCGGCAGGATTGATCATAGACTTGTATTGTCATTCTTAAACATGTAACATGCCCCGGTCTCCACTACTCCATGCGTTATATTAACTTTTAAAATAAAATATACATAAAAGTAATAAAAGAAATATAATAACAGGTTGCATAATTAGATAACATTATAGAAAAAAATAAATACCTCTTGTTTTCGGCTCTTGAGACATTATTTCTGTGATGGTGAAAGGTTTCACATTTCATCGGACATATTGTACATTGTAAAACACCAGGGTATCGATATTATAATATGCAAAAAAGTGGGCTTGTCATTTTGTGCTTTTACTGGGTGCATTCATTCAGTCACACATACAGTAGACATACAACACTCAGTAACCTACATTGTTGTACAATTCTAAGCCTATGAGTTTATAAGGTGGATCGTGTATTTTGTCACACATCATTTTGTCCTCCGACGATATTATTATTCAATATAATGTTATAAATTGATCATGTCGATCACATCCCAGTACAATCAAATTTTATTATTATTCTAACTAGACCGTGGTGTTTATCACGAAAAAAATATAATTATTGTCCATATTGGTTAGTAGAGTATAATATTCACCCCACTGGAAGGGAGGGGTGGTCACTTATATTGGATCTGACAATACCTTCTCCACCTGATATTTTGTCAGTTTAATGGGGTTTTTTTTAAAGTATTGTGTACTACTTTGCTTTGACAAAGTTTGGTCCATGAGTCAGATGGGGTATAATAAAACTGCTGGGGTGAGTGGGCGGTGGTCACTTATAAGGGATCTGACTGAACCTTTCCGACCTCAAATTTTGTCAGTTTTACGTTGTTCAATATGTCTTGATATTCTACTTTGTCACTACAATGTCACTGGAGCCTGGAGCGTTAGCAGTGTACTGATATCTTGAAAAATAAAAAAATAATTTTTATTTTTTTTTATTTCTCCTATTACTGGTAATAATGTGTTCATAGTTTTCCCGCAGTACATGGTGTAGCCGAATTAACTTATATATGTAATATTAACGTGAAACATTCACAACTTGCATGTGATTGACTCCTGTGCAGAATCTGTTCAGGTATATTTCCAATAATTCGTTCATTTGAACCAATTAATTGTATTAAGCTTCCACGTGGAACAAAAGCCCCACAAAATATTGCTTCTTAGACAGATATTATTTATTATTTGCATTAAAATGACTTTACATTGTTCACATGCAGATCGCATGTGACACATATATCTACTGATATATGCAAGAATATTCTCCTACGCAATGGTAATACCCATTTGTGGCGTAAATGATTTCAGCATTGAATAAGATAATTCTGTGACAGAATCGCTCAGATCAGGTGAATCAGCAATAACAGTAACATTCTTGATATCAGCAAAATATTTCTGTTCAGGTATATTCTGAATGATAAACATGACAAATATATTTAAAAAAAATGATCCGTGTCATTAGACTAAGTATAGTAATATTATGTTTTCCTCTGCCCTTATATTGGTTTTCTTTGCCCATATATACCCTTGCACACATCGTCACCTGCCAGCAGATACGAGACGATGAACCAATGATGGGGTAATGCTGGTCCAGCAACAAACGTTGGACCAGCATCACTCTATAATTGGGTCAAGATCTCGTGTTAGCTGGGCGTCACCTGTTGTTTGTAAACAATGAGTATGCATACTTGTTTATACGGGTGCCTCAACCCCTGAAGTACCAAACATGCCAAAGGGAAGAAGAAAATTAAAAAGTATTCATAACTAACCACCAAATTATTGGATAAAAATTAGAATTAAACCTCCGTCTATACAATTTTTTATGATGTAAAGTATGTATTGTTTTTAATAAGATCAATGTCATAATTACCTGTCGTAATATGGTAAAAGCATACTTGATAGATGGTGAAAGCATTAGTTCCAACCCGTAATACCAGGGGACAGCACTGAGAGCAACTTTGGAGAGAGTCGACAAGCTTATTGTAAATGGTCTTTGGCTACTCTCAACCCATCTGAGTCATAAGTATCCTCAGTCTACTCGAGGGGTCGATCCAGTGATTTCACGGTGTGTGGGCCAATGTTGGTACTGTTGGCGTTTTAGCCACCAGTAAGTATCAAAACAACACTCACTCACAAGTATCAACGTCTTTATTCATTATTACACATGAAAGCGTGTCTTGAAGACGTCTTGACTCGTCGGTGTTCTGGGATACCATCTCGGTTTACGGACATTCGCTCCAGCACGTCATATTCTATCTGTGGGTCTCCAGAGGGGTGTTCTTTAGTCCCGCCAGCGCCTACACTCGCCCCCATTTTGTTATAAGGAAGAGCTGACATGGTGATGTTCAGAAACTTCAGATGTTCTGCTTCTAGAATGGCGTCCATGACCTGGCGTCTTGACCTCCACACAGTAGGCTAACTGTGTGGACGAAGAAATTCCGGCATCTCATGCGTTAGTTCTCATACATGTCAAGATACTAAAATGTTCACATTTTAACGCAAACTCTTTTTTAAAAGATACATGTATATATTGAAACGCATGATTGTGTACTATTGCTTTAAAAGTATAGTAGCAAAAATGGATAGGCCTTACTGTACGCTATTAATGATAAGCTTATCACATTTGGCCCTGTGTGTGCTTGCTTCAAATTAATGAAAACTAACACAGATTTAGCGCCCAAATTATTATAATTATTCAATCACTTCAATGTTGTCACTGTCAATGGGATAATAACACTGAGATGACCGTCGTCTGTTATAATGATAAACAGTAGGCCTAGACATGGGCCTATGCACGAAGTAGTTCATCGATATATAATGGCTTTTCGTCATTTGGCCTATATTTATTAATTAAGAAATGCCAGGATGTTATTTCATTTTTATAATCATACGTACAATTTTTACTTGATTCTGAAATTACTTTGGAATACGATGTTTATCCTGCCGAAATATATAATCTTTTGATCAAAATCTCAACATACCCAAAATAAATGATTAATTTTTAGAATGAACTTAATTACCTTAAAGTTCAAGTCGGGAGGGGTGCTAAAACTTACAATAAACCATGACTGCGTAGCCTACAGCTGTACCATGTAAAATCAAGAATGTTCTGAAATGTATAGATATGTCTGTAATCAGACAAATAAAGCACAATAAATGGAACAATAGGTCACGTCCTTCAAAACATGCCCAAAAGTCCAATGTAAACAAATAGGCTAGCTTTACCAGAAGTGAAAGCCTGCGCCTGGAGTGACGTCACACTCTCAGGATAACTAGGGCCCATGGCCACACTTTAACACTTTTTTATTTTATGTTAAATAGGGAGATTATTTTTTTTCTTTGCTTTTGACAATTACATAGCTTTATGTTCATAAAAATCAACATCTCAAGTCAAAAAAACGCCAGTTTTAGCACCCCTCCTGACTTGAACTTTTAACAACAGACATGACGTTGCTTAGCAATAGGCTTATTAATTCATGATTAGCTTATCAGTGCTAGGTGCAAACATTATTGAAACACATGCAAGATTGATAGGCTACACATATATGCACTAAGCGGGGAGATCCCATGTAGTTAACTGGTTAATACAGGGCTGAAACATTAACACTAAAATGTGAGGTGCAGGGTAGGTCCCCAAGAGCACGGCTGATAACAGTCGCTGCCATCTGTACCCCCGGACAAACAACCTGCTGTTATCTTTAATAGACAGTATTAAACATAAATTCGCTAAGAATATCCTTTACAGTAAATATAGTGGTAACATAGCATAACTAATGTGCGATATGCAGTATAAGTCCATACGAGTGCGGCTAATAACAGTTGCTGCCATCTGTGTACTCCCGGATAACCAACCTGCTGTTAAATATGTTAAGACAGGGTTAGACATTCTAAAGCAGCCCCTACGGATGACATCAATTTTCGTTTTTAATTCCGTACTCAAGAGTGTATCCCACGGATCATGTTTTTCTTTTTTTCAGAATTTTCATATTTTTACAAATATTTTACATCTTCTATGAAACCAGAAGTAATCTGAAGGTTCACCTGAAGGACGATTAAATGTTTTCACAGCATTGGGCCACATGCTGATGGCATCGGCCCAGCGTTGGGTAGACAATCCGTGCTGCAGGTGTGTCCTCCCGTGTCATGACTATAAGACACCAATTAGCGGCGACTGTTCTGATCTTACCGTCTGATACGTGGGAATATGTGATGTAAAGTGCTGAATATTGCTGACTTGTTTTGTTTACATGGCAATATACGACCTGGAAATACAACTATTTCACTCTTTTTCGGTGCTTTAAAATTGTTTTTTTGACTTTTTCGTATTTTCAGTTAAGATCAGTAGGCTATATAGCTTCATATAAATTAAATTTTCAAAATTGACAACATTGAAAATGTCTCATCCCAAGGGGTCCCTTTAAATATTCTTAAAAGTAGTGTTATGGTGCAGTGCAGTGTGACAGGGCAGCCAAGACACGGCTGATAACAGTCGCTGCCATCTGTGTGTCTCGAGAAGACCCGTCTACAATTAATATTATTGTTAGAAGTCAAAGCTATGGAAATCAGGGCTCGAGATATTTCACAAGTAGGACCTATCTTTAAGGTATATGGAGGGTTGAGGGCATGCAGGTATTCACCAGTGTTCACAGTAAAGAGAAATAAAACAGTATCGCCGTGGACTGGTGGAGATTTACTCTAATGAGCTTCCGTACGAAATCTGCTCACGCTCCGTATTACAAGAGTCACGAAGCCACCTAGCAACCATTCGTCCGGCCAGACCCCTGGTTAAGTGGAGACTACGGCATAATAGACTACCTCAGGGCTGTCACAAATAGCTAATTCGTTTAACCACCCTGCGTCCCCGTTATCTTCTGAGAATAAACAGGAAGTAACGATTAAGAGTTACCACACCGAATAACCAGTAACAAGAAAATCACCAGCCGCACCAGTCGCTGATACCGCTGTGGCGTTCTCCAATAACTAATATATTACGGCGCAGTCTCCGCGATCGTTAGTTCTTCCCATGTCATGTCATATTACATAATACATAATGGATATATAGCCTATCCAATTATGCAGGCTTATTAGCTAGGTATAATTGCTAAATTTAATTCCAAATTTCATGTAAATAAACGGATTTGCTTGTGCTTTTTAATTTCATCCTTTAGAAATATAATTTGTTGGCATGTGAGTATTAGTCTACGACATGTGTACGCTTTTGAATGTGGGTATACCCAAGCAACAATTCTCTCTCGGCCAGCAATTCTGTGATTTCGCTTTGCTGTTGTAACAATGGTGTATTACTACTAGCAGTGCATGTTTCAGCGACCACACATTCAGATTTGCGCAGAGACAAGGCCTTTTGGAGCTCGGCAATCATCATTCGACTTTCTGCGAGTTTGTATTCGCGATCACGAAACTCCACCACGATCCCCATACACTCAGGGGCGGATCCAGGATTTGAAAAAGGAGGGGGTGCACGTGGCTCGGAGGCGAGTTCTTAGGCATATTCAGGCCAATTTAGGGCACTTTTTTAAAGAAATTGGCGCAAAAACGGGTGGGCGTGCGCCCCTTGCGCCCCCCCCTCTGGATTCGCGCCTGACACTCACGTTTTGCACAATTTAGGGACCGTTTAAAAAATTCATTAGCGACTTATCCAACTGCAAGCATTTTCTTACAATCACTGTAACTACCCTTAACGTCGGCAATGGCAGCTTTCAACCTTTCCATTTTAGATTTCATCAATTTGTTCTCGGCATTAGCCAAAGAAAGTTCCGTTTCGAAGTCGACTGCTTTATTCAAATAGGCATCTGACTCATTGATCTTATATTCAAAGTCGCGAATAGGGGCTCTCTGCTTCGCGATCTCCACGTTTGCATCAGAAAGTTGCATTTTTAATAGCTTCACATCTAAGTCAACCGCTGAATCGTGAAAACCTTTATTGGTGGCAGGTTCATCTATTTTTTTAATTTAACTGCGAGGTCAATTCATTTATTTCTTCGCGTGACCTATCGCCGATGCAAGTCAATCTACTAAATTCTTCACATGCCTTATCTGTATGTCAATTGTGTTACATATTTTTTGAGCCAATTCATAAACATGTCCCCAGAGAGCTCATCGTCATTATAATCAGATTCCATCTTTTTAATTTGGTTTGCGTAAAAAAATTGTTACAGTTGTACTAGAATACCTAGACATGATTGCTTTATAGTAACCTCAAGAGACAAAATATAGGAAAATAATACCTAGACATGATTGCTTTATAGTAACCTCAAGCTAGGAAATAGATCTGAGTATGGACAAACTAGATGTTGAAGCGAGTAGAGATAAATATCACGATCACAGCAAGAAAACCTATACACAACTTCCCGATTAGTAACCCTAATAACGCAACGTTATATGAGGATGTCACAAAACTAGACGTTGAAGCGAGATAAATATCATTATCACAACCAGAGAGTCAATGACACAGAAGCTCATTCTTAATTAGGGCAAGTTGATTACGAAATAAATTTTTTGAAATTCATGAGGCAGTACTATGCACATGCACAAGCTCTTTCAAATGAACTAAAGAAACTTGAAATCGGATAAGAATTGAGGGAGGCGAAACATTTCTTGTGAATTGTTGACAGAGTGTCCTAATTGGGTCTTAATTAGGTCATAAGTTATTTAATAATTAAAATTTCTCAAATCTGTGAGGAACGCACATGCTCAAGCTCTTTGTAACAAACCAAACAGAGTTGAAATCTGATACGAATTGAGGGAGGAGAAGCATTTCTTGTGAATGGTGGACAGAGTGCCCTAATTAGGTCTTAATTAGGTTATAAGTTAATTAATAATTAAAAATTCTCAAATCCGCGAGGAATTGTAATGCACAGGCCCAAGCCCTTTCAAACAAACCAAACTGAATTGAAATCGGATAAGAATTAAGGGGGAGAAGCATTTCTTGTGAATTGTGGATAGACGAAAGACAACAGACGACAGACGCAACACGATGGCATAAGCTCATCTAGGCCTAAAGGCCGGATGAGCTAACAAGGAATAACAAGTAAGCCTACACAACTTCCCGACTTGCAACGTAGCGTTAAATATGATAATTCCACAAATTTCCAAAACAATATTATCAGAGATAACCAGACTCACATACACAATTAAACTTATAAAGTCAGATAGCACATGGTCTGATAATCAACAACAGCCTCGAACGATACAATAATTATTATTCCTACTTTTAAGAAGTTATTGAACTTCTCGCTACTCTAAATCCTCACAACGAATTTTACTAGCAACAGAATGGTATGCAACATCTAGTCGCATCGTAAAATACTGTATTTCACGAGGATTTAAATTGTTTAATTGCAAGTGAAAAAGTCACAAATTAATGAATAATTATTGCTGGCAAATTAAAATGACCCAATTCGGGTCTGAAAAGTCGCGAAACAAATGCGCCCTCCTAAATTAGCAATGACGACCAGTTAATAATCACTGCCGGAACATGTTTTTACGTGAGCAGTAACATCTATAATGAACACAAATACGGTCAACATCAGATCGAGATACATGTAAAGAGGATATCTATGAGAATGAGCATACTACAAGGGCGCAGTCGTATACTACAGGGCTTTAATACAACAATTAACGTTATGAAGTTAACATTTTATAAAGAGCGTAGTAATAGTGTGATAGAACAATAAAAAATGTTAACCCATTTGTGCCGAGCCCCGTAATTCAGGGAGACCATTCAGATACAAGCCCCGGGTCTGATTGTATGAGATAACTATGCCGTCATAAAATAATCTCGTTTCAGAAACAGCGCAGTAGTATACTAAGGCCACTATGTTTTTTTTCTCTGTTTTAGATGAGCGCGTGCATTAGATTTAAGCCTCGCATTACCAAAAAAACATGTGTTTTTTCTACCCAGCGCGCGCATTGAATTGTTGCCGATTTTCGAAAAAAAACACATTTAATTTTTGTAGATAAAAAAAACATTCCGAACCAAGTGCATTTCAGAAAATAAAAAAACTTTTTTCCAGGTATGTTTTTTTGCTTGTTTTTTTTTCGTCGCCCTCATTAACTTTATTTAAAATAGGTCAAAATTGTTTTTATTTCGTCGCCCTCAATAACTTTTCAAGATATTTGTCCAGGGCTTTTTTTATTTGGTCGTCCTCATTAACTTTTTCGAAAATAGATGGAATGGTTTTTTTTCCTAATTTTTTTTACCGCCCTCCCTCATTAGATTTTGGATTTTTTCTGATCTAAAACAGAGAAATAAAAACCATTGGCATAATCTCGTGTTCAACGGGTTAATGACGAAATTTAATACAGAGTATAAAATCTATAAATAGGCTGTGTATAAATAGTGATGAGCAGTTGAATCAAATTGATACGCTATGTTTATCAACAGCATTAGAAATCATTTGTGTCAATAATCACCAAGCAAAAAGGAATGTTGAGCCAACGTTAGCAGCATTATTCTGGTTCAACGAATGCGATGCTGGTCGAGCATCAAGACCGATAGTTCAAACGTCGCGTGTTTAAAGCAGCCCCTCGGGATGACATCAATTTTCGTTTTTACTTCCGCACTGAAGTAGTGTATCCCACGGATCATGTTTTTATTTTTTTCAGAATTTTCATATCTTTATAAATATTTGTAGTCAACATTTCCATGAAACCAGAAGTAACCCAAACACACTATTTGTATACCTGAAGGACGATTGAATGTTTTCACAGCATTTGGCCACATGCTGATGGCATCGGCCCAGCGTTGGGTAGACAATCAGTGCTGCAGGTGTGCCCTCCCGTGTCCTGACTATGAGACACCAATTAGCGGCGACTGCTCTGATCTTAGCGTCTGATACGTGGGAATATGTGATGTAAAGTGCTGAATATTGCTGACTTGTTTTGTTTACATGGCAATATACGACCTGGAAATACAACTATTTCGCTATTTTCGGTGCTTTAAAATTGTTTTTTGACTTTTTCGTATTTTTAGCTAAGATCAGTAGGCTATATAGCTTCATATAAATTAAATTTTCAAAATTGACAACATTGAAAATGTCTCATCCCAAGGGGTCCCTTTAATGTTCACACAGCAAAAGAAATGAAATGATTCGGGCTTTAGGCCACCTTTGTGCACGTATAGACTAAACCGGGCCAGGAGAACCTCCTGAGGATGGTGAGATGATTGAGATGACACTGTCCTCCAGAGACAGGATTCGAAATTCGAGCCCTGGTGGTCTGATGCCGAGCACGCTACCTCTCGGTCACGGAGACTCCCCACAATACTGACTTTCACACTTGGATGGGAAGAAAGATTTTTTGTTTCTTTCAAACCGCCGAGACCGGGAACCGAACCCCGAATTCTGGCGTGAAAGACAGCGGTGCTAACCATTACCATAGGGCCCCCGCCCACACACAGCAAAAGAACGGGATACTGAAGTAATTTTGGGACAACGCAGGCCCAGTGCATGTAAGTATCAAGCACAAGTGGGCTAACCCACATTTTAACCATTTTGAGAAAAAATCGCGCTGCAACATGAAGTACATGATAAAACGAATAAATACAAATTAACACAGAAAGGTAACAAAATCAGTGTCTAACCCTGAATGTGAAACTCGTAAATTGATCAAGTTGTTGCTATCAATGACATACATTTTCATCGTTTTTTTTAATGTGGGTTAGCCCACTTGTGCATGATGCCATCCAAATATAACTATAGATATATTGCAGGTAAACGTTTCTGTTTATTCTGATTTAACAAATACGTGGAAACACGGTGTATTTGTAAACCACGGAGATAATATGAACATTGTTTTCAGTCTCAGCTGAAACAGTATTATATTCAAATTTCAAAATTTTGATAATAGGCCTACACAATAATTACATTGCTTTTATTATCTTATAACTTAACTAATTAAGCTAAAGCAATATAATTTGTGTATTACAAAAAAAAATATATACAAAATTTATAGAGACACAAAAAATCACATGCAGACAAAATAACAATCTTGTTAAGAAACCATTGTCAACTAATTAGCAATATAAGCGTAGCAGTTCGTTGCTTACATTCTGACACCAGTGTTGGCGTTTTAGCCACCAGTAAGTATCAAAACAACACTCACTCACAAGTATCAACGTCTTTATTCATTATTACACATGAAAGCGTGTCTTGAAGACGTCTTGACTCGTCGGTGTTCTGGGATACTCTCTCGGTTTACGGACATTCACTCCAGCACGTCATATTCTATCTGTGGGGCTCCAGAGGGGTGTTCTTTAGTCCCGCCAACGCCTACAGTAGGCCTACGACGCTGATACGACGCTTCACGTGTGTTACCTCAGATAAAAGGCAATGAACACAACACATCAGAGCAGGATCGCAAAGAGGAAATGATATGATCGTGATGTCGTATCCCAGCAGACACAAGATGTTGAATCAATGTTGGTTTAACGTTGGTCCACCGTCTACGACGTTTAACCAACATTAAACACACATTGATTCAACGTCTCGTGTCTGCTGGAATGTAGCCCAAACTGTAACTGAAGCTGACGGTTTACATCCACATAATAACTCATTCAAGACGGCACTTTCAATACAGACATGTTTCTGTGGACGGGACATTTTTTAAATGTTTACTTTTTATGACGTCATATAACAGGAGTTATCTAGGGCTCCATCCTATACAGTCCAAGTAGCTTGCCCTAGATATCTGGGGCTCTGGCTGGAATGAGTTAAGAAAAAGTGCTACAATGATGCTGAAAGAGCGACAAAAAATCGTTAAAGCGTGACAGGAGTGTGTTTACAACGCCCTATTGTGAGTTTGTCGTCGCCCTTTAATGCGTCTCTATATCCCCTTAATCCCTCTCCATCACCTTATAAAGCATCCAGTCAATCAACCAATAAAAACTTTTATATCGCCTAAATCCTCAGCGAACAGAGCTCAGAGGCGCGCAGATCCTCACAATGATCTCGTGTTCCGTCAACAGGGCGGCGGACCACTAAGGGGCTATGACAGGATAACCAAAGCTATGGGGAAAGCTTTAGTCCCAGTCTTAGTTTTAGGGGAACAAAAAATGTATTGAATTTGTGGAGCATAAATATTTTGAGCATTTCTACCAAACAAGTAAATCTGTAAGATATGCAGGCTGGTTTTCTCTTGGGGTTCAGAACATTATAATGCATATTTTAAAATGAATGCGAAATTTGACAGGACGCCAGTGTAATTGTTTTAGAGAAGGAAGAGAAAGATTAAAACGTGATGCTTTGGTTACCATTCTAGCAAGGCAGTCCTGCACACTAGCGATGTCTTTTCTGAAATGTTGTGAAAGAGCGATTTTCAAATAATCTAATTTGCTACTAACCAGTGCTCTCTGGATGCTGCAGATAAATTTGTGCCTTGACCTATAATTCAGCATGAGAAATTAGTTAAGGATTTTTTCTCGCTGAAGATTGGACCCAATGAGAAGCCAGTGTTAAGCTACAGCTTGGATCCTGCCATTCAAGCCGATACACCCAATAAACAATGTTGCGACTTCTCTTAGAGATTCCTTAGATGATAGGGTCATTTAAATCTGGATATCATCGACATAAAGATGGTGGTTTCTATCTAAACTGGAGATTGTAGCGCTGAGTGGTGTGGTGTATAAGGCAAAAAGTGGTCCCACTGCAGAGCCCTGTGAAACTCTATAATATTATGAGAGTGTAACTTTAATCTGTCAGAGTGTCTACAATTGTTATCCCACGCCCGACGAAGTTGGGGCGGGGTATTAACGTCACCTCTGATGTCCGTCCGCCGTCTGTCTGCATTTCCGGAGCAGATCACTGATATCCATGAGGGTATTTTTTTCATATTGCACACACACATCCCTTAGGGGGTATACAAGCGCCTTTTGGGGTATACGAACTTTGACCTACTTAAATAGCCGACCATCAGCCATAATTAACTGCAATATGCTTGATATCTGACAGCTATCATTCCCGGAGCAACTCTGGGAAACCTCTAATATTGCACACACACACCCCTTACCGTTAGGTGGTGTAGATGTGCTATTTGGGGTTTAAAAACTTCGACCTACTTAAAAAGCCAATCATGAGCCAACATTACCTTTCATATGCCTGATGTCCTGCAAACCGTGCCAGATAGCCAGACCATTACTATAATACCAAATATGCGGTTTCAGGTAGGGATATGCACTGAACAAGTTCAACTCGATCAAATTCAAATGGCCGACCATCGGCCATAATATTAGCTTTAATATGCTTGATATCTTGCAAATCATGCCAGTTAGCTAAATCATTACTACCTTGCAAATCATGTCAGTTAGCTAAATCATTACTACAATAGAAAATGTGTGGTTTCAGGTAGGTTATGCCCTGACAATTTTTAATTCGATCAAATTCAAAATGGCCTACTCTCGGCCATAATTAACTTTAATATGCCTGATATGTGGCAAACCCAGACATTAAGTAGGAAACAAAATGATTGTGTGGTTTCAGGTAGAGATATGCCCTGAAAAATCTCGATCAAGTTTAAAATGATCGACTTGAGGCCGTTATTGGCCTTAATATGGGTCATATCGGGAAAACTGTGCCAGATAGCAAGACCATTACTGTAAAACAAAAATATGTGGTTTCATGGAGTGAAAAGCCCTCAAAAACGTCAACTTTATCTAATGCAAAAATGGCTGACTTGTGATCATCATTGACTTTAATATCTGTAATATGCATGGCACACTGTGCTAAATAGATAGACTATTACTGTAAAACAGAATGTGAGAGTTCAGGAAAGGATGTATCCTCAGAAATGTCCAACACGCGGGTGGGTAGGACAGGGAATTATGATGGCCGACTGGCCTCTTGGTACTGATTGCTGCCTATTTTTCAAATAAGAAGAAAACCAAATTTTTGAGTCTGAGCAGACATTTTACTGCTGTGAATTCTGGCAGAGCAGGTGGTGGAATTCTACGCAGAATATTATTTATTATAGAGTTCCATAGGCGACTTGGATTGTCCGAATTGTGTGAAATGTTATCAGCTAAAATTCAATTTTGCTTAAGTCATTATTCTTTACATAGGTGGCACTGATCGCACTATAACGCTTCTTCTTCGCCCTTTAACACCTTCTCATCGCCCTTTAATATGCTTCCTCGTTGCCCTTTAATGCCTCCTCATTGTCCTTTAACACCTTCTCATTGCCCTTTAACAACTCCTCATTGATCATTAAAGCTTTTTCTTCGCTCTTCAACACCTCTCCATTGCCCTTTAACGCCTTCTCGTCGCCTGATCATTTCACCTTAAGCATGTTTAATCATTTAAAACAAACAGAATTAGATTATCCAGTCAAAAGCATACTCAAACGGGGTAATATATTACGTGTTCCAATGCGTAGCTCATATGTGTTACAAATCATATTTAAAAAGAAAATGATTTTACAATCAAAATCTCAAAGCTTTATGTGTTAAAACTAATATAACTTGAAATTGACCTTTTGACTTTGAAGATGACATTTAGTCATCAAAACAGTACCAGCATAGGTTATTCAGTCAAAATTACACACAAAGGACCTCGGAATTGACCTTTCGACCTTGAATATGACTTTGAATGATCATAATACTACCATAAATGGATTTTCAAGTCAAAATCCTATGAAAAAGAGGTATTAGGCCTACACATGTTTCTTGTTTCACTTTGAAATTTACCTTTTGACCTTGGAGAGTCATGAAAATAATACCAGAAATGAATTGCCCAGTCAAAATCACAAGGAAATGAGGTATTACAGTTGTTCCTAGCTTCATTTGTTGAAAAGTCATATTTTACCTTGCAATTGACATTACATTCACAAAAATACCTGGCAAACTGTTGGTTTGTGTACTCGACGCAGACGCACACGCAGACGCACAATCGGTCGCACGATCAGACGCAGAAGAACGTTCCCATGTTCCGCAGTTCCCACGTTCCGATAACCATGATAAAGTCCCTTAGTCCTTTTGCCAGGCCACCATATTTAGTTGAACCTTACAATTCATGATTTATGTTTTTTGCTCCAGACGTATAGCTGATAGGTCTAGATTGTAAAACCACCGGGTGCAATTTGTTCACCATTGAGCATTTATTTTTATTTTTCGGACTTGGTGGCCATTGCTGAATATCTTGTTTTCGCTCATAACAGTTTGTTCCGGCTTCAAGCTCCGAAATTCTGAAAAAAATGTCTCCCAAAGATTATTTACAGCGCCCAGCAAACACAAAACATTTGCATAAAATTTGTACAACGTCCGCCAAACGTCTTCGACGTTGGTCCAAAATTGTAAAAATGTTATACAAATGTTTTGTGTTTGCTAGGCACTGCCGCAGATGGCAGCCAATATCACTAGGCCTAACTAGCATGCTAAATGTCGGCTATTGATCACTCTAATAAGTTACGTTAAAGTTAAGGTGATAAACATGATAAAGGAGATAGAAACTCATACTCGATCAAACCGATGTTGTTGTCACGAATCCCTCATGGCGCAAAACATTCATCCTATGTTGACTCAATGTTGGTCCACCGTCCGCGATGCGATGCTGGCATATAGGCTACTGAATCAGAATAAAGTAAACTCATGCTTGCATATATGTTTGTTGTTTGTTGGTCCAGTTTCGTAGTCGGTGGCTCAACTTTTGAAAAAAACGTTTTGTCAAAATGAAAATGGAACCAACAGGAAAGTCTGCTTTGAAAATGACGGATGAGAACTCCCGTCCTTTCCGTCAAAGATCGACATTGTATTCAAACAACGAGAGTCATTTGTTATAGGCCTATTACCGCCTTGCCATAAATGATATAATAACCCACACCCCCCCCCCCCTTTCACAGGGTCCGATTCTATCCCCACCACATTGTTTTATGCGTCTGAGTCTGCGTGTGCGCCTGCGTGTGCATCTGTGTCGAGTACACAATGCCAAATTTTTCAAGCTGAGACTCATCGGATTTTAATTGAGCATAAAAACATCAAAAACATTGTATATGTAACAAAACAAGGTTAGGTCATTTTTATAAAAGCCCTCGAGCTCGGATTACTCTGCTTGATATCTAATTTCAGTGAATTCAATTGTTAATTTGCTACTATTTAAACTTCCATGACGTCATACATCAATATAAGACATATTTTTGTGAATTTAATGAAACCACCTGTGAATCATTATTCAATTTATTTCGGAAAAATGTCGAAAATCTGTTAATAGCAATAAACAATGTCAAAATAACAAAAAATACAATATTTTTTAAATATCAATACAGCCATGAGCCGGATCGCTATTAGCTCTATTTTATCGTATTCCTTGACCTCGAAAACATAGGGTTAGACACCTTATTTGTGCATCTGCGACGATTAGTCTTTAAATTAGGGACACAAATACGATCTGCTATAATGGCCGCTTTGAACAGAGCTGGTGACGTGTAACCTTGACCACGTTCAGTAAACAAATTAATTATGACGTCATTATTATATTATAAATGAACAATAAAACGTTGCACAGCGTCTCTGTAATTTATAAATCACATGGACTAATATCTATTATTGCGATTTCTCGCTATAATTATAACGCAAACAAAACTTAATGGTATGTGAACACACTATCATTTAACAAGACCTATATAAATGTAATACGATGTTTAAACGTTTCTGCGTATTAAATCTTCCTACTATATCAAATTATGAAAATAACATGAAAATACATCTTCAAGATAACTTCATTACATATTTTGGCGCTCCCCAAATCGATTGTACAATGTATTTGTTTTATTAAATGCGTATCGTTAGCGTCAACACATCGATTAAATTGTAGGAACTACACACACAAAGGGCATATTTAGTGCATTTTCAGGATAAGAGGTTGTACGGTTAGAATGCCGTTACCATGGCAACGTCCCCGATTTTTTTTTTCACAACCATCCATTTCCTAGTCCAGACATATCAAGCAATCAAAAAAATATGGTTGTGCTTTGTTCTACCGTGGGGAGGGGTTACTCCTATTTCTAGGCCTCTTTTAGAGAATGGCCGCAGCACTATTAAGCATGCTAAGGCTCCCACACACCTGAACGACACCCCGCTATTTCTCTGAACCATCGTGGCAGGTTTTAGAAAATAGCAGATAAGCTAGTTCTAGGACGGCATCATGTCACACCAGAAAGACTGTGGGTGTGGGTGTTCCGAAAGCAATATTAAGACATTTAGATCGCGTCGCAGGAAATGCCACACCTTAACGACCGTCTATGACAAACTTCCCTATCACATATACCGCATGAAAAATGACTATCTGGACCGGGGTTGTTCCAATATCAAAATAATTCGCAAAAGGAATCAGTACTAGAAATAACAGAGTTAATTTTGGGCCACGTTCTCCTGGGGCATACTCTTTACGTTTCATAATAAAAACAGACTAGCCATTTTATGTATACCAGGTGTATGAGTCTCTGAAATAGCAGTTGTTAGCCATTTTTTAGCCTTAGAGTTCATCATTATTGTCTACATTTTTTGCAAAATATTTGTTATTTGCCTTAGTTTGATTTTTTGTTACTAAAAATATGGGTTAGACAGTTTCTAGTTTGGTGATAATCAAACAACTGAACACTATCTAAATTCATCGGCGTAGTATAGGACTATGTATTCTAATCAAAATGAGCCTATCAACTGATTATCTCATCTTTCTTCTTAAGCGAGTAAGGCATATTTTTCTCCGCATAAGCAGTCTCGGAAACTGACACCAGCCAAACGCCAACTCATGAAGTAAAGCGACACAGCAATAACGACATTGCTAAATTGGCGACATAGCAAATACCAAAAAGTTTATTTGATAACGGCCAAAATATACATTTCATTTAGTATTAAATGGTTATGAGCGATGATATCATCGTTCATCTAAATGTTGTGTCCTGTGTTTAAATGCTTGATTTATATACTTTATATGTGCAAATTTTAATCAAACTATCATCTACACTACCTGACAACAATTGAAATGTACTTACACTTGGTGGACTATCAAATTTGTAAAATATTGGTGTACCATTTAAAATCTATCACCGAAATGTTTAGTCAGACCGCATATCATAATATACTACTAGAGTCAGATTACACTGACTTCACAGATTAGTGTTTTCGTATTCATTCCTCCAAAAACTCTCATAACAGCACTGGCGAGATACTAGTATCCAATGAGTTGACACGATTTCAAAACAGAGAGAGCACGGCAACACACTCACAAAATTGTTGACGAAACACATCTTGATGCTTTTTTTAATGCTGTGAATAATGAACACAACATGTCGTTTAATGATTTCAACACAATTAACATTTTGAAGCCAGCACATGCTACTCTAGTAAAAAAAGCCATCAGGACAAGTGTTCCCAAAAGATAGTAACTACTTACCTGAAAATAAGCAATTACTGCCTTTAAGCTTCACACGGAAGAAATACAAACAGCCATGGCAACATCCAGGTAAATCGCCTTATCGCCCCTCCTTCAACTATAAATGATAATAGGCCTATCTGCTAATTCAATACGTAGCTTAAAAATTATATTTTAAATAAATCGATGCTGCGAAAAAGTACATTCATATTGTAGTCGTATTATGGCTTACTAACTCTGGGTATTTATTTCAGAGCTTTGCAATTATACGTTAATGTCAGTAGCTGGGGTTGTTCCCCGTATTTGTCCCAGGTAGCCACATACAACTGTTTGTTGATGTTACAGTAAGCAAGACGATGTGGATTCCAAATCTCAAGCGGTCCTTTCAGCAGAATGTCGCTGTTGTTTAAATCTTTGTCTATTACATGGACACTGTTGTTAGTGGCATCACACACCAATAGGTCCTCGTCCACATACACTACATCACTTGGTGTGTCTAATCCGTTAATGTTACCAGTGGAGCATCTGTTTGTGACGTCCCCTTCACTGGTGATCCAGGTGAGCCGCTTGTTAAAGGTGTCCACCATCACCAGCTGTTGTGTAGTCGTAGGACATGACACTATGTGATCTATGTGGACGTCTGAAGGTACACTCAAACAATGGGCTTTTATTTCAGTTAATTTCCGGCCGGACATCCAAATTGTGTGTGAATTAGTGTCTCCCAATAATAAACATCCACCGAACGAAGCAATGGCCGTTGGTTGAAAGTCCAATATCTGTGACATTTCGAAGATAAAATTCCCAGGCTGTAACATCTTCAGCCAAAACAACGTTTTGTTTCTATCTACAATAATCATATAACTTGGTCCATTGTCACCTTCTGTTACTATTGTCATCCTGTAAGGATTCTGCAAATAAACAAAGGGAAAATGTAGAATCATGTAGATCATCCAAAATAAATAATTTTAATACGAATACAGCTGTACATAGCGGCATGCAAAACTATAATGTAGTTATATCAACGGTCCTGGCAGTTTACTTGAAACTTTTGGTGTGATGTTCAATCCTGCAAATGTGTTATCAAAATTGTTAGAAACATTAACCCAGCATTTGTTCAAGCATAGAGTTGATAAAGATAGAGTGGCAGCTCAGATACAAAGATGTGTGGTTATTTTACCTTAAGCCCCCACTCTAAGTGTATGAATGCTAGATCCTTGTATTCCCGGGACACTTAACCCTTTCATCCCTGAATTTTTCATTGTCATCTTCATCCACTACAAGCCGCGAATTGCTATCGCAATTCTCGACTTATAGTGGATGAAGATGATTTGATGTGGTTTAAAAATTAAAGAAAATTTCTATGTATTGGTAAACTAGTTTCATTAAAATTTTCGTTCCAAAACCCTTGGTTGTAAGAAAATTAGGTCTGTTTTCAGAGATGTAAAATGATGCTTTAATGCATCGTGGGGTCTTAAAGGGTTAATGCGCATTTAATGACACCGTATGTTTTGATAAGGGGTGGAGGTGGTGCCGTTTCGCAGGTGGTATCCACGATGCTCAGACTGTCTCCGTGCCAACAACTGATGTCGTCTGCAGAATGAACTGACCTAGTTTTGTGACCTGAGATGTATGTCACGTTATTTTCTTATGTTTATCATGTGGTAAGACAGCAACACACGTGGTGTACCGAAACAACATGGCGTGAGCTTCATGACAGTTTTTGAAGTGAGAAAATCGGCCGATTATTCACATATTTATGCTGAAAAACGCATCATTGAAAGGTAGGTTTGAATAAAAAACATCTAATAATAAATAGAATATCTTTAAAACCGCACAGTGGCGCATTTACCTGAAATATTTGGGATATTGCGCTGTATTCTCATGTAAACAATGTAAAGACAGCTAAAATGGCCACGGAGCTGATTTTTTTTTCAGCAAATCTAGTGGATAAGGTCGAGCCACATTCCACTTTTATCACCCCCACCCTAAGAAGTGCCTAACTAACACAGTCTTAGAAATAATTCCCGTGTAATGCTCTGCAGAAGTTGTCAATTTAAATATTTGAAATAAAGTCCAGTTATGAATAGCTATATTAATGTAAATAATTATTATAATATACATCATTAAGGTAAACATTATATATGATTCAGAAAAACTGCAAAATTAAATAGACTATAGTCAGATTCAAATTCAATTAACCAACCAGGATTAATACATTTTGCGGATTTCTCAGTCAATTCTCAACCAATTTTCATGAAATGTTACACACGCTGTTTTCCATTCATCATGTTTATGTCGTGACTACCTTGAAAATTTAGCGAAGTTTCGATAAGTATTGCTGAAGTTAGACCATTTGACATGTAATAAAATTCTGAGACGAAGCTAATGGGTTTATAGAGGGCAACAGTTTTATTTATTTACTACTTGTCAAATGGCCTAACTTCTTAAATACTTAAAAACTTTTTTTACAGGGTAGTCACGACATGAATGGAAAATAGTGTGTGTAAAATTTCATGAAAATTGGTTGAGAATTGACTGAATGTTTATGACCCATGTGTAGATACCATCGGCGAAAGGTTTTCGGGGGAGCTGCCACTCTATCTTTATTAACTTTATGGTTCAAGGTATCGTGGCTGTAGCTATCACTGGAACGACCATGTACTGGACTGTTGTTTGCCAATCATCTGTGATGTTGGACCAACATTGAACTGCATTGGGTGGGTATATGGTGTGTACGCGGTATATGTAGAGCCACGGGGCATCCAACCAGCATGATTCACTACCCAGTTTTGAATGGACGTTGGCCAGCGCCGGCAATAGAGGACCGACATCGAACCGGCATTGGGTTAGTATCGTGGTGACTTGCAGTGTACTGCTGCTAGGGACTTACTTGCTCGACAGAACATCCTTTTCTAGTTTAAAATATATTTTAAAAACATTGAGATCCCGTTAGCAAATCACTTCATAGAAATGATCGATCACTCAAAGAGCTGAATCCCAGCAAACACAAAACATTTGTTTAACATTTATACAAAGTCGGCCCAACGTCTTTGACGTTGGTCCAACATTGTATTAATGTTATACAAATGCTTTGTGTTTGCTGACGGGGAACTTACTTCCAATCCAGGCAGGGACTGTTGGAAATGCAGCTCTCCTTGCGCCGTGTACGCCCAGACAGAGGAGCGTACAGAGTGAGTGACGTACGCAAACCCCTGACATGTCACCATGGCTGTCACTCCTTCACGAGCATCCTCAAGATCCACACGTCTCACAACGCTACAGGAAACTGACATCGCTCAATGATCATCTGTAACACAGGCGGAAATTGACATTTCTGTATCTTAGGTCGTTCGTGTTTGATACAGGACAATATTTTGTCGAATAGCATAATCTCAAGAGATGAATGCACATAACTTGCTAAAATCACATGGTTATGCAGCTGTAAGAGCCTAAAAAGATTTTGAAAATTTTCAGAGCATATCCCTACCTGGAACCGCACATTTTGTTTTGTAGTAATGGTCTAGCTATATGGCACGGTTTGTCAGATATCAGGCATATTACAGTTAATTATGGCCGATAATCGGCCATTTTTAATTTGATCAAGTTTAAATTGTTTAGAGCATATCCGTACCTGAAACTGCACATGTTGTTTTATAGTAATGGTCTAGCTATCAGGTCGGGTTCTCCAGATATTACGCATATGAAAAAAATAATGGCGATAATTGGTCATTTTGGCCGGCATGACCTAGTTTCTGTCCAAATCTTGCCCAATTGCAAACTCATCCGAACTATTGGTGAAATAGATATATGGTAAAAATTTGAAGCGAGACATATAAAAATGTTGAGTGAATCGCGTTAACGAGAAAATTTGTCGATCAGAATTCGCCGCAGGTCGGCCTATTTTAATTTGATCAGGTTGAAATTTTTTATGGTTTATCCCTACCTGAAACTGCACATTTTGTTCAATAGTAATGGTCTAGCTATCTGGTCTGGTTTTCCAGATATTACGCATAATTATTAAAAAAAATATGGCCGATAATAAAAAAGTCAAGGTCATAGGGGTCAGAGAAAGGTCAAATGTGAAATGAGTCAATCTTTAGTCATGATTAACCTCTATGTGAAGTTTAATGTGCATTCCAGTTACGCGAAACAAGTTATTGTGCTAAAAGTGGCGGACAGACGGACGGACGGACGGACGGACGGACGGACGGACGGACGGACGGACGCGCCTGGTGACGACAATAGGCATCCGCCAAAGTTTTGGCTGAGGCCTAATAATTATAAAAACTATGATCAATATTGCAATCAAAAATGCAAATTTAAAAAAAATCAATATCTAAGATACTTTATGATTGACTAGAATTATGCTTATAAATATGTGAATAATTTATTTACGTTATCAAAAACACAAAAATCAATTCTGTTCTTTTTCTAGCTGCTCTCTTAAACAATCAGACCTCCGCTTCAACGCTATCATTATAAGTTTTATTAGGCTACCAGTTTCATTTTTAGATCTTTACAGAAATAAAAGTATATAATATAGGCCTACACAGCGACACAGGAAGGATTAAAAACGACTCTAGTCGCGTTTCGCGTGTGTTCATACAGCCACCGCAATTGGGCTTTTGTAGATCATTAAAAAAAATGTTCATTCTTATATCTTAATAAATATCTAAAAACTTCACAGATGGACATTTCTTATCTGGTTATTGAAGCTTCGAGCATGGACTGGGAATAGAAAATAGAATTAGAAACGTGTGGATATTTGCATACATTTAAATTCAAAACAAACTATGGAGGAGAGTACCAAGTGCATTTATATCTGTATTATTTTTTTATTAGTCGCAAATAAATTGAGAGACAATCAGTGGCAATTTTAGCCACCAAATTTTAGACCACCATGATCGATCGTATCGTGAATACCAAACCCAGCAAACACAAAACATTTGCATAACATTTATACAATGTTGGACCAACGTCGAAGACGTTGGGCCGACGTTGTAGAAAAGTTATACAAATGTTTTGTGTCTGCTTGGAAGTTAAGACATGCGATGCAGATAATTAAATTAATGTTGTTAAAACAAAATGAGTAGCCATGTAGAAAAGTCCCGGATATTTCATTGAATATGCATATTTAGGAAACCCAGTTTATATAATTCAATTATTTTTCATACATGTGTCATGTATTCTACAAATTAGAGTGCATAAATCTCAGTGTGGGCTAGTCGTAACCCCCTATATATAGCCTATATATATATATTATATGATTCACATAATTATTGTACACAAATCAGGCATCACGAAGAAAAGGTGTAGGCCTAATCTTTCACATGCAGTTAAATTTTTCAAATTGTGCAATAATATAAATCATTTGTTACTAAAGATCAAATTATGATTTAAATAAAAAATAAAACCTGTCCTATTTACTATGATGTTGAATAGAACCTGTCCAAATTTCCGTAACATGCTGCTCAACACATACTTTCCGTGACATTTCCCCATACACTATGTATGTACCATCAAGAATTTATAACAAATTCTTGGTAACATGGAAGTTGTTGCTCAACATGTTTCATAGTGTATGAGCAACACAACATGACTTGTTACGAAAACGGTGCTACGCAGTGGCGGATCCAAGGGGGGGGGGGGGGGTTTAAACCCTCCCTTAGAAAAAAATCATCACCTTATTTAGGTATTTTCTTATGATTTGGTGATTTACTGAGTGAGAAACAGTGTCATATGCCTTAGATTGCATGAGAAAGCCCTTTGAAATAACCCCCCCCCCCTCACTGAAAAGCATGTTATGCATGTTATGACTCCAGTAGCCAGTAGCCACATCATGTTATTCAATAACTGTCCCGGAATCAACATCGATTCGAATCCCACGGCATTTCAATTATTTACTAGAAAGTAATCCATATAGTGCCACTAACTTTATGCAGCCCATATTTACACAAAGACATGTAAAATGCGAAGAGGTGAATATTTGACGTGACTATTGCTTTACGTCGCTTTCTGCACAACCATGGCGATATCGCGACAGAAGGAAGCCCGAAGCCAGGACTTCGACCTATTCTTATTTCGAATGAATTCAAGGGTTCTTTGTAATACCATAGGCGGCACTGTACACTCCATACATTTGAACGGTTAGGAGCACTCTATATGCACAACCACTTTGTCAAATATCTGGCGAAGAGGTACCCAGCAAACACAAAACATTTGTATAAAATTTGTACAACGTCGGCCCAACGTCTTCGACGTTGGTCCAACATTGTACAAATGTTATACAAATGTTTTGTTTGCTGGGTAAGATACGATCCATAAAATGCGATCTGCAAAGCCAAAATGCAGTATCTGCTTCGCACGGCAATATACAACCCGTCTCAACATGCTCAATGGCCATAAATACCATAGCGAGCTGCGGCTACACTGGAATTCAACATGTGTAAGCTCATATCAGTATATACATACATTCTTAATATTATCTAATAGCCGGCACGTGACTAGCCCTATATAATTATATGCAAGGTAGACCTGGCATCTGGCCCGCCAATACATGAATACAATAACAATTATAAGTATATTACATTATAGTTACATTATGCCTATAATATGCCTACATTAATACACGTATATATAAGGATACTTACCCAAAGCAACGTCACGGTTGTGTCTTGTTTCCTCTGTGCCAAAGTATAGAGGTCAAGGTCCACATGTATAGGCCCCCTAAATAGCAGTACAACAGACATTAATCATGTTAATAGCACATTTATCGTATAGGCCTATTTCAGGGGGCTTATAATTTCCTTGCAAACACAAAACATTTATTTAAAAATTATAAAATGTTGCATCAACGTCAAATACGTGGGACCGACGTTGTATAAATGTTAGATAAATGTTTTGTGTTTTCTGGGTTATAAAGCTTCTCTGGTCAGAGCGGAATTGATTCGTAGTACAATCTATACTATAATAGAATAAGGGTTTTTAGGCTTCGTCGATCGTTGAACGAGCCCCCTGACCATATCGCTATTTACCGCTACCCACTATATACCTCAAGCAAAGCTTTGACATTCAGGGATGGTTGTAACGGCTTTTATCCGATGTTCATCACAATTTCTAGCTGATGTCTGTAGGCAGCACGGCACTAGCCCAATGGCGGTTCAATACTGGTCCACTGTCGCCGTTGCTGGCCAGCATTCAATCAACACCGGGCAGAGCATCGTGCTTTGGTATGTGCCGGGTGACTACAATGCAGGTGGACACAGATATATTGACAAAATGCTGTCTCATTAATTGTTGCACCACCGTCGCCGGTGCTGGCCAGCATCCAGTCAACACCGGGCAGTGCATCGTACGTCGTTCTCGTGAATGTCGTTCCTGTGACGGAAACCTTGAACCAATGCTGGATTAATGTTGGCCCATCGTACGTAATATGGGTACAACCCCAATCCAGCATTGTGCCACGATCGACGCTATCCACCAGGAGGGAGTTATGGGGAAAATGGTTAACATGTCTTTAGCGCGCACAAAAGCGGACGTATTGAATACCAAAGCTGGGTTAATGGTAGGGACGTAATTTGCACGGATCCTGTAGACTGGTAGAGGCCCAAATGTATTTCGTACAATTGACAACTTGCTTATGCACATCACCGTTACACGTGTTTTTGTCTACAACAGCGAACACGTTAGCATAGATAATATGAGCTAAGTTAATATAGGCTCTATTTATATTCACAAACTCTCCTTTATCAGGCTCTAATTACACAGTCTTTGATTATTATTCAGTCATGGACAGTTTTTAATTCTACAGATGTATGACTATTGGGACCTGGAAAAAATATCGATATTGAATAGAAAACATGATTCAGTTCCTTATACATTGTCAATATCTATAATTGTTATTTCCTGTGTTCAAAAACATGTGTGATTGCAGTAAAATCAACTGTTCTCCAGGTAATTTTTGCGGAGGTGTCATTGTAAAACAAATATAAATAGTTTATTCATTCTAAGCCGATGTCATACTCAGACATATACTAGCTTTGCCCATGCGGAGCACGGGTCAAAGCTTGTGTAGTATATTATATGCAACGTACCCTCTGCCTAGAATTAGTAGGCCTATGGTTCAAATCTATGGCGGTGCCCAGAAATGGATAATTGAGAATGATTTAACAGTGTTTAAGATAAATATATTTCAAATATCAATATCAAAAAATATTCGGTGTCCTGTGATAAACAATTGTTCTGGGTACAGTTTGAAATGTCCCATTTATTTGCATCAAATAATGCATCAAAAAATAATAACATAGATTAAATAGATTAAATGATCATATTTAGAATTAAGAGCTCTTCCAGCTTATTTAGTTTGTTTCAAATTGAAAAGAATGAAAATATGTCCAAGTTTGTATCGAGAAATATCATTTTTGTCTATTAAAAAAATACCCCATTTTCGACGCACCTTTTGAAAATAGCCCATATACTTGAGCGGCACCTATGAGTTTTTAATTTCACCAAAGCTCTTAGGCCTGGCTCTTAGCTGGGCGTTGGTTTGCAAACAAACTGACTGTATTATCGCGGGGACGAAACGGGCTGACCCCGCACTTGTATTGACACCCAGTAAACACAAAAAAATTGTATGAAATTTATACAATGTTGGACAAACGTCGAAGACGCTGGGCCGACGTTGTATAAATGTTATACATACACTTCTCCCATGTTGGTTGGTTCAACTTTGGGCCAGAGTCTTGTAATTAGGTTATAGCTACTTGAGCTGAATACAATCAACCTGTAGGCATACTGTATACTGAAGGCCTATACACGTGACTTACGCATGTCCATGCTGAAGATGACTAGTGGTTTAATAACCCTTAAAGATGCAAAATATTTTTATATAATCATTATAGATGTGTTAGTTAATAGCTCTTTCCGCTTCTTTTTGAATATCTATGTTGTGGGTCAGTCTGTGGCCATTCTAAATATATTTGCTCTTTCAATGCGGGGATTATGTATAGACGTCAGATTATGACATCTAAAGTCGGTCCCCGCACTGAAAGGGTTAAATACATTTCAAAATAAGCTTCAAAAACTTCAAAATACTAGTACCATGGAACCCAATGGCATAGTCAGCACAAAAGTATATACATGTAAATGATCGACCTATAATGAATAAATAAATACATATCGATATGTAGCTTGTTGGAAGGGATCTAACTGGAAACCCAAATACACAGAAGCACACCACAGGTGAATAATTTAATGGTCCCAAGTCCATCTGATGTTCAATTCATGATATATTATATTATTCAAGGAAAGAAGCCAGTCGTCACTCATCACTTGATTTCCGATCGACAAATAATATTGAATCTCCTCTGGTAGTTCAGTATACAACCATTCTCTTGGAGCTCACAACCACATAACATACCTGTTCCAGAGATCAGAATGTGTTAATTGGCAATGTTTATTATGCCATTTTCAATAGAAACGTATTATCAATAAATATACCATCAACACCGCCAGAAAATGTTTCTTATATTGTATGTATGGGTTGTTATATCATCAGTTGAGGGGAATTGGAGTCATAAGAAGGCAGCTATGAGAGGTTTTATTCTTCATCAGTCTAATCCACCATGTGGTGATGTGGACACAAGCAAGGAGCGCATACCGTGTACTCTGACCAGCCAAGACGACTACCAGCAGCTTATGGCAGTAAGCTCACATTATCCTGACCCTCCAGATCAGATGAAGCTCGGCTGTAGAGATGGCTCTAACAATATGACATGTCTGCCCTTATCTGTAAATCCAGTGGAGTATATTTGTGGCTGTAGCTCTGTTAAAGGTGATTTGAACACTGCGATCGAATGGAGTGATGAATGGGAGGACTACTCACAAGCTGAAGAGGGACTTCCACCTATCATGAAGCTTAGTGTGTGCGATACACACGCTGGATGGTGTCTGGATGGAAAGTTTATGTTCCAGGAGATGAAGAAGACCCTGGTACACCTGGTGGAGCAGTATGCTCCCCTGGATAGTCAGATCACTGTATCCTCTGAGTGGGATGCTCTTCATGGTAAGCAGAAGGTCAGGGTGGTGGATCTAGATATATACTGTGGCTGGTTGAGGGCCAGCTCTGACAATGCTCCGTGGGTCAAATTTGATTTACTACAGTCTTATACAGCTGTGGGTGTTCTGGTCAGGAAGAGGTGTGACTTCACACATGGAGAGCAATATGTCACGTCATTCCATGTGTCCAGTTCGGATGATGACGTCACCTGGTCCTACGTAGGTACTGACATACAGCCTGTGTATGAAGGTATCAGCTTCACCTGGTGGTTTGACAGAGATATTACATCACGTTACTGGAAAATCGAACTGTTGACTTTTGTTATTCATCCATCTTTTCAAGCTGATATCATAGGTTATGAGAAGTAACAACAATTTTATAATACCACTAACTGAACTTTAAAAATGCAAACATGATTGAATCTTAAAGTCTTACTATATTTTTTTATCTAATAATTTTTTCGAAAGTGGCTGTGTGTTTTGACATTACACTGGTATTTCTTTATTATTATTTATTCGTATTTTCGGATTTGAAAAATATTTAAATCTCTTCATCTTACTAATAATTTATGGACAAAACATGTAAAGCATTATTGGCTCCATCTATTTAAGACTGTAATATGCAATATATAGAGAATATGTAAATATAATTATGAAAATATATATGTGTGTGAATAAATATCATATTGTAAAGGCATGCAGCATCGTCGGGAATCGCCTGCTTTCAGCCCAAATGTTAGTCATGAGGTTAATTTAATTGACCCTTATCCTGCTGATCACGACTTTTGTCGCTTTTAATCTGTTTTGTTAGTCGACCGAATAACTGTTATTGGGAATGAGATTTGTGTCTAAACATTAAGATTTGCAAATATTTGTGCTCAAATTAAACACATATGAGTAATTTTCAGCCACTTGAAGTTGTGGATCGCGGTAGCGAGACACAATTTCAAGTGGCTGAAAACTGAAATAAATAAATTTAGCAGGACAAGGGTCCATGTGATGACGTATGCCACCTATATTACTTCACCCGCAATAAAAATATTTACAACTGTGTTTCCTTGTCATAACATAGTTGGGATCACCACAGTTGTCTCTGAACCAAGCTGAAGTAGTAACATTTGCCCCTCATTTCGGGAATGTTTCGAATGTTCCCATTTTAAAACAATCTTAGAATTAAATTAGGATTAATCTTAATTAGGATTAGGATTAATCTTAATTTTAGGATTCTTAGTGGGATGGGCCCCTCTGTCTATTTGTCTGACTTGGTCATAATGCTGCAGTTGATTCTTAATGTGAATGATATGTTTGCAATGCTTATGGATGGCGTATGGCATGTTGTGCTAAACAGCGTCAACACAGACATTTTATACGATTCACACCATGAGACGCATCTTGTATATGGAGTCCCTATATATTGAGGGGATTTAAATGGCGGTCAATACAGTTCGTAAGCAATTAATGTGACATTTTTATCATAATTCTCAGAAATGAACACCGTCGGCAAGATAATGACAATATAGGTCACCATCAAACCATACGTGTTTCCATAACAATATATGCGAGAACTAACAAAATATGTAGATATACAGTCATGTACTTTCAATCCACTTTGACGATTACAATCCTTAGTGAAAATGCAATAACGGCGTACACCCACAGGGGGCAGTTCAACAACATTATTATTCAACATTAATACGTAACGCCTGGAGGGGGAGGGTGGATCAAGCGATGCGTTACGGAACGTAGTCAACACAACGTTAAAAAGCGTGTCGAAAGGGGGAGGGGTGGGTCCAAAATAGCTAAAAAAAGTGGTGAGTAATTGTTGAACAGCCCCCATGGGCATGAGATCCGATGTTGAGATGGAACAGCTCTGTTCATTCAAGGTAGGCAGTGACGTCGCTGGAAACGCTTTTAAATGGCTACTCGGTGAAAATAATGTTATATAAGTCCCCCTCCCCGATACTTCTTTGTATAAAATTGCCAGGTGGAAATATTGCAGGTCAAGAATTGAGCAAACATAGAGAGCACATGTAACACCACAGCTATTCACTAGGTGGCTCTCTGAGCAACGTGTAAAAATGAGACTGTCCTTACAGCCGTACATGGACATTGTTTTTACGAAAATCCATTTAACAAAAAACTGTCCAAATTTATAAACCCTATGTCATAATAAAAAGTATCAAACACTACTTTCAAATGGCAAAACACATATTTGTGAATATGGACAATACCATTAGAGCAAAATACGTTACACGTAATGTTAGCAACGCATTTTCTGAAAAAAATTAGTGTTAAGCTATGTAGCCTCTGGATGTGTCCTAAAGTGCTGAACGTACCAATATATGCAGGTCAGTGGTGGGTTCAGATCTACAAATAATAAGTATTGTAATATAACTTGTATAATAATTTATTTTTTACATATTTGGATAAGTGAAATAGTATTTTGTTTTATAATGCCTTAATAAATACAAACACACTTACACTTGAATAATAACATGAATATAATAATACTATATAATTTAAATTACAGCGTAATAATTATTATGTAGGTTTTGAGAGAATATGATTTGCATATGTAAATAAAACACTAATATTATATATAAATAAAATTGTCTGTAAAATTACCATGTTTAAAATACAGCGTAACACGAATCAAAAAAAATTCAAAATCGTTGACATACATTTTGTCAAATCTGAATAATTTTCATTCATTTGAAGTTGTGTATCGCACTTCCGTAATATACAAATTGATGTAAGATTTCCCCATTTCGTACCACACCAGATTTTCGAACAATATATATAATATAAATGAAACTATAATAGTTTGAAAATAGAGTTTTGATGCAAGGGTGTTTGTTATCTCCGCTTCTGTTTAATATGTATGTAAATGATTTAGTGCATGATTTAAAATCTGTTGCGGAAGGTATTAATATGAATGACGAAAAAATTAACTGTCTACTTTATGCTGATGACCTGGTCCTCCTCGCTGAATCAGAGGAAGGGTTACAAAGGTTACTGGTGTAATACATGGGGTATGAAGGTGAATAGTAACAAGTCAAAGGTTGTACACTTCCGTGGAACACATATACCCGTGTCAGATTTTATTTTTCGGTGTGGTCAAGAAGTACTACAAACAGTTTGCGATTATGATTATCTGGGCTTGCTTATAAATGAATTTCTCGATTTTACATATACGAGTCAGGCTGTCGCCAAATCTGCAAATAGAGCTTTAGGTTTAATAATTTGTAAAGCTAAGGCTTACGGCGGTATGCCGTACTCATGTTTTACCAAACTGTACAATGCCCTGGTGTTACCAATAATTACATATGGATCAGCTATCTGGGGTGACAAATCATATTCACATATAGATGCAGTACATAATAAAGCATGTCGTTTCTTTTTCGGTGTGGGTAAATACACCCCTAATGCAGCAATACAGGGAGAAATGGGCTGGCCCTTACCAATATATTACCACTGGGTTACTATTGTAATGCAATGGCAGCGACTCCACCGTATGAGTGACAATAGAATAAACAAAAATGTTTATGTTTTGTAAAAGCAAGTCAAAATCACGATGTAAACTTTGGTATGGTCGCGTAGATGATTTCTTTAAAAAACATGACTTGCATATGTTAACAGATATCAATGTTATTAGTACTGCCGGCGAGACTAAAGTAATACAGTTGGTTAAAAACAAAAAGTTAAAGTTATGTGCTGAGCAAAAAATGAAATGAATCGGGCTTTAGGCCACCTTTGTGCACATATAGGCTAAACTGGGCCAGGAGAACCTCCTGAGGATGTGCTGAGCAGTGGTCTAAAGTTGTCAATAAAGTAGGTGCGCGGGGTGGTAATGGTAACAATAAATTACGAACATATTGTAAATTTAAGAACATTTTTCAGACTGAGTTTTACGTGGAAAATATCATGACTAGAAGTCACCGCTTAGCTCTAGCTAAGTTTAGATGTGGTGTTGCTCCCATTCGCTTAGAAACTTGGCGCTATGAAAAATTACCTGTTAACGAACGCTTCTGTCCTTTTTGTTTGGACTGTAGTCCATGGGCCAGATAGGGTTACCGTGCACCCCCCCCCCCCCAGGACAGTCTGAGACCAAGTTTTTATTGTTCCTTGGACCTCTCCCGATATCAAAAGTCGATGCCATCAAAAAAAAGTTGGGATGAACTACCTGTTCTGGGCCATTTTCAAAATGGCCGCCATCGAAATCTGGAAATCACGTTTTGCGCCATAACTTGAGTTCTAAGGCAGTTAGAGTCACAAAATTGGTGTCTATGCATATGTTTTTTGGGGTGAGGAATTCAATTATGCCGATAAAAAATGTTTCTGTCTTGTGGAAAATTTATAAACCGCTATTCAAACGTATTTTTCGTACATTTTTGGTCATTTTTTGTGTTAGTCTATGGGACAGAGAGGGTTACTGTGCACCCTCCACCTATGAAGGTCTGAGACCAATTTTTTCTGCTCATTAGACCTCCCCCTATATTAAAAATCGATGCCATCAAATGAAAGTCGGATGGACCACCTATTTTAGGCCATTTCAAAATGGCCGCCATTGAAATTTGAAAATCACGTTTTGTGCCATAACTTCAGTTCTAAGGCAGTTAGAGTTACAATATTGATGTCTATACATATGTTTTTAGGGGCGAGGAATTCAATTATGCAAAAAAAAATATTTCTGTCCTGTGGAAAATTAATAAACAGCTATTTAAACGTATTTTTCGTGCATTTTCGATTATTTTTTGTGTTAGTCCATGGGCCAGATAGGGTTACTGTGCACCCTCCACCCATGAAAGTCTGAGACCAATTTTTTTGGCTAATAAGACCTCCCCCAATATCAAAAGTCGATGCCATCAAATACAAGTCGGATGGACTACCTATTTTAGGCCATTTCAAAATGGCCGCCAATGAAATTTGGAAAGCACTTTTTGTGCCATAACTTGAGTTCTAAGGCAGTTAGAGTTACAAAATTGGTGTCTATACATATGTTTTTGGGGACGAGGAATCTAATTATCCCAATAAAAAATATTTTTGTCTTGTAGATAATTTATAAACAATTAAATAAACGTATTTTTCGTGTATTTTCGATCATTTTTGTGTATTTTAGTGCGAGCACAGAAGAAAACTAACCTTAAAATAAAACTTGTAGTGTTATTTTATTCCTTGAATAATGAGCAATACAGTGTGGAAAATTGTAAATAAAAATTCAACTTTGTTTATGACGAGCATGATCAATGAAAAAAACTTAGTGTGGAAAATATTAAAATAACAAAGTGGTGACTGTTCTATGAACCAATTACAATTACATGTCATCTTCATCCATATTAGATCTGACCATCAGCTGAGTAGATTATTTCCTTCATTGCAAAAAAAACCAGTACTTTTACACAAGATCATATCGCCACTTTAAAATTTAAAACGGCAGATATACCCTTTCAATTCCAAGGGGAAAATTTAGTTATTGACAATCATTCTTATGTATTGCACACTCATTTCAGCAGTTTATCTAACACACATTTAAAAACAGAATTTCTAACATAATAGTTGCCGTGTTATCAAATTCTTATGGTGGTGACAGCAGAAATGGTGGTGAAGGCCTTGTTCCACCAGAATATAAAACACGTTTGCACTACCATAGAACATAAAATAAACAAATAAGCTACTGATTATTTAAACCTAATCCTCATCACTGTCACTTTCAGCTACTGCACTGTCATCAGACAACACTTCTCCGTCTGATGAACTTGCTACATCGTCCCCACTTTCAATGTATCATTCCCCTTGCTATGTCTATTGGGATAATTGGACCTTGACACCAGCCGGGCACAAATTTCTCATTGTTTTCAGTCCATCCATTAATTGCTAGATGAATATATGGCTGAGGAATATGGGCTAATTTCCAAATTCCAGTTTGATAATTTACTCGTCTAATATGCTCAGACAATGTCTTTCTACATAGTGGAAACTGGCTGAAGTCTGGCTGAAGTCAATATTGCTCACTTCTGCTTCAGGATAGAGTAGCGATACATGTCACATGTTAACTCTTCTAGGTCGGTCACTAAGTCATCGGAGATATGCCAAACATCTCCTAATTTACAGAGTACATCTTGAAATCGCATAGTCTTCTGAATCAGTTTTATGGTTAATTTTTCCTACGCCTTGTCTAGGATGTGAGTGATGCACCAGTGCCAAGTGATTTAAGCAGCACTCTGGTCATACAAGATGACAATGCTTTCTTCCATGTTATGTCAAACATCACCAGCAACTTTCATCTCATTGCACATACAATATTTGACAGCATACCAAGGAGTGGCGACATTATCTTTAGCACAGAAGGCTCGATTAAGCAAATGGAGGGACAGATGCTTGGTACCAGTGATACATTGATCATAAGTAGGCCATTGCAAAAAAGCCAGCTGATTGGAAGACATTTCTGATGAACAGTGACAACAAATCACAGTTAGTTGATGATATGTAGGATGTTTGGTGCTCTCATAAATTTGCTCCAAGCCTTGCATAGAAAAAAAATAATAACTGTCCCTCATGGTAACTGCTACCTTCTTGCGTCTGAAGATGGAACAACAGTTAATAAAACTGAGATTACATCATTGTTCTCAAATAAATAAAAAACTGATACTGTCTGTATGCACAAGAGCAAGGCTGTGATACAGTTCGCATTCGCAGTTCTGACAGTGATGTGTTTTTCATATTGCTGCACCATGCTTTCAAGTTAGACATCACTATTTCGTTTGATACTGGCTCAGACAACACAAGAAGGCTTCTGATTGTAATTCACATAGACAACAATAATGGTCAGAAGCTCTGCACGTCTCTTTGCGCATTCACGCGTAGGGGAAATTAAACCAATAAAACTGAGTCAGGAGACTGTGAGATTTCAAGATGTAAATTAACTTGATGTTTGGCATATCTCTGATGACATAGTGATCGACCTAGAAGAGTTCACATGTGCCATCTATGGAAAAAGTCGTCATACGAGTGTACATGATCTTCGCTACTCTATTTTGAAGCAGAAGTGCATCAATCTCGAGCGCAATATTGAGCTCAACCAATTTCCATCATGTAGAAAGACATTGTCTCAGCATATTAGACGAGTAAATGAGATAGGAATTTGGAAATTAGCCCATATTTCTCAGCCATTAGAAAGTGATGACGATGTAGCAGGTTCATCAGAGGAAGAAGTGTTGTCTGATGACAGTGCAGTAGTTGAAAGTGACAGTGATGAGGATTAGATTTAGCTAATCAGTAGCTTGCGATATGTTTATTTTATGTTCTATGGTAGTGCAAACGCATTTCATATTCTGGTGGAACAAGGACTTTACCACAGCTTTACCACCATTTCTGCTGTCACCACTATAAGAATTTGATGACATGGCAACTATTATGTTAGAAACTCTGTTTTTAAATGGGTGTAAGATATACTGGTGAAATGAGTGTGCAATACATAAGAATGACTGTCGAAAACCAAATTTTACCCTTGGAATTGAAAGGGTGTATCTACCGTTTTAAATTGGGGATATGATCTTGTGTGAAAGTATTGGAAGGGAATATTCTACTCAGCTGCTGGTCAGATATAATATGGATGAAGATTACATGTACTCCTAATCGGTTCATGGAACAGTCACCACTTTGTTATTTTAATATCTTCTACACTAAGTTTTTTTTCATTTATCATGCTAGTCTTAAGCAAAGTTGAATTTGTATTTACAATTTTCAACACTGTTATGCTCATTATTCACGGAATAAAATAACACTACAAGTTTTATTTTAAGGTTAGTTTTTTTCTGTGCTCGCACTAAAATACACAAAATGACCGAAAATACACGAAAAATACGTTTATTTAACTGTTTATGAATTATCTACGAGACAGAAATATTTTTTATTGGGATAATTAGATTCCTCGTCCCCAAAAACATATGTATAGACACCAATTTTGTGACTCTAACTGCCTTAGAACTCAAGTTATGGCACAAAACGTGATTTCCAAATTGCATTGGCGGCCATTTTGAAATGGCCTAAAATAGGTAGTCCATCCGACTTGTATTTGATAGCATCGACTTTTGATATTGGGGGAGGTCTTATGAGCCAAAAAAATTGGTCTCAGACTTTCATGAGTGGAGGGTGCACAGTAACCCTATCTGGCCCATGGACTAACACAAAAAATAACCGAAAATGCACGAAAAATACATTTAAATAGCTGTTTATTAATTGTCCACAAGACAGAAATATTTTTAATTGGCATAATTAAATTCCTCGCCCCCAAAAACATATGTATAGACATCAATATTGTAACTCTAACTGCCTTAGAACTGAAGTTATGGCACAAAACGTGATTTCCAAATTTCAATGGCGGCCATTTTGAAATGGCCTAAAATAGGTGGTCCATCCGATTTTTATTTGATGGCATCGACTTTTAATATTGGGGGAGGTCTAATGAGCAAAAAAAACTTGGTCTCAGACTTTCATAGGTGGATGGTGCACAGTAACCCTCTCTGTCCCATAGACTAACACAAAAAATGACCAAAAATGTACGAAAAATACGTTTGAATAGCGGTTTATAAATTTTCCACAAGACAGAAACATTTTTTATCGGCATAATTGAATTCCTCACCCCCAAAAACATATGCATAGACACCAATTTTGTGACTCTAACTGCCTTAGAACTCAAGTTATGGCACAAAACGTGATTTCCAGATTTCGATGGCGGCCATTTTGAAAATGGCCCAAAACAGGTAGTCCATCCCAACTTTTTTTTGATGGCATCGACTTTTGATATCGGGGGAGGTCCAAGGAACAATAAAAACTTGGTCTCAGACTGTCCTCGGGGGGGTGCACGGTAACCCTATCTGGCCCATGGACTACTGTATTGAAGATGAGTGTCATGTTATTTTAGAGTGTCCTGTGTATTCTGACATGCGAGTGCCTTTATTGGAAGCAGTTTTCGCCTTTGATCCGTCACTGTCCACCCGAAAATTAGACCTGTTGTCATTTATCCTTTCAAATGAAGTAATAGTTAAGTTGAGTGCCAAAACCTTGTGTCAAATACTACGTCACCGCTTTTGATATGTTATATCTTTAAATAATATTCTTACCCTTTTTTACCATACTCATGTTTTTTTAGAAAACGTCAATAGGCCCATTCAAGTGGCTGTTTTCGTCATCGATGCTTTTCGTCAAAAAGGTCAAAGGTCAAAGGTCATGCAACAATAATTTGACGGTGAATTTCTCCGTCTCGTTACGTCAACGGCGGAAAAAAATCAAACAGCCAATCGAGTAGGATAATAACAAAACGAAAAAACGTCGAAAACGAAAACAGCCACTCGAATGGGCCTATTGTCCCGCAAGCGCGAGACGTTGGGCCGATGTTGGTTTAGAGTGTTGGACCAGCTTTGGCTTGATGTCTCGTTTTTAATGGGTACATTTTTGTTTTGCTTTATGTTTTGACTTGGCCCTTTTCTGTGCCCTTGTTGTGTCAGCATCGATTCTGTTGATGTTGGCGCAGCCTTGGTTCAGAATTGGGTCGATGTCTTGTGCTCAAAATGAATTACTTTTATCCATCATTACTGTATTTTTATTACTAATATCATTACTTCTAGTTCTAGCTAATTAAAAAAAACAGGATGAATAAAATGTATTATTTTTAATTATTATTATCCTGATTATCAGAATATAGATGAAAAACATGCAATCTCTGAAATCCCGTCAAGTTTCAGGTTTTTTGTCTTCTTGCCATGTATAACGTATAACTTGTTATACATGTCATAACATGTCTAGTTTTATTTTTTTTTACTAGCGTGCGTGCGTGCGTGTATGTATGTGCAAGTGTTTAAGTTTGGTCTTTCATAACTCTTGGAGAGTGGCCTGGTCACTTTTAACTAAACTGTTTTTATTGTGAATGTATCAAATTATTGTAACTAGGGTGAGACATAAATAAACAATTTGTCTGTCTTGTGTCTGTCTGTCTGCATCGATCCTCAAGAAAATTCTACACATCCAAACATTTAGCATACGAGACGCGATAAACTATCTGACCGTCTATTATTATGTCATTTGTATTTACAATTCGATCGTTAAATAAATATTACGAAATTAGTTTTTTTAACATTAAGAGTTTTTTTGATATTTCTAACTCTGTGATCATTAAACTAACCAAATAGTCTACAATTTCTCCAGTAACATAAATATTTAAATCGTCAGCATAGAGTAGATAGAGTAGAGAAAACAGAAGTGATGATACATTATAATCATAGATCATCAATATACATAAGAAATAGCAAAGGACCTAAAATAGATCCTTTCGGTACTCCACAACTAATTTTCTCATAAGAAGAATCAAACTTATTAAATGACACATTTTGTTTTCTGTTACGGAAATATATTTTACCCGGTCATATGTCATACCTCCTGATACCATACCTATACAATTTATTATGTTTATCCAGAACATATTTTATCAATTAAAAAGACCGATGCAATATTGCTCCAAAACCTTATCTGAAAACAAACAGGTACTTATATGATAAACTATATTTCTCGGTAAAAGAGAACAATCTAACATACATGACACGATGAAATACCTTCCAGGAGCAAGACAGAGACGGATATATAATTACTAATTTATGTAGGGTTACCACTTTTAATACTACTAATAATAATAATAATAAGTTATTCTATAGCGCATATACAGTGCTGTTGATCATGACTTTTATATATTGATATTTAAAAATTAAATTGGAATAATACAGAACAAAATATGTAATTATTCTTATACACTGTATAAAGTATTCTAAAATATTTGATACTTATATCCCAAAGTACTTCAATAAATTTTGAAACGATATCGGCAAGTATTGGCAGTTTGAAATACCTGATAAGCACAACGTTTTTATTATATATAATATTCCTATATATTATTCCTATATATATTCCTATATGAAAACTGTATATAAATCTTTACATCTGATATCTAATCTGTGATGTGATACAAAAACAGCTAATTTAAAATAAATCACCAGTTTACAAATGATTTTCTTGGCACTGCTAGCAAATGCTGGTATTTCCCATTTGAACTTGCTTGTTGTTTTTGAAGAATTAGTATTTTAATACTTGGTTATACGCCGGCATACAGTAGTATATGCCGGCATACACTGGTATAGAGGCTTACAATTATTTTTAAACATGTACAAAAAATGTCTGCGTATGGTTTCAAGACTGTACTTTCAGTACATACATGTTTCTGTGGACGGGACATTTTTAAAAATGTACTTTTTATGACTTCTTATTACTTAGTTATCTAGGGCTCCGTCTTGTACCTTTGAAGTACCTTGCCCTAGATATCTCGGGCTTTGTCTGGAATGAGTTAATGGGTTAAGCAAACCTTATGCAGAAGCTTAAACTGCCAGTCATCTCCAGAATGGGCATGCATAGGTCACGTGTATAGGCCTTCAGTATACAGTAGGCCTACAGGTTGATTGTATTCAGTTTGAGTAGTGATAACCTGATTACAAGACTATAAATACAACTACATCGAGACACGTTGTTGGGTCAACGTCTGGCTGGGAGGCTGATCCAGCATTTAACCAACATCGGAGGAGTGTACAACGTTTCAGGGAAAGCCAATCTGTCAATGCAAGAGTGGGGTCAGCCCGTTTCGAGATCCCCGCAGTAATACAGTCAGCTTGTTTGCAAACCCAACTCCCAGCTAAGAGCCAGGACTAAGAGCTTCGAGCTTTGGGGGAATTATTAATTCATAGATGTCGCGCAAGTATATATGTGGAATTGCTATGATTTGGGAACTTGCTCTTAATGCTGCGTTGGGTATGAAAGGCATATTTAGTATTATTACGGCCCAGCCACGGGCACTATTGCATTCTGAGGGACACATATCCTACATATTTTAACAGTTGACTGGACCATTAACACTTTAGACGAATGCTAGATGTACGTTACTAATAATGATGTAACGTGGACGCATCCTGACATGAAAGTGTACCTTACAGCTAGCGTATTCCAAGCGCAATCTGCGGTTCCCATAGGTACCTCACACTTGATATTGGATCACTGGACATGCGGGTTATCCACACTCCACACTATATATACGCAGGTCACGTTGATCAGCAGGCCATATGTAAGAAAACAATTTATTTTTTGCTGTCAACTTCAGACAAACGTTTTCTTATGTTTCGTTAAAGAACCTAAATATCAGATTTTGTCGTATGCCTTCCTATTCTGTAGGGCGGGAGCCCTAGGGTAGTGGTTAGCACTGCTGCCTTTCACGCCAGAGTTCGTGGTTCGGTTCCCGGTCTCGGCGGCTTGAAAGAAACAAAAAATGTTTCTTCCCCATCCACGTGGGAAAGTCAGTATTGTGGGGAGCCTCCGTGACCGAGAGGTAGCGTGCTCGGCCTCAGACCGCCAGGGCTCGAATTTCGAGTCCTGTGTCTGGAGGACAATGTCATCTCAATCATCTCACCATCCTCAAGAGGTTGTCCTGGCCCAGTTTAGCCTATATGTGCACAAAGGTGGCCTAAGGCCCGATTCATTTCATTTCATTTGTTATTCTGTACGTTACCATTTGCTGGTTATTCTGGTCAGCATATTTTTCATCAAGTCCCACAAAAACCTTTCTGCCCACATTTTAAACACAACTATTTTCCGACTTTTGTGGCGACAAACTTTTTTTCATATTTCTTCTAGAATCTCCCCCCTCCCTCCAGATATTTGATGGCGCGTCCCTATGGTATACGACCGGTATATAGGACTACGCACAATATTCTGTATTTTCAAGGTTCATGTATGCGTATGACAATTAATTTTATGATTTTCAAACGTAAATCATACGTTTCTCTCATAAAGTTGTAGTGTGACACGCCCTTAACGACGGCAGTTGTGAAATCATAGTATATTTTTTTGTTGTGTTCCGGTACATGTTTGTATTTGAACGAAAGTATTATTTTGCGATCCTATCAATATGATTAGGCCAGAGTATGCTGTCGTCCAAAAGACAGTATCTGCCGTTTGGCTTTGCAGAGCGGTAGGCCCTATAGTCGAAGACGTTGGGCCGACGTTATAGCAAGTCGAATTCGTTCACATCTTGAAAAAAACGATCTATCAAATCAGTATCAGTCAGCTTACAAGATATTTCATTCTACTGAAACGGCCTTACTCAAAGTTGAAAATGACATTATTTTGAATATGGACGAGGGAAGGGTCACTGCACTTACTCTGCTAGATCGGTCTGTTGCTTTCGACACTCTGGACCACAGCAGTATCACCAATCTCTTGTCAACTTGGTACGGTATCGATGGTATCGCCCTTGACTGGTTTGTGTCTTACTTGTCAGATCGTAAACAGAAGGTGAAACTAATGGACTGTTTATCTAGTCCAGCCAAGGTCGCGTGTGGGGTTCCCCAAGGATCCGTCCTCGGCCCTTTGTTATTTACTCTCTACACTACCCCCCTTGGCTATGTAATTCAGAGACACAATGTCAAACATCATCTTAATGCCGACGATACCCAGATATATTTATCTCTTTTCCTAAAAAATCCCGATATTTCTTTGGAAATTCTCACGAAATGTCTTCAGGACTTGCCTTCTTAACCCTTATAAGACCCAATTTTTATTAATTGAATCTAAAGTGCAGCGTGAAAAAAATTCGAAATATTTCCTAACAAGATTGTTGGCACAGGAAGTAACTCCTTCTCCATCTGCTAGAAATCTTGGCATAGTCTTTGCCAGTGCTTTAAATTTCAAGTCATATAAATTACCTGGTATATCTCGCGCATGCTACATGCATGTGACATGCGTAGAATAAGGCGCTTTTAAACACCATCTGTTGCTAAAACAATTGCAACTTCTTTGATAGGTAGCAAGCTGGACTATTGTAACTCTGTCCTTTACAACGTCACTGGAAAGGAGATATCTAAGCTGCAGGGTGTACAAAATTGTTTGGCGCGTGTTGTAACAAAGTGTCCTGGTTTTTGTCACATAACTCCTCTTCTAAAATCTTTGCACTGGTTACCTGTTCGTTACAGGATCAAATTTTAATTGTGTTCCCAGACCTACCAGGCTCTGACCAGTGGACAACCAGTATATATTCGAAAAATGCTTCAGCCATCGCGAAAGGTACGGACACTTTGGTCCAGTGATCTAGATCAGCTGAATGTTTCACGGGTCAGAACCGCGGTAGGCAGCAGGGCCTAGACTTTGGAATGAACTAACTTCCTTTAGAAATTCGCTCTGCGAAAACACAAATTAGTTTCCGGAAGAAATTGAAAACGTATTTTTTTTGGTCAGGCTTTTCCGACTTAAATCATCGGTGGTCCGATTGGCCCAAACGACAAACACAAACGGTTTTTGGAACTATGAGTCGGATTACGATTATGTTTGTCGCGCCTCTGAGCCCGGATCACCGAGGATTTAGGCGCTATAGAAGTTTATTATTATTAATGTTATACAAATGATTTGCGTTTGCTGGGTTTGGTTCCAGCACGATATTTTATTGTTGATATTGTTGTTTGAACAAGAATCCAGCGAGAGCCACTTTTGCACCCTTGGGGAATATTTTTATCAAAGAAATTCCAAATGTCCGCCAATTTTACGCTATATTGTAATTGTAATTCTAATTGACAAATTCAACTGTGACTATATCACTGGAAACATAAGTGGAAATTATTAAAGCGACACAATCAGGTTAAATCATAAAAAAATCACTAGTTTTATTTTCGCTTTTTAATATGGCCAATTGTTGTGAACATGTCCATAGACTAGAATTGCGTAAGTTTGCAAATTTTTGTGTTTTGCAATTACCAGTTAAGCGAGATATAAAGACGAAATTTCCGCCATGTCCAAAATAAGAAATAAGGGAATACGTCTTAATATCTCGCTCAACTGGTAAATGCGCAACACAAAAATTTGAAAACTGATCAATAGTCTGCTTGTGTCGCTTTAAATAAGTACTAAATTACGGTTAAAATGTTTTATTTTGGTAAAATTGAAGAACAATTAGGTCCTAGTATTTTAAGTGATCAGTGATATGCTAACCATTTTATTATATCTGGTAGGTTTGGGCCTATAGACTACATAGCGGTATAGGAAATGTAAATATGGACCAGAGTTGGTGTGCACGGCCTCAGACAGTCAGCTAGGACATGTGCAGTTTAATGTGCATTACAGCAATAACTTTATATATAGATATGCGGTCAGCGTTGGCCCAACGTTCATTTATAATTGGTTCAATGTGTATGATTGACCTCCATTTTGTCAAATATGAATAATTTTCACTCACTTGAAGTTGTGGATCGCGTCAGCGAGACACAACTTCAAGTGGGTGAAAATTCAGATTGAATAATTTGGCGGTGAAAGGGTTAAACAAACTTCTTAATTACAGTAACGCGAGACAAGTAATATTGCTTAAGGCTTGAAGTCGGAGGGACGGACGGCCAGCCGTCCGCACGACCAGTAGGGGGGGGGGGGGGCGTATGACAAAAATAGGCATCCGCCAAAATTTGGCAGTAGAATTGTGCCTGGCACAGAAGGAAGTAACAAGAAGTTTCTGCTCTCTGACATCAATTTATTTGAAAAATATCATATGGTGCACATAAACTACGAACATGCAGTCAACAAGTCACTGACAACAATGTTATGGCAAGCACTGCCATGTAGGCCTACAATCATGATAATTGTATTATCCATGTTGGGCACTGATAGAGGTATTACTAGAGATTATGTACGTTTGTACACAATCTTTGGTATCACCTTGGCAAAGCGGTTCACCTTATACATGTAGGTATGGAATTTAATTTAGCAAAAAAAGCCTCGGTCACCTGCTATATCCCCCTAGGTAAGCTCTCATACACTGCATCGGTAGTGTGGTATGGTGTAGGAAGGCTTACCCACGGAAAATATTTATGAAAAAATACACATCTTCAAAATTGTATTATTAGATTCCTAAGCATCTGCCACAAAATATTTTAGCAAGTCTAGTTGAATTTATTTGGTCCGACATTTGCATGAAAACGCATAATATATACATACGGTTCCGGCAGCATAAGGGTTAATCCACGATTCAAGTGTGTAAAAGACTCACATGTAGAATTTTAATCAAAATATAGGCGAATATATTCCCAAGTTCTCCTATAAATTGACCTGTTTGAAAGACACACAAAACGACTGAACGGGGTCGTTTGTGATAATAGCACTTCAACCCTTAACCCTTTAACCACCGGTGTCGCATATATTCGGGTTTTCATTTTTATTAGCACATTAAGTACCACATTTTAAATATGTTGAAGATAAAATTAATGTGATGTCAACCAGCAAGATTTGAAAAGAGTTGACCTCCATTTTGTCAAATCTGAATAATTTTCACTCACTTGAAATTGTGGATCGCGTCAGCGAGACACAACTTCAAGTGGGTGAAAATTCAGATTGAATAATTTGGCGGTTAAAGGGTTGAAGCATTGGAATATTTTTGTATAAACCATGGAGACAAAAGGGTTTTTTTAATTTGAAATCATCATAAATGTCTTGCTCTCTGATTCATTTGAATACCTGTGTTACGGGTCTACGGTCATTAGAAATGGTTTTACTCTTACAGTGCAGCGGACGACAGAATCTGACGTCTACAAACGTCATATTCTGACGACTAAAGTCGGTCCCCGCGCTGTAAGGGTTAATATGTGATTTAACAGGGTTATTTTACCATAAATAGAATATAGATCACCGTTAGCAAACGTACGCGTTAGTTTACAACATTGCACTTCTATGTGTCAAATTATCGGAGCTCGATAAGCACGATAAAAAAGCCATGTCGTCAAAGTTTTATTAATATATGTTACAATTACAGTTGACACCAAAGTGCAAGTCTGGTAGTGTCTTTACATCATTTTATCACATCATTTTGATAACGTCTGAAGATATAGTTCCGATGAGGGTACTGTTGCGCTCTTTATTTTTTGTTGGTCCCTGAGTAGAGCTGTGAGCGCAACACCTCAAACACTGGCAAATTTAATAAACACGATTTATGTTGAACTTTTGAAGACGAAAGTGCAGATAAATCTAAAATTTCATCTTCAAACAACGTTCAACATCACATCCAGATGAAGCATCAGACCGACGTTAGTCTAACCAAACACAATCAACTGAATACGGCACCCACATCATAGGCTAATGAAAGAGCGTCAGAAGTTTAACATGTTTAAAACTCAAGAAATAATAAGCAATCCCAGTTTTAAGGTACAATGAAAGCATGCCCACCCAGGCACGATACATCGCCCCAATGCTGGGTTAATGTTGGGCCGCCGTCTCTGACGTCGGTCCAACATTAACCCAGCATTGGGTCAATGTATCGTGTTTGCTGAAAATGTTGGTCCACCGTCTTCGACGTCGGGCCAATATTACGCCAGTATTAGGTGGTGAGTGGGGAAATCCACCACTGCATTAAATTAATTAAACTGGGACCATTTCATTACAAATTGAATCAGAATCGTACAATAACATTATTTTTGCTGTCTCATAAACACACCTTGAGAATTATATACAAATATGTGATTACTTAAATCACATTAACTACTGGTCAATCAGGGTTGAACACCAGGTATAATTGATTTCTTTTAGAATGCAACTTGATCTTAAAAATCATGAAAACATTATTCATACCGTCAAATTAATAAGAGATAACAAGAATCAATTCATTACACATTAAATTATTCATCAATTAACTTCAACTTGCTAGCCACAGCATGTGATGCGTTTCTAAGCTTGCCCCAAAGACATAATAAATATTGTTACTGTTCAAAAAAGAAAAAAAAGTGTTAAAACGTGTTAACGCGGACGGTGTTTAACACGGAGTAGGCTAATTGTCGTGTTAATGACATTAATGAGTGTGTTTCGCGCAACCTGCTCAAGTGGCCGACTGCGTGAGTCCCCATATTTTGAACAGCTGCATGTCCTTGAAAAAATCTTGAAGATGCAAACCCAGTACTTCACCACATGATGGTTCTGCTGGAGTTGCATGGCAAACCCTTTAACCGCTACATTGTTTAATTCGAATTTTCACCCACTTGAAGTTGTGTCTCGCTGACGCGATCCACAACTTCAAGTGAGTGAAAATTATTCAGATTTGACAACATGGAGGTCAACTCTTTTAAAATTTAATGGTCTTATACGAAGCTAATAAAAACTGAAAGAAAACACGAATATAATCGGCCCCGGCGGTTAAAGGGTTAAGTACTAAAGGGCTCATTCTTAACCCTTTCACCGCTAAGCACGTCTGTGATTTTCACAATCTGTTTTATTAGCAGATTAAATCACTGTTTTTGAGAATAACATGTGTGTTTTTAACATCAACACTTGCAATTTTAGGGTCTCAACTGAAACAAATGTGTAAGTAATTTTCACAAGTCGATGACAATTTACCCTTACAACGCTGAATTATTTTTGTGAAAACCATGGATATCAAAGGGTTTTTTCAATTTTAAATCAACATACATGTCTTAGTTAGCTCTTTCCGATTCATTTGAATACCTGTGGTATGGGTCTACGGCCATTATAGATATTTTTACTCTTACAGTGCGGGCATCGACTTTAGTCGTCAGAATCTGACGTCTACAGACGTCAGATTCTGACGACTTAAGTCGATCCCCGCACTGTGAGGGTTAAAGGGTTAATAGTCTATTGTTTGAGTGGATGCCCACGCGTGCACGGAGGGTGGGACATAACAAGCTCTGTATTATCCACATATTGTCCACATCTGCAACAACTGTCTTTGGCTTTGAGGGCCAGCATAGTGCCGTGTGTCAGTCATCAAAGCCTATTAAAGGGATGCACCACTCGCGGCGGTCGAAAACGTCATTGATAGGTTACCGCTTTATTTTTGTTTTGCCTGCCATCTGGGAGGGTTGTGTCTCCCTGTGAGTCGGTTTTTAGCACTAACAAGAAGTGATGAGGTTTAGAAAAGAGGTCCGCTTCTAAGGTCAAAGGTCCTGAAGCCATGGACGGAGAGGTGACATTAAAGCTCAGAAGTGAGCGAGCACATCTTTCAGAGTGAGTTCGTAGTGCCACTGCCCCAGCTGCCTCAGCCGCGGTATGTAGCTCAGGATACGCCGGGCCCGCTCCTCAGAAGCTTCCGTTTTCTCTGTCAAAATAAAAAAAAACGAAATCAATATAAGGCTTACGTATTGGCGAATATATAATATTAATGGCAAATTGGCAATAACACTAAAGTTATGGTGTGAGGTTTGTATCTGACCACAAAACTATTTGTCATAATCTACGACGTTTAAACCTCCTTTTAACCCTTTAACCGCCAAATTATTCTATTGGAATTTTCACTCATCTGAAGTTGTGTCTCGCTCCGATCCACAACTTAAAGTGAGTGAAAATTATTCAGCTTTGACAAAATGAAGGTCAACTCTTTTCAAATCGTGCTGATTGATGTCACATTATGGCTTTACGATGTTTAAAAGGCGGTACTGAATGTGGTAATAATTAAGTGAAAACCCTAATATATGCGGCACCTGCGATTAACCCTTTAACCGCCAAATTATTCAATTTGAATTTTCACCCACTTGAAGTTGTGTCTCGCTGACGCGATCCACAACTTCAAGTGAGTGAAAATTATTCAGATTTGACAAAATGGAGATCAACTCTTTTCAAATCTTGCTGGTTGATGTCACATTTTATCTTTAACATATTTAAAATGTGGTACTTAATGTGCTAATAAAAAATGAAAACCCGAATATATGCGGCACCGGCGGTTAAAGTGTTAAAACCAAGGATTTAAGTTATTTAGCTCATGGCCTAAGAAACATGTTCTTATATCGATAATTTGCTAATATCGTCGCATAGGGATTGAAAAAGTGCATACTGCTCTGCAAAGACAAAACCCAGCAGACGCGAGGCATTCACCCAATGCTGTTTCAATGTTGGGCCAGCGTCGAAGACGGTGGTCCAACGTTGAAACAGCATTGGGTGAATTCCTCGTGTTTGCTGGGAAGGCAGTATCTTTGCACGGCAGTATATCTGTAACTTTGTAAAACCCAATTAGACTATTATATTAATAACAAAAACTTCCATGAGTCTCATAATCATGATAATGGATGAACTCCCTGGTGTATAATATTATCCTTTTGGTATAAAGCCCTGACTGACACAAAAATCTTAAGTACTAGACTTTTGACTATTTCCAGTGCAGCAGTATCAGATTTTAATTAAGCTGCATCAAAATGAAATAATACGTATTTTCTATAAAAACATTTCTTACCTCTAACACACTGCATAAAAGACTTTAGAACCGACTGAAATATCCCATCCAGCACTTCTGGATATTGAAGGTCAGGCCAGTCTGCACCATAAAATAAAACGCATTCATTAGTCAGGTTAGATGTACCACTAAAAATGACTTTAAGATAAGCTACTTTGCACATAATGTAATAATAGAATGCAATATGAGTCAAACCATGGGCTAGCCACAAAAAAAATCCAGCTATAGTAAAGTTAGATCCACTATACTTATATACAGTAAGTATTTAATAGTACATTATGAAGTTGCAGTATTACCGTGATGATCGGTTTTTCAAAGAGATCATTTTTTGTTCAGTGTTATATTTTATCATGTTTATGCTGCACGAATAACAATACAATGGATGAATTTCGTGCATTCGTTTGTCCCGCTAGTCTGTATAGCCGACTGATTGGTGTGAATGATTGATTGATTGATATTATATCTTTTGAAGTAGTTTTTTGCATATAGTATGAATTTATTAATGTTATTCTTCGTGTTGCACATATGAGCAATGTATAGTTTTTGCTAAGATTAACCCTTTAACCGCCAAATTATTCAATCTGAATTTTCACCCACTTGAAGTTGTGTCTCGCTGACGCGATCCACAACTTCAAGTGGATGAAAATTATTCAGATTTGACAAAATGGAGGTCAACTGTTTTCAAATATTGCTGATTGATGTCACATTTTATCTTTAACATGTTCAAAAGGTGGTGCATAATGTGCTAATAAAAAATGAAAACCAGAATATATGCGACACCGGCGGCTAAAGGGTTAAGTCAAATATATTCTCTCTGGATATTCTCTCCTGCTTTGTATTGTGCACAATTTAAAAGTTCAACATTTCATTATGATCCCAAGGTCTAATATTATTATTATGCATGAGGCTTCAAAGTTTTGCATCAGCACGGTAGTCTTCTGGAATAATCAGGATGATAGCTGGATTAACTGGCGACACCAAGCTGATAATCCGCCCAACAACAAAAAGACTACTCCCCAGAAATGCGTCATAATAAGCATGATTATGTGAATAGTTTAGCATCAGCACTGTGATGGTAACTGGCAGTGGTTGATTAAGTTATTTTTATAGAACCCTGATTATTTTACTGACAGAGTATACATGCATATATTTTGACACATATTACAATGCACGATATATACTTTTTTACTCTCCAATGGCGATGTCGTAAATTACAATTTCCTGCATGTATCAAATAAATAATTCTGTATTTTTCAGTTTCCTAATCCTGATAATACGCACCCGTCGCTATAGCAACCAGCGCCAAAAGTAGTCCATTTTCCCGGTCGGAGAGGTTGAGACTCTGGATCTGGGAGGCGTAGTCCAGGATGGAATTCCTGAAGTGAAACAGTGGGTCTGTGGATGGCAGATCCTGCTCATAGAAGTTACCCGAGAACGTATTGCTGTCCTCGTCGTACAGATTCTGTGCGGCCACAAGGATAGACAGCTGTACACCTGTTAACCGGAATATAGTGTACTTGTCCACGGCTGCCACCTCACCAAAACCTGCGTACACAAAGTAATACAAACACCTATTAATCAAGCATATGTTATCACACCCTTCTGATTAACCCTTTAACCGCTAAATTATTCAATTGGAATTTTCACCCACCTGAAGTTGTGTCTCACTGACGCGATCCACAACTTCAAGTGAGGGAAAATTATTCAGATTGGACAAAATGGATGTGGACTATTTTCAAATCTTGCTGGTTAATGTCACATTCTATCTTCAATATGTTTGAAAGCTGATAGGGAATGTGCTAATATAAAAATGTAGAAAACGAATATAATCAGCACCGGCGGTTAAAGGGATTTCACCAAGCAAGGGCAGACCGGTACGACGTTGATAACATAATAATTATCATAAGGTGAGTACTTAAGGCATCGTCCACTGTTGATATAGGCGGGACACTGCGGCCCCACAATTCAGAGGGACACGTGGGAATTAAGGCCAGGCTCTTAAATCACAGTGAGACTATATACTTGAGCGACATCTATGGGTATTAATTCCAACAACAGTCAGCTAGAATACGATAATATGTTTCTCTCTTGGGTTATCGAAAGGCATTGGGTTGTAAATGGTGCATGTAGGCCTGTTGCCTTGAATCAGCCTGTAGGCCTACACATGATTCAATATTTATTTACAGCATTTGGATATTTTATTCTGGAGCAGTCTCTTGTCGTGGCTATTTATAGACACAGGCCTGTTCGTTGGGAATCCACAGTGGAATAGTGTAAAATAAGAATTACTTACAGAATAATTATTCGTAGGGGCTTACATCACAATATTGAATAATCAACCCGGAACCCTAGAATTAACTCAACCGATTTCAAGTTTTTTGGGTGGCTGCTGAAATTGAAGTTATTGCAACTATTTAAAGAAGTATGTTTCCCAATTTGCAATCCATGCCATGCCTACCTGGTATATCTTGTACAAAGCCCATAACGAGACAGGTATGGTTGACGATGCGTCTTGTCAGGACATCCCTTGTGACGTCATCTTCGCCGGTCTCGTTCTGGTTAAGGAATCCTCTAGTGAGGTTTTTGTTAGCAGTGGTCACTTTACAACACAGAGTTTCATGAGTGTCCGGGCTCAATACTACATCCGGTAAGTCTAGTTTAAGCCAGTACTTGGCGGGAAATCTATACTGCAAAATACGGTCCACCTTATTGGTTGTCAGTTCATCGTTGTCGTTCGGCTGTTGGTGTGGTGGTGGTGGTGGTGGTGAGACTTTTGTAGGGTGATTTAAATCAGAGTTTGCCGGCTCTGTTTTCACGGTTATGTGTGTTTTGAGATCACATGGTACATCAGTTGCCTTGTATTCCTTGCCAATATTGTTTGTGAATCTATATTTTTCCTGAGTTTGGTACGTCACGTGCTCTGTGTTGCGATTATATGGGGCCACCCGGTGACTTAACGAGAGTTTACCGCTGTAGTCAACAGGTGACTCTGCCTCCACGTCTGAGGTATAACCGCTGCTACTTCCGCTATTCCAATCGGTGTCGTGACTCTCCGAGAAGCGACGCTGGCCGCCATCTTGACTGTTTCTTAAAGAGGAGGGGACGTGGGGGAGATGGTGGCCTTGGTTATACCCTAGACGATCCTCTCTCTCCACGCCATGTGGTACCATCATGCTCATATTGTCTACTCTACCGTGCAGGTAGTCATTGGTACCATGTGCTATATCGTAAGGATGATAGCGGTGGCTCATTGGGGATGACACTTGGTGATGTTGCCCGTTACTGATGATCCACTGGGTGTCCTTCCTGGGACGTCCCATCTTGATAGCTGTAATGTGGAAAAATAAATGCCAGAAATATATAAATGGACATGTTCCCAGCAAACACAAGACTTTTGTATAACATTTGTACAATGTTGGACCAACGTCAAAGACGTTGGGCCGACGCTGTACAAATGTTATACAAATCTTTTGTGTTTGTCGGGTTATTCGTTTCAAAAACAATGCATAAATACATTAGCTACTACGTGCCCAGAATGACCGATGGCTGCTTCCCCTCTTCTCAGATGAGAGCAGATTCAATCTGTCTTACAACGATGGGGGTGTTAGAGTTTGGAGGACACAGGGTGAGAGGTTTCTGCCAGAGTGCTTGTCTCAAACCCAGGAAACATATCCAATCCGTTATGGTGTTGGGGTGCATCGGTCGGGCCAGGGGTATGTTATGTGCAAGGGTAGTGTGTGACGCTGCCCCATAATTAAAACCATCTGATCAGTATGTCGTGTTTTCATGGATGGAACCTTCTAATGTTTGACAATGAAGATTATAATTTGAAACAAAATGTGCTATTACTATGATACTCACCCTTCCTGGACATGCCCACGCTCATGCACTTCTGGTAGCGGCAGTAACGGCACTCATTTCTTGTACGCGGGTTGATCACACACATCTGTCCACTCTTACACATGTAGGAGGTGTACTCCTGCAAGCCGCGCCTGAAAAACTTCTACAACACACAAAATAACCAGGTCAATCACAAATCAAATAATAGGCCTATGACTGGTATGGGTAACTGAATAAACACAGTTTATTATGCAATTACTGACGAATATAGAAATCGAAATTTAGGCATTTAGGCAGAGGTGTGTAAAAATTGCCTGCCTAGACCTGTTTTCCAATTAGGAACCGTGTATATTTGAAAAAAATATTCAATCATGTAATTTATGTTTTAAATTCACTGAAAACCACCTGTCTTATTGTAGGACAAAATTTAACAACGTACATCGTCGAAATAAAAAGAAAAGGAAATGAGAAAGAAAATGCATCGATTTGATTACAATGTAGTAAATCCGAGATCTCAAATTATTTAGTTATCCAACGCTCGTTTCTTAGAAAACACAATATGTTGAGCCAAAGTTGGATTATTGCTGGGCCAGCAATAATTCAACTTTGGGTCAAGTAATCCATCGTTTGGTGACAACCGCTGTTTTCAATTCTCTCATACTTAACTAGTCTTGACTTGACTTGCCTAGTCTAGACTTGGCTTGACTTGACTCACCTTACAGCCCTCGCAGCTGACGACTCCAAAGTGAACACCGTTCGCGAGATCACCACACACAACGCAGAGCTGTTGCCCTTCTGTGGCCTCCACCTGCTCAGGACGCTCTGCAGAAAAACCCCAAACAAATTAACACACGCCAACAGAAAATAATCAAAGAATAATTAGCCCTTACAGCGCGGGGGTCGACTTTAGTCTGTGGACGTCAGATTCATACGACTAAAGTCGGTCCCCACGCTGTAAGAGTAAAAATATTTGTAATGGCCGTTGACCCATAACATAGGTATTCAAATGAATCAGAATTCATAAGCTAACAAAGACAAATCTGATGATTTCAGATTTAAAAACCCTTTGGTCTCCATGGTTTACATAAACAAATTCAGCATTATAAGGATTAACCCTTACAGCACTATAGGCAAGACTAGTCGTTTTTAATTTACTTGATCAGTTTATTAGCCGATCAAATAACTGTTATTGGGAATTTAATGAGTCTTTAAACAGCAAGATTTACAAATGTTCGGGCTCAAATTAAACAAATAGGCGAAATTTTCACTCACTTGAAGATCAGACAAAACTTCCGGTGGGTTAAAATTTCAATTATTTAATTTGACGCTTGAAGGGTCCGTGTAGGCGTATATATACGTTGGAAGATGGAAAAGATGGAAAAGAATGTTTCTCAAGTGTATTTTAAATCTAGAAACTGAGTGAAGTAACGCAGCTGGAATTGGTGATCTGTTATCATCGATCTGTGTTTCCAAAGTTTCAAACATTCAAGCATACACAC